>JAOPHQ010001735.1:37500-165000 GCA_030340625.1 Merluccius polli | reverse complement strand
CATCTTCCTTTTATTTACAGAAGTGTGTACTTCTGTATTCTCTGGCTGGATATGGATTTCATGTTTGGATAAAGGCAATCAAATGACCTTTCATAAACTGAAAGAATTTTAAAAAAAATAATAAAATGGTGATTAATTGTTATGGGTTTTTTCCACAATGTGACATTAAAATGCTGGGAGCTAAAAAATACACAAAAAAAACATGGGAACAAAAGCAAAACAACTGAATGAGATTTTATTTAGATGGACAGGAAGGACAGCAGTAAAAAACTGTTTGGCATCACGCAGCGAGAACAAAAAGGACTAGAATCAACATCAGATTGTTCAACAGTTTTGGAAAGTTTCATAACAAATATGAATAAATGAAAGAAAAGAAAAAAAAAAGAATGAGGAAAAGCAAGACAAGAAAAGAGAACAAAAAAAGTAAAAATAAACCGTTGGTGGAAGGAGTTTTACCACAGCTAGTAAATGTGTCCCCTGAGTCTGAGCCAGGACCCAGGACCGAGGACCCAGGTCATCTATTCCCAGTGCCCCCATCATATCCCTGGCCGACGTGCTCGCTGGTCCCTGGGCAGTGCATCATACCACGCCAGGGCAGGTGAGGCCCTGGGCTCCCATGTTACATAACCATAGGAGGAGGAGGAGGAGGAGGAGGAGGAGGAGGAGGAGGAGGAAGTCGTCCATCAGAGCCGGGGAGAGCAGAGATGCGTCCATGCGTGTCCTGATCTACTCTCTGAGGGAGCGTCAGTCCTCAGCGAATAGGGAGGTCAACTCCACTGCCTTGTCAGTTCTCAAGTGTTTGTGTTCACCTAAATCAGTTTGAGAGGGATACTAAACACATGGGCTGGGACAAGGGGTGGGGTGGAGGGGTGGAGGGGGTGGGGTGGAGGGAGGGGGACTGAATAGTTTATCATTTGTGACAAATGATCCTCCGAAAGCAAACAACAAGTCATGTCACCCACCTGCCCTGTTCACACAAATAAACAAACAAACAAATAAACAAACAGAGGAGCAGAGGATGGTAACAAACACCGCCCAGGTTTATATGATCACTCTTACAGAATGACAGACAGACGGACGGACCGACAGAAGGAGAGACAGAGCAGAGACAGACAGACAAGACAGTCAGACATACAAGACATGGCAGACAGACAGACAGACAGACAGGCAGACAGAGAAATAAGAGATACTGTAAAGGAGGATGATGAGATGTGATGAATGATCAAAAATGTGTGTGTGTATGGGGGGGGGGGTAACCCAAGCTGGGCCACAACACTGCAGCCTGTTCAAAGGGCTATGTGTGTTTTTACAGCTTGTCCAGCTGCTCTGGACAGACAAACAAGACTTAGTGCCCCTGAGCGTCAAAACACAGACCTCCCACCCCACCACAGAGCTGCCGACCGGGCCCAACTGGGCTCAGCCGGACCGGGCCCATCCCAGCCCAGATTCATCGGGCCAGAGAAGCACAAACAAACCCCCCACACACGGGCCGACGGTTCAGCCAAGGGAACGTTATGATCTAAAATAGATAAAGACCGATGACCGCAAGATTCATCAATCAGCAATCAAGCCCATGTCCTTGTTTTGCTTGACCGTTTATTTAACCAATGAAAATAGACATCAGACTCCAGCGGTCAGGGTTTCATTGTGACGGCGGTGAGTATGACCTATGAGGCAGTTTTCACTGAACCACGGTAGATCCCAAGATGTCCAAGTTCAGTGACGATCCCAAGGTTACAAGCCTATACTTCTACAGGGACCCCGCCTGCATCGGATCGGCTAGACACCGGCAGCGAGAGTTGGGTGGTCCGTGATTTTCAACCCCGATTTCAGTTACAGGAAAACGTGGAGGCCAGTTTGTAAACTTTCCCTAATTCCTTCTTTACAGCTCAAGATCCATATCTGATATGCAAGGCCTAGTTTGACAAATTGATCCAATTGTTCCGTGCACACACACACACACACACACACACACACACACACACACACACACACACACGCGTTTGTTTTTTTTGCATGTGAACAAAAGTCAGGACAGCTGTGTTGAACAATGTCATGAAAAATAATGTGATTTTCGGTCTATTTACATCCAAACATAAAAAGCTAAACTTGCAGTCACACGTAGGGACCCACATTGTACGGGCTTTCATCGGGGCTGTTAGCTTGTGAACTGAATCCGCACTTTTATTCATAACTCAAACTGAGTTCAACAAAAGAAACACGAGCAGTCTACGATAAAGTGTTTTCTATCCAAACCCTACAGTGAATTGTTAGTTTAAACCTGTACAGGACAGGTATCTTCTTGACACCCTCCCTCTCCACACACACACACACACACACACACACACACACACACCACCCACCGTGCTACAACCAAATGCCTTTTGAGCCCTGTGTTAGCCATAGCCTGTTTAAATGAACACAGTGAGTACAGTGCGCCCCGACCGTAATGAGTAATGTTAGCTCCTTTCAAAACATGAACTCCTCAATTTGCATTTGTTTTTCAAATCTAATATAGCACATTAAGCAGTGGTGACCCCGTAAGCAAAACACTGCTCTATACACACACACAATGATGGACTTGGAAAAGCTTATAAAAATGAGTGGCTGTATTTTTAGTGCACGGTTATGCCGGCAGTATTTCTTTCTGTGTGTACTCAACGTGCACTCTGCTGCCCGCGGTACAGTGCCCCCCCCCCCCCCCACACACACACACACAGCCCCACACCCCCACATGCACATCTCCCCAAATGGATTTAAATGGTGGTGTGATTAAGATCAGGGTAGAGTAACACTTGCGTCCTTTATTCATCTCTCTCTTTCTCTTTCCCTCTCTCTCTCTCTCTCTCTCTCTCTCTCTCTCTCTCTCTCTCTCTCTCTCTCTCTCTCTCTCTCATTCTATGGTGGCCATCCATTCCCTTATTCCTCTTGGTCACTCATCATTCCCTCAGGATCTCTCCCTCTTTTTCCTCTCCATCATCTCTGTCTTTCTGTCTCGCTTGCTTACTCTCGCACTATTTCTCCCTCTCCCTCTCTGGCTCTTGCCCTGTGTGTGTGTGCGTGTGTGTGTATGTCTGTGTGTCTGTGTGTGTGTGTGGGGGGGGGGGGGGGGTATCTATATCTATATCTATATCCCTCTCCATCTCTCATCGACTCATTCTCTCTATCTGTCTATCTCTCTTCCTCCCTCCCTCTTCCTCTGTCCCTCTCTCTCTCTCTCTCTCTCTCCCTCTCTCTCTCTCTCTCTCTCTCTCTCTCTCTCTCTCTCTCTCTCTCTCTCTCTCTCTCTCTCTCTCCCTCCCTCCCTCCCTCCCTCTCAACCCTTCTCTCTATCCATCTCACCCCCTCTCTCTCTCCCCCTGTATGACTGGTGGTCCCTGTGTGCCTGTATGTAACATCAGTAAAGCTGTCAGGCGGCCAGGCCAAGGTAAACAGCCCGGCGCTGGGTTCAGGGGTGATGGGGGGCCGAGATATTTTTCCTCAGGAACCCAGGGACCCCCGGAGGCTGCTGACTGGGGCCAGGAGGAAGACGATCCCCCCGTTTGCCCCCTCAACCCGTACACATTCTAGTAGAGTCTCTCTCTCTCTCTCTCTCTCTCTCTATCCTGTTTCTCTCCCGCTCCCCCTTTTTTCTTTTGCCATTATTTTACCCTCCTCTTTTCAACCTCCAAAAGCCTTCTGTCATCCACGGATGCTCCCTCACTTTCATGTTTATACGCTCAAATCCCTAACTTCAACATCAACATACACGATGAGATCCAATGCCATAGATCCACAATTATTTATTTACATTTGTACATGAAGTGCATTGTTACAAATGTGTGTATGTGTCACATTTCTCCCATAGCGATAGTGAGGGGACATATGATTTAGGCTGAAGTGCTTATGAGGAGATTCTGCAAATCATTGATGTCAGACATTGTCAAAAACGAGGAGAAGGCGGGAGGAGCAAAAGAGGCAGGAGGGGGAGTGGGATGGGGGGGGCTTCAGATTTAAATAGAAAACTTTTGGCAGACGGGGAAAAAAGGGGAAAGTGAAGGCAGAGGCAATAAAGCGAATGAGAGAGAAAGGGAGAGAGAGAGAGAGAGAGAGAGAGGGGTAAAGGGGTGAAGTGATACCCCTCACCCAGGAGTGACCCCTTCTTGTCTCTCTCTTGGCCCCAGTCAGCTGCTCCCTCTGGGGGGAGACAGGCCGACCTGAGGAGGCAAGAGAGGTGGCCAACATCCAGGGGCTGCAAATCAGAGGCTGAACTAAGACATTTGAACAAATAGGAGAGAGTTAGAGAAAACAAGACGGAGACCGAGGGGAGGGAGAGGGGAAGGGAAGAGGGGAGGGGGTGAGAACGAGGAAGGAAGAGGACAAGAAAGGAGAAGGCGGGTCATGAGCCATCAAGGAGGGAGGGAGGTAGAGAGGAGGGAAGGAAGGAAGGAAGGAAGGAAGGAAGGAAGGAAGGAAGGAAGGAAGGAAGGAAGGAAGGAAGGGAGGGAGGGAGGGAGGGAGGGAGGGAGGGAGGGAGGGAGGGAGGGAGGGAGGAAAGGAGGAAAAGAGGAAGGAAGGTAGGAACTAGGGAGGAAGGGAGAAAGGAAAGTGGTTGGAACGCTCAGGAGTCGGAGTGTGAGTGAAGCCAAGAAAAGCATGTAAAATGGGGGGAGCAAGTAGACGAGGAGAGTAGATGAGAGGTTGGTTTTGTGTGGAGGAAGAGGCGGGTCATTACCTCCACTAGATCAGCCGTTACATCCCTTGGAAGGGGAGTGGGGGGGGGGGGGGGGGTGGAGGGCGGGCTGTCTGGGATAAAAGACATATGCACATATATACCAGTAGATGGACCGATTGGGACCATTTGCAGTTTATTCAGCAGAAACCATGCCTCAGCCCGGGCCTGAGAGGTCAAATAAAAGTGTTTGTTTTAAACACCTTGGAGCTGCAGATTGAAGAGGTGTGATATGGTAAGAGCAAGAGAATGCAACACAATAACTGACAGAGTCTGACTGAGTTCAAATATCTGGCTCTGGATACTTCCTCCTGTGAATGATCTGCTAGGATTCAGAAAAAACATGTGTGATCTGTTGAAAAAAAATGGATTATTTACAAAGACTATATCACAAAAGTCTGCTTATGACGGCTTGGTATTGTTTTTGGAAACACCGGCAGAAAATAATCCCTGTCTCAGTAAAAGGCTTGAATTAGAAAGACACTTTGCCCTGAATCTCCTGATAACATGTGACGAATGGAGTAGCTTAGAAATGACACCTACTTGGTCAATGCTCAGCGGAAACTACTATACTGACATTTAGGTATTCAACATTTGAGCTGCAATAAATGATCCAAAAACAGGTTTTTTTTATTCACAACGATAACACGTTTTGATGTTTTAAATGAGCTTACTTGGCTGTGACATTTCGAATCTGTTATTTTTTCCGACAAATAACGGTCAAATCTTTTCTTCTTTTTTTTACATTTTTTTTTTTACAAAGTTTCCAAACTCATTCTCCCTTTTTTTTACTGAAGCTTTTTTTTCCTCTGTGGCCTTTTACGCTCCATGTCTGCTCTTTTTCCTGTTCCTGCGCCTGAGCTGGCCCTCATGGCTTCCTGTCCCTGTTCCCCGTCAATCCTGTGCGGCCACAATGGTCCGCGACAGCGCCCTGACAGGGTTGTGACGGGCCTGCCACCCTGACGGCATGTCCCCTCCGGCCAGCCAGCCAGTCAGCCGGCCAGTCGGCCATACAGTCAGACGGCCAGTCAGCCAAGCTGTTAGCGAGCCGGTGCAGAACCAGAGTGAAGACAGTCGCAAGCACCCTGAGGCTCACTTCCTCGTCGGCCCGCGTCGATGGCGCCCGGCAGTGTGTCTGGGGGGGGGGGGGGGGGGGGGGGGGGGTGGGGTCTCTGTGTGGCCCTTACGGTCCCTAAGCACGCCTACGGTGCCTGATAGACAGGCTGGAATACCTAACTCCCCCCCCCCCCCCTCCTCTACCGTCAGCCAATGCAGTGGTCGTAATGATGGGGTTGGACCATGAGAGCCATGAAATCACTATGATTGGGTGGACATACATTTTGTAGCCACGCCATGCAAATCTAATGATACACATTTCAACACATCGATCAGCAGTGGCCCCCATAAGCAACCAATCACCTTATATACACAATGCTGTACGTAAAAGCATATAGAAATGGTGTACTTTTAGTGCACTCCAACCCCACCACCACGGTGGGGGGGAGGGGGGGGGGGGGGGGGGGGGTTGGGGTTGTAGTTGGAAAACCGTGAAAAAACAGGATTAATGGATTGAGACGATGTGTCGAGATACATTTGGCGGCGACGCACTGAAATGATCTCTACCTCTGGTAAATAAAATACCCATGCTACAATTATGCTGCCATGGTGCTCCTCTGACTCATTTCTCCCTCTTTCTTTCCCTTCTTTCACTCTCTCTCGCTCTCTCCATCAATGCAGCTTCACAGCTTCTAAATGTTTCTTAACCTCACTTTCTCTACTTAGCCATCTGCCCGCCCCCTCATACTTGTTCCTTCCAGCCATCAATCATACCTCATTTCTGCAAGCCCCGTAAAATGACTCTATTAGACATCAACAACATTATCTTCCCCTTCTCAAACACACACACGCACACACACACACACATAAGCAAATACAGACATCCCTAAGACACCGACATATGGACACATACACCACACACAGACAAATGGAGATACACACCAACACATAATTACGTCCAACACGTGCGCATACACGTAAACACAGACACACACACACACACACACACACATGCAGACAAACACATAGATGCACATATTACAAACCCACACACTCACACATAAAAACGTGCACATATAAATGTCACACACGCCATGTCACACACCTAATCAGATTCCCCTTTACCTCTGCCAGGGCTGCAATCTCCAGCCACTTCACCTCTGCATCAGCCTCTTACCGCGATGGCCATTGTTTCTGCGCTGCCTCCCCGTCCTCACGGGCAACATTTTCCCTCCATAAGTAGTGTCAGAGTGGCCTTATCATCTTCCAGCCTATTCATTTGCTTCGGCTTTGAACCAGAGCTCACACAGAATCAAAACCTTTTGCTTCTAGGTGTGGCTTCTGTTGGAGATGATGAGTATGTGTGTGTGTGTGTGTGTGTATGATGTGTGTGTGTGTGTGTGTGTGTGTGTGTGTGTGTGTGTGATGTGTGTGTGTGATGTGTGTGTGTGTGTGTGTGTGTGTGTGTGTGTGTGTGTGTGTGTGTGTGTGTGTGTGTGATGTGTGCACCGTTGTCGCACACAAGAACGCTCAAATTATTTGTTATACATCAGTGCTAATTGGACTTATATCTTTTAGGCACATTATCAGCAACACTTTGGTGCAGACACCGACTCACACACACACACACACACACACACACACACACACACGCGCACACACACAGACCAACTTTCACCCACGTGCACACATAGAAAAGCTGACATGAAATGCACATGTCGTTGGGTTGTGTTTGTGTACAACAGTGTGATCCTCAGAGACTGATGACTATGGTGTGTATTTCCATGTGTATGTCATTTTTGTTATCGAATTCAAAGCCCAATCACGTTCTATGGTTTATAGTCTGCAGAGGAATGTGTTAAAAGTGAATACCTTGAAACATTAGGAGTGTGTTGGTTTACTGGCTTCCGGCCCAGACTGAAGAACTCTGAATTACCAACAAAGACCGCATCACGATATGATAGTGAGAGGGTGAGAATTTGCCAACTTCTCCTTTTCAAACCAACCTTACATACAGATCCCGCATATGAATTACAAACCAAGCTCGTACATTTCACAACCATCTACTCATTCATTCTGTATTTCCACGCTCTCCATCTCTCTGTCTGTCTGTCTGTGTGTCTGTCTGTCTGTCTGTCTGTCTCTCTCTCTCTCTCTCTCTCTCTCTTCTCAGTGAAGCATTGTGTGGCCTTTCTCCTCTCCAGTGAAGTGGCAGAAGAAGTATACGGCAGCTGACTCTCAGTAAACTGCTGTTATGTGTGTGTGTGTGGGGGGGGGGCTCTTATGACTACCAGAGCATCGTATGGCCCTATATGAGAGAAAGCCTGCCATAACTCACGGGTGGAAAGGTACGCCGCGTCTTTTGGCGTGAAGGATGACTGCGACGCCAACCTGTGCGTAACCACCGTCATCAGACCACGTCAGTCAAGGAGAGATTTTTTACTGTATTATGTCGACACCCGATCTTGTGTTTTAGAAAGCGGGAGCTTAATGTTTCCAACGACCTCTATATGTCACTCAGCATTACAAAGTAATAGCAATGGCTAGTCGTTTATTATTTTTTTTAATAACATACAATTTCGAGAGTGTGACTAAATCGGTTGAAATAGGCTATAAAAGCAAAATGGTGTTTGGTGGTGTATGGTGTCTTTTCTGCAAAATGACACTTGCATTAAGTGTGATTTTTACATTTTACTTTTAGTTATTACATTTAGTTGTTACCTCAAGTATTTTATTATTATTTTTATAAGGACGCAAATGATCTTGCACAGCAACGTATGGCCCGCGTCGAAACGTGAGCTCATCGCTTAAAATGTGCGCATGCTGGCTGGCTGGCTGGCTAGCTGGCTGGCTGGCTGGCCTGGACCTCATCACTTGGTCCAGCAGGGCTGCAGAACCGGACCCGCGCTTTGCCTCAGATCCACGTTGGTGGCGAAGAGCGCGGAGGTTTCTGGAGCTCAGGGGTGTGTGGGGGGGGGGGGAGAAAGAGAGAGAGAGAGAGAGAGAGAGAGAGAGAGAGAGAGAGAGAGAGAGAGAGAGAGAGAGTTCGGACTCTCGGGAGGAGTCCATGGGGCCACGGGGCGGGAGGTGCCGGAGAGAGAGAGAGAGAGAGAGAGAGAGAGAGAGAGAGAGAGAGAGAGAGAGAGAGAGAGAGAGAGAGAGAGAGAGAGTTCGGACTCTCGGGAGGAGTCCATGGGGCCACGGGGCGGGAGGTGCCGGAGAGAGAGAGAGAGAGAGAGATGGGGGGGATAGAGAGAAGATAGACACGGACGGGGCTCGGACACTATAAAGTCTGATGGCCGTTCCAGCTGAGAAAACAAAAATACCAAGAAACACCATAAACCTAAAGGGTGTGGAAAAATATGTGGCTCTGGCGAGAGGTCAGATTCCCCCGCCGTATCTAATTCAATTTCACAAACTGTAAGAAAACACGCGGGCCTGACGGAGCTGCCGTTTCTCCGAGCTGCGGGGGGAAAAAAATTGGACGCAGAGGGGACGCATCGGCGTCGTCATCCGTTACGCATAAGCATTTCTTTTAATGCGCTGTAAATGCGCGTACAGCTGCATTTGCATGGCAAAACATTTTTTTTTTTTAATTTCCCGGTGTCCCGATTTTTTTTTTTGGGAAATAGGTTTTACGACGGTGTGTGAACAGGATAGGATAGGATCCCAGAGTGGCGCACTGGTGGTCCTGGTGGTCCTGGTCTCCCTCTCTCTCTCTCTCTCTCTCTCTCTCTCTCTCTCTCTCTCTCTCTCTCTCTCTCTCTGCTGAAGACATTAGCGCACCGTTCTGGGGGACCGGGGGAGCCGCATGGACAGCGCACTACTCTAAATAAACATTAGTCTTAAAAAGTTTGGCCCTTCGACCCCAGCGCGATCGCATTTCACCCCAGATCGTAAACTTTAAATTTTATCGCGAGAGGTTTTTTTTTTTTTTTTTCCCCTCCACTTTTTCAACAAAAAAAACACACTTTCACACTGAAAAAGATTAGATGTCAAACTTAAACAAAGTTTCCTTTTTTTTTTTTTTTTGCATTTCTAAAGGCGGGATTGAGTGGGTCGGCGCGTCCTTGAGGTAAAGCCCCGTTTCTCTGTCGAGACCGGAGCTCGGTTTTATTTTTACTTCACTGGCTGACATCCACAGTGAGGGAAGGAACAATAAACACTTGAAACATTATGGAAGATTGGAATATAAAATAACTTACTGATGACTAAGATACTGCAACAAGAGAAAAACACACTGTCGACTTTCTGTACAAAAAAATAAAAAATAGGGGAAATCTGAAGTGTTACTAATGGAGATAATACGATTATATTAACTAAATATAGCCCACAGCCCATGTAGCCATGTAGCATTAGCAGATGAATGCTACATATTATTTTTTTGCACAATCTAAACATATTTCTCAATTTCTGAGGCAATTGAAAATATTGGGAAAAAATGAAATATTAAGAGAAAATGGGCTGCTGCAGTGAATATCAAAAGGAGCTGGTCAGGGATCGAAAGGTGCACTTATGCGTTTTATGTATCTGGGGCCTACATTCAAATGTCTTAAAATGAAATGTTTGTTGCAAATATCTCTTCTTTTTAACAACCACAAACTCGATAAAGTGAACGTGGACAAAGAAAACCCAGGCAAATCAATTCAAGGCCGCGTGGCCTATAAATAGGCCATATCTGCCTAGAATGACTGAGATAGGCCTACGTGCATGAGCATGTAAAAAGTTATGAGACTTCATAAGATCTAGGGATGCATAAATAGATAATACACTGCGAAAGAAACTAACTTCCATGAAAAAACACAACCCCACCGTTACAAAGGCAGAACGACTGCCAAGGTGGCTGTGGGTCTCCATGGAGATGATCATCTTGAAGGAGATGGGTAACCTCCCCCCTCTCTCCACCGTGTGCTGTTATAGACCCACACTGGAATTAAAAGAAGCACTTCCAAAATAGGAGCTAACAAAAGGTGGGCTATAAAACAGCCTGCTATCATATTGCGGGGATCCTTGCAGGCTTATATCTGCGGTCATTAATACCCCTGGATATGTGTGTGCGCGCGCGCGCGTGTGTGTATGTATGTGTGTGTGTGCGTGGCTGCATGCGTGTTTGTGAGAAAGAGAGAGAGAGAGAGAGAGAGAGAGAGAGAGAGAGAGAGAGTGCGTGTGTGTGTGTGTGTGTGTGTGTGTGTGTGTGTGTGTGTGTGTGTGTGTGTGTGTGTGTGTGTGTGTGTGTGTGTGTGTGTGTGTGTGTGTGTGTGTGTGTGTGTGTGTGTGTGTGTGTGTGTGTGTGTGTGTGTGTGTGTGTGTGTGTGTGTAAGAGAGAGAGAGAGAGAGAGAGAGAGAGAGAGAGAGAGAGAGAGAGAGAGTGTGTGTGTGTGTGTGTGTGTGTGTGTGTGTGTGTGTGTGTGTGTGTGTGTGTGTGTGTGTGTGTGTGTGTGTGTGTGTGTGTGTGTGTGTGTGTGGGATGCCGCCTCTTATGCTGCAGCAGGTGTTCGTTTACTGTGTCAGAGTTGGCGGGGCGAAGAGCTTCCAAAGTTAATATTGTGTTTCCAGAGATGAGGGGAGTTCACTGTCCGGGCTTTATTTACACATTCTAAATTAATTAAGCGGAAGATTCCTCTGTCTGTTGCAAAAACACGGAGGCTGCAGGGAGAGATTGGAGGCAGCGAGGGGAGGTTGTGATTTATAGCGGCGGTGCAGGGACACGACTCGCCTCTCCTCCAGACCGGAGAGCCGGGGGACCGGGCCAGTACATTCCACCACTTTATGTGGGGGTGAATGAGTCTCATCTGCCACACGCGCACGCGCACACGCACACGCACGCACGCATGTACGCATGCCTGCACGCACCAATGCGGACGCACCGCACCAACGCACACACGCACGCACGCACGCACGCATGCACGGACGCACGCATGCACGCACGCACCAATGCGGACGCACGCACCAACGCACACACATACACACACACACACACACACACACACACGCACGCACCAACGCACAGACACACCACAGAGAGAGAGAGAGAGAGAGAGAGAGAGAGAGAGAGAGGGAGGGAGAGAGAGAGATGGAATAAGACAGGCTGACAAGGAAAAGAAAAGACAATAAAAAAGAGAGAGGGAGAGAGAGAGAGATGGAATTAGACAGGCTGACCAGGAAAAGAAAAGACAATAAAAATAAAAAAAAGAATTATTGTAGCTCGTATCCTGTTCAAAAATAATAACTGATATTTTTCTCACCTCTGCTCATACAACAAATCAATTTTTTTGTTGCTATATGACGAGATACCATTATGATACCATTATCATCAATAATACTCCAACTTTGCCTTTAAAGTTTTCATATTGCCTTTTTTTTTTTTACAAAGAATGATGAGTTTAATTTAAATTTTGACAACGATATTATATTAGGTCTATATTCGGCCTATATTAGGCCTATATTAGCCTATACTAACATATATTATAGTATATGATTTGATATGATTATACAATATTATAGGCCTATTATATGTAGACCTATTAATCGTCATGCGTCTGTCTAGCGACCCAAAGGAAAGTTTTAAAAGGGCCAACCGTCCTAGGGCTCCTCGCTCTGCTCTTTGTCCTTCAAGACATTGCGGACAATTGATCAGCAATAACCTTATTAGCATTGCAGCCATAGTTGGATATAAGAGCTTTAAGCACAACGATTTTATGTAATCCCCTGCTTACCCACACGCCACTTAACATATAGGGACTCGCACTGGTCAAGGTGAGTTCCCTAACATAAAGCTATTTAAAGGCACACAACAATAACTGCAAAGATACTTTGTGATAAATATGTTAATTAAAGACGAGAGTGACAACAATGATCAACAACACGAACGTGAGTTGGAGGTCTGAGCGTCCACACGCAAAGTCCATATGGTTACGATTAAAATTAAGAAATTGGGATTTGCCTTTCCCATTTGCATTTACAAAAGTGTTTTGCTGACAGCTTGGTCATTTCTAACTGTCAGTTCGCATATCTCCCCGGATCCCATTTTGTTTTTAGAAAGCCTTGGGTACGAAAAATGTCGAATGTCGCGGTAGCAAATAAAGACACACTTTCTGAGGTGAGGGTGTGGGTGGTCCCCAAGTGACAACCAGTGCGTTAAAAAGAAGAAACCTCCAAGCACCAGCATACCATTACAACCATTACAACCAGTGCCGGTAACCCATTAAGAGGAGCATGAAAAAATTAAAGGCCATTTTGACAGATTTGCGTCCTGCCTCTCTAAGACATTTAATTTATCAATGCTGTGTTCCGTGTTTACGGCGGTTTGGGGAACAGTAATAGCAGGCCCGTTCTAGTCTGTAGGCCTGTAATCTTGTCAAAGATCAGAAACAAGTTGTGCACATCCGAGTTGGGATTTATATGAAGGAATTACATCACAAGAAGTGGGCTCTCTCAGAGACGTGGATGGTGAACCGACTTCCAGACAGTTGTCCATGTTATACGCTTGCAGGCTAGGCTATATTTTATATCATCTAAATGACATGGCTTCTTCTCCATCTTCTTCTCCTCTCTCTTGTTCTTCTTATTATTATTATTGTTCATTATGAATAACTATAATGATAGCCTAATAACAATGACCTACTAAAAACAATACAATAATAGGCATTCTCTAAATAATAATAATAATTATTGTTAGGCTATTATTATTATTATTATTATTATTATTATTTTATATTGGTATTATTCATAATATAGGCTGTTGCTTTCCAACTTTTTTGCGTGAAAGAAATCAGTGAAATGCCATCTGCTATGGGACGCAAACATTCCCTGCAACGAGAATAGTCCATTCATGGGGTTTCCACCTCATTTGCCATGCAAATGATGACAAACCTGGATATCTAAACAAGCATCAACTCTATAGGCCTATATATTTCATATAATTTTATTAGGCCCATGTATTGGGAGGGAGCCGTGAGGCGGAAAACAAGAAACTTAGAAATAATGTACCTAAGTGTTACTCATCGGTAGTCTAATAGACTAAGACCCTATAATTTACGCTAGTGAAGCAGAAATAAAGGAAGGGGTAAATAAAGGGAGCGTCTGGATGAAGAAAGCAGGCCGTGTCGGTGCCCGTTTCAAAGAGTTGGAGGGAGCCGGGAGTCAGCCCTCCCACCCGTCTTCCTTAATAATCATCTGTCAAAACACCCCGCAAACTAATTTAACCATTTGCACACAGATCTGGTAAATAAAGGAGGCTTTACACCCCCTTCTGTCAGGGAACATGTGTCCGACCAACTCTGCAATAGACCAATAGGCCTGTTTTCTGTAGCCCAGTCCCACTGCTTCTTTTATATGTATCCCGAGACAACACAGATGACATGAAAGCGGACCAAACCGAGGGCCTTTTGAGAAGATTGCTTTTCAGGGGCTAAATGTGTGTGGCTCGACTCACAGGGGACCACTCGCTGTGTGCATATTCAGGCCCTGGGCACGGGGTCTTCACTGACAACATCAACAAACGGGCAAAAAGCCGCATTATGGTGGATTAGGAGCCCCGATGAAAAATGCTGCTACAAATTAGCCAGGAAACCCCAAGGGATCGTGGGTATCCTTGTAGGACGTTCACTTTCAATTACAGACCGCCGAGGCCTGCTCACGTCCCCATTCATTTCAGCTTTTGTAACTTGCTAGAAAATGGTCCTTTACAAGTGAACCCCAAAGCCACACAAGAGAAATGCTTGCCTACTGTTGCGTGATATTTCTCACTGTCGAAGGTAGCTATACGATTAAGGGCTTTTCAATATCTCCATATAGGCTACTAGATTTATTTTGTTCAAAAAGGCGACAACAAATTGCCCGAGTAAGCATATGGACTGGGATTTTTTACCCCCAATTAGGTAGGCCTTTAACACTAAATATTGTGGGGTTTTTACATTATGTGTTTCCGGAAGATATAGGCTAATTTTAGTTGAATTAATTAGTTGAATAATTTAGTTGAATAACACCTTTAAACAATTGTAAGGATTTATTGTAATTTAGATTATTAATAGGCCTAATAACGATAAAGATTATCCACTTAGCCTATAGCCCCATGGGCTTATACATTGATTAATTGGTTACTGCAATTCAAATTCTTATATTACAAAATGAATATAATTTCATCAACAATATTATAAAATGAGTTTGCTCACAATGGTTATAGGAATAGCTTATATTCATGCATTAACATTTGAATTCAGTTTTTAGCCAATACGGATGTTTATGTGGACTTTTAAAGCAATAGAAAAAGTTAACAAGATGTATATTGCAATTCACAAACATTTATTATTCTTGTCATTACAACAAAAATGGCCTATAAACATTAGGTGTGTCTCTCTCTATTGGCAACACAAGACATACGCTTCACAGATTCATTTGATGTGAAATAGAAACGAACCCTATACGCACAACAGTTAAACAGAAAGAGAGACAGCGAGACAGCGAGAGAGAGAGAGAGAGAGAGAGAGAGAGAGAGAGAGAGAGAGAGAGAGAGAGAGACGTCACGCTCATCTTTACACCAATAGCATATAACCTACATGTCCATGACAATATGAAATGGTAAAGTCACACATTTATCAAGACGGCCGCCTGTAAGAGGAGATCTGGAGTAGTGGTGGAAAAGGTTATTTATTATCATAACCCCATTTCTCTGGATGTGCTTTCTAGTAAAAACCTGAGTTTGCGGTTTATAGCCTATATGCCAACAACAGTGCTTTATTTCTCACAAAATATAAAACAATACAAACCATAGAAATCTCAATTATTATTATCATTATTATTATTATTTAATTATTATTTAATTATTATTATTATTGTTATTATTATTTATTTTAAACACAAATCATCCCAACAGAGATAGGTGACATTTAACTTATGTTAAATAAAAAGGATATTTTCAAACTCGGCCAATGATGGCCACGAAACCAAATCCAGGCCAAAAAATGTACAATTGCTATGATTAAGAAGACCCCTTCTCCAAATCAAATCTTTTTTTCTCTCGTTGTATTCACATATTTACAAAAAAAAGAAGAGAAAAAAACATAAATATACATGTTAAGTTATCCTTTCTCGCATCATATGAACAGTGAAAAAGAGCCTGGACGCTCTCTTCTTTTCCCCCACAAAGAATGTATATCCTACCTTCACACACGTCGGTATTACCGCAATTGGCTGTTAATGACACGGTTCGATGCGATAATTGTCACCGGGTTTTTAAGAGAGGACAAGTGTTCATATTTGCCGGGGTTTTTTTGCTTGCTCGCCGTCCCCAGCTTGCAAATATATATGCTTCTACTGCGAGATGTTCAAGTGGTTGGAGGCGGAGGCGAGTGCCGGGGTCAACATGGCCAGGATTTGCGCCTGGCCGCTGGACGGCGCGCCGTAAGGCGAGGCCGTGGAGTTGGCGGCGGCGGCGCCGATGATGTTGTCTATGGAGAAGGAGGGCCTGCTCGGCGCGTTAGCGTCCGTTTTGAGGGGCGGCAAGCCCGGCAACGTGGGGCTGAGTTGCGGGTAAAACGGCTTGCGTAAATCGGCGCTCAGGATGGAGGGCAGCGGGTGCGGCGCGGGGAACATGGACGCCGCGGACGGCAGTGCGCACGGCGCGCCCTGGAAGGAGAAGGCGCCGCTCGGATGGTGCGGGTGATACGGACCGTGGGCCGCGTGGAAGTTCTGCAGCTGGAGGCCGTAGTTGTACCCGTAGGGCCCGTATCCAAACCCGGGGAGGAACCCGCCGGAGTCCCTCAGGATTTCGTTGGTTTGGTGTCTCTTGAAGCGCTTCCTCCGGCGCAAAAAACTCCCGTTGTCGAACATGTCCGCGGACTCGGGGTCCAGGGTCCAGTAGTTGCCCTTTCCCGGGTTCCCGGGCTCCCGGGGGATCTTGACGAAGCAGTCGTTGAGGGAGAGGTTGTGGCGGATTGAGTTTTGCCACGCGGGGAATTTCTCCCGGTAGTACGGGAACCTGTTGCTGATGAACTCGCAGATTTCGCTCAGGGTCAGGCGTTTTTTGGGACTCTGCAGGATGGCCATCGTGATGAGGGCTATGTAGGAGTAAGGCGGCTTCACCAGTGCGCTTTTGCCGGGTTTATCCCCAACCGTGGTGCCGGGCTCGGCGCCGGAGCCCATCTGCTCCGACGGACACTCAGAGCTGCTGAGACCCGGAGAAGACACCCTCTCGCTGGCATTCCGGGAGAAATTATCGTCGGAGTCATTGTCCAAGTTGAAATCGCGATGCGTATACTTTCCGTCTTTGCCATGCACGGCGATGTCCCCCCCGACCACATCGATGTCCAAGTCTTCGGACAATGCAGAGCTGTCGGACATATCCGCCCCTAGAGTCATCCTTGGAAGAAACCGTTTATCTTCCGCTCTGTGTGTGTGTGTGTCAGCTCCTATATCGCCTGATGTAGACACTGAAGTCCTGTCTGCAAGATCCAGCCCCTAATAAAACCTCTACACCGGACTTCTTGGGCAGCCGAACCAACACATTTCAACAATCAATAGTGTGGGAAAGATTGAAAAGTCATTGACCTGTGGATTCGGCGGGTCCGACGACCATTCGCGAAGCATGGGTCGTGTGCACTCACTCAAAGGTAAAAAAAACTTTTCATCAAATTCGTCATGCGCAGGAAAAAACGTCTTCGTGTCCAAACACAGTTTTACTCATTAAACGACGACTTGCGTGCTGTTGTTTTTTTTACCTCTCTAACGCGAGGCAACGCGAGCATATGTCCAAAAAGGGTGTATTTTTTTACGCGCAGGAATGGGTAAGTATCCAGTGCAGTCTCACACTATCCTCCTTCATAGCCCTCAAAAGCTTTTTATCGGACGGCACAGACCACGTGACATTCGTGTCACTGTTGACCAGGAACTGAAAGAGATCATGAAACCTGGTCAGTAATGATGGCGAGCCGTCCTCCATCATAATCATTATTTCGATTTCAGGCCAACTTAGTGTATGCTATAACAACGATGCGATAATTAGGGGAATGCAAATGTGACATTGATGGAGTTAATATCGTATTTTTATTTTTAAATTAATTGACGGATTTGTATTTGCCGAAAAGTCTTCAAGCCCAAAATCAACACAAATATAAACGACGCCACAACATTTAGGTCAACTATAGCAATAATGATAATAAACGAATAACCTACAAGACAAAGGTTTAATTAAACTGCTTAATTAAACAAGTAATATGAATAATAATGACTATTTAATTACGAGTAACCTATATTCATTGTTCACATGTTTAGGCTACAAATGTTGCCTACAGCGATTGCATTTATCTTTCATTTTCATTTTTTTTAGTCGGCTGCAATTTTCTACATCTCAATTATTATTATAGCTCCCCTCAACTAAACGAATATGTACAGACAGCATAACAAAGCTCTGACTTTTATTTAAAACACGATGTATTGGTAAAAATGGGCCTATAAAAATGAAAAAAAAAATATGGGCTAGGCCTACCTCTTTTAAAGGTTTGCCAACAATTCCCTGATCACTTCTCACGGGTTTTATGTTTTGCTTGTCAAGAAGTCATAACATTATCCATCTGCATTTTCTACATAATTCGCATATAGATAAACACAAGGGCCTGGCCAGCTGCAACCTGCTCCGATCCGTCTTCGTTAAGCGAAAGGGTGAGGTGACATGGCGATGTGATGTCTACGGGGCCTCCAGAACACACAGCAGTCACGACATACCGTATCATTACGTTGAAGAAACATGGCGTTAATTCGCGAGCATCATCACCTCATTTATCTGCAACACGGATAGGCCTGCACGGGCCAAACGATCACAGACTCAATCATCAGTTCAAAAGCAAGGCCCTTCAGAGTGAGCTATACACATGCCTCTTCAGAGTTTAACTTTAATGGGTTGTGTTATGGTGAATGCGAGTCATACATGCGAGTCAGACCCACCACAAAGTGGAAAAAAGCATTTGGCGAAGTGAAATTACAATTTGTCGTTCTCCATAGACTGTAAATTATTTAAAGCTAGTGATCAATATATGACAATAGGCCAATTGAATATTGAGTGTAGGCATATATGATTTTGGCCTATCATACACAGGTAATTATCTCCCATTTCTACCATATTTTTCAAGGCTGTTGCAAGCCTTGCAGCCTTGATGCATATCTGGCCTAACTGTCATATTGTGACATTTATTCATTAAATCATAGCATATAGGCCTACAGCTGGGACCGCCACGCGCCGAATCATAAAAAGCATCATCAAACAATATCCGATTATTGATAGCCGATGCCTAATTGATTAATGAGTATGCTTAGTTATTGATGAGTTATTGTAGAATATTGTTGAACAAGTAGGCCTAGGCCTAATAATGAAGGGATTGTGAATAACTTTATTCTTCGTGAAAAAAATGACGTCATATCATTGCTTTCATGATAAAAAAATGTTCATTAACTATGAAGTTATTGAACACAATTAAATGTATTGGGTCTGTGCGTTTAGGTTTTTGTGAACGAAACGTTTTCTTGCAGGTGTATTTTGTGATGTCGAAGCGCCCTCTACTGGCAGTGAAGTGAATGCAATCGTAACCTCATAGTTCAAGCATCAATCTGCTGTGTCCCACGGCTCCCACCCATGGATGTATATGAGAACGGTCACCCCACAGCAAAATTGACATTTGAGTGTCAGAGTGTCAATTGACATTGACACTCTAACACGGAAGTGTTAGAGTAATCAAACAGTTGTTACCCATAACAGAAATAGGCTTGGGTGTATTGCATTTAGCTAGAGGTGTATACAACCAATGGGGAAGTTTAGAGGTTCTGGTTACAATGGCTAGCTGAATAACATTATAATCTATGGTACAATAATTGGATATAATTATAATAATTATAGTATAATAATTGTCTTCAAATAATTATTTCCTAATCATTATTAGATTTTCTATTTTAATGTAGTGCTGCTAAAGAAATAAATGCAAGAAACTACGATTATTATATGTGAGGGATAGACAGCATCACCACATGGCAAGTGTCACGTTTGATGTACAGGCCTAGCGGTTCAGCAGATTAGATTACATCTGAAATATGACCATTTTTTATTTTCTACTTCAATTAGGAAAGGGTCGGGTTACATTTTTGCCTGACTTTGCCTCCCCCATGGTCCTAGTGGACAACACACTTGTCCAATAATCCATCCCTGACAATAGCTGGCTGGTTGGTTAGGTTTCACGCCTCTGTGGGACCAACATGCCACTATGGGCGCCTGTGGAATGTGAAGGGCCAGCCTCTTGGATGAGGACATGGAGCTGATGGACCTGGCTCGGTCTGGTTAACTGGAGCCCACACTGTACAGGATCGCAGATCCACTATCTCTATATTTATGTTGTGTGATACATAGGCTAATCATTATTAGGCAAGTCGATGCATGTTTGTTTTTTAAACCAATCTTCTTGACCCCACAGACACGGGATAAATAAATGTAGCTGTGTCAGAGAGTGCACAGAATCGTGCAACCAATTTTAAATATTTTTTAATTTTATGGGGGCCTAATATCCAAAATTATTCGTAGCCTATATAACACTGTAGGCCTGTTGTCCGTATCTTTCTAACAAATTATTAATAATAAGCAAAATATTCAAATTTAATCAGTAGGCTATGTTTATTATTATTATTATTATTGTTAATATTAGTAGTAGTAGTAGTAGTAGTAGGCCTAGTAGTAGTAGTAGTAGTAGTAGCCTATAGTAGTAGTAGTAGCCTAGTAGTAGTAGTAGGCCTAGTAGTAGTAGTAGTAGTAGTAGTAGTAGTATTATCGAATAGGCTATTTGTAGGCTATTCAGGCCACACAGCCGCCAAGTGCAAAGTGCTGAGAAGGCCGGGAACACCGAGCCATTTAACGAATATCATTTCCATTGACTGTAAAGTCTGAATATATTCATGGCCTATAGGCATGCTGTGAAGCTATATGATACATTATCCAAACGAAAACAATTCGCATGAATCCCTAAAACGAAATGCATTGGCCAAATCTACTGGTTCTATTGGATGGAGCGTGGAAACCAATTTCATTGTGTGAGTGAAGAAACAACAGTTAATATCAGAAATAAAAACAAACAAACTTTATTTTATCAGTCAACATGAGAACATCAGTAGCACAGCTATAAATATAAGACCAAGGATCTGTTGGCCTACATTACTGAACTAAATAGATAATGAATTAATAATAACATGATAGCTGATATTAAAGTCAAACTAACAACACTAATATTTAAACACACAAATCTTTTCGAAAAACGGTGGACACACACACACACACACACACACACATAAGTTATGACAACGACGCAGTAAAACGAATCAGATGGCTTCACACCTTCAAAAATGGAATGCAAAATGAAAAATTGAAATTAGTTTTTTTGTTAATCGTGAGGCTTTTGTTGTGCTTTCAGATTCTCTCTCTCTCTCTCTCTCTCTCTCTCTCTCTCTCTCTCTCTCTCTCTCTCTCTCTCTCTCTCTCTCTCTCTCTTGCTCATTGTTTTATTCACATATATCGCTCTAATCCCGTCGCAAAATTAGTTTGTCTGATGTACGAGTTGTTGTACGAGTTCATAGAGTTGGAGAGACCCAGCAGCTGCTCCGTGTGCTCCGCGCAGGAGCCGGAGCGCAGCGCCGGCAGGGAGAGCCTGTTCCCCCCGCAGTACACCTGGGAGCTCCCGGGGGAGAACCCGGCCTGGGTCATAGCCGGTAAGTGAGGATGATGGGGCGGAGGAGGAGGTGGAGGTGGAGGAGGAGGTGGAGGAGGAAGAAGAGGAGGAGGAGGCGACGAAGACGAAGAGTAAGGATACCCAGAGGTCAGGTTGGAGGTGGGGATGTTCCCGCCGTTCCTACCCAGCATGTTCGCGGCGTGGTTCATCATGCTCTGGGCCTGGAAGCACGACGTCTGATCGTGGCCCACGCCGGCCACGGAGGAGCAGGTCATCCCGCTCAGATCCCCGAGCCCCAGGTTCTGGCCGTTGAGCTCCCCGCCTCCTCCTCCTCCTCCTCCTCCCCCTCCCTGGACCACCGCCGTCTGCTGGTTGATGATGTTGTCGATGCTGAACATGCGCGGCTGCCCCTGCGCCGCCGCCGCCGCCGCCGCCACCCCGGAGGAGGAGGAGGACGACGAGGTCTGGTAGTGATGGTGATGATGGTGATGCTGCAGCATCGCCGGGTGCGGGGAGGTGGCCAGCTGATGGGCGCCGTAACCGGCACCGATGCCCGGGTACAGGGTGTTGGGGTACGAGGGTCTCCCCATAGGGGTGGGCGTGAAGGCGCTGGTGCCCTGCATGTAACCCGGGTACGTGCTCACGTCGGTGCGCTTGAACCGCTTCCTCCTGCGCAAAAAGCTGCCGTTGTCGAACATGTCCTCGGCCGCCGGGTCCAGGGTCCAGTAGTTGCCCTTGCCCGGACGGCCCGGCTCTCGCGGGATCTTGACGAAGCAGTCGTTGAGGGTGAGGTTGTGGCGGATGGAGTTCTGCCACTTCTTGGAGTTCTCGCGATAGAACGGGAAGCGCTCCATGATGAACTTGTAGATGCCGCCCAGGGTGAGCTTCCTCTCCGGCGAGTTGGCGATGGCCATGGCGATCAGGGCGATGTAGCTGTAAGGGGGCTTGCCCCGCTGCACCGGCCTTTTCCTGCGGCGGCTGCCCGCCGTCGACGACAGGTGGTCCTCGGCGGTGGTGGTCGTGGTGGTGATGGTGGTGGTCGTCCCCCCCAGCCCCCCTAGGGCGCAGCCGCCGCCGCCGTCGTCTTCCTCTTCTTCCGCGTTGGGGCTGCCCCCCCGGGGCTCGGACTTGATCAGGACGTTGTCCCTGGACCGGGCCTGCAGCATCAGGGAGGAGGATGAGGAGGATGGGGGTAGCGGGGAGTCCAGGCTGACGTTCGGGGACAAGACGACGGGGCTGCAGGACGCCTCGACCGGCGAGTGCTGCGTCTCGGCCGTCATGTTGCACATGCCCGAATAGTAGGGCATGTAGTTTGCCAGATTCATAAAAAAAATGGATGTGTGATCGCCTTCCTTTTGAAATGAAACTGTTGGGTTTTTGTTGTGTGCAGAAGATGCTCATTCGAGATTAGGCCTATGCGGTCGCCAGTGAGTTTAGTCCTGCATGGCCCCTTGCGTAAAGGTGAAGTCAGCTGAATGGAGAGTGGGTCAGCCTCTATCCAGGTGAGAGGGAGCCGATGACAGCTTTATAAGGGCAGGATGGGGGTGTGTGTGTGTCTGGGGGGGGGGGGGGGGGGGGGGGGGGGGGGGGGGGGGGGGGGGGGGGGGGGGGGGGGTGATGACGCCACGCGCGGGCAAATGACAGGGAGTGAATCTGTTACCCCCCTCTTGCTGCATGAGTTGTTCAAAAACACGCAGCTGATGGTTTTTTTTTAAGAGTTGATCAGGCCTATTGAATTTTTTAGGAAGTCAACACATTTGATGTTCCTTAGTGCATTCAAGTCATAGAGTCATATATTTTAATCAAATGTAATATGCCTTTCCCCCCCCCCCCCCCCCCCCCCCCCCCCCCCCCCCCCCCCCCCCCCCCCCCCCCCCCCACCCCCCCCCCCCCCCCCCCCCCCCCCCCCCCCCCCCCCCCCCACACACACACACAAACATTTTCTTTTACCACATGTTGCTCTCTCTCTCTCTCTCTCTTCTCTCTCTCTCTCTCTCTCTCTCTCTCTCTCTCTCTGTCCAGGGCAGAAACAACACTCTTCGGAGCTTCTGCTCCAAACCCAACAGCCGTTCAGCAATTAAAAAATAATAACGGTCCATTAAAAACAAGCAATTGAGCTAAGAAAGCTTTTGGGGGTAGAGAAGTCAATATCCTCACTTCATGTTCATTTTTGGCGAATGATAATCAAACAGTGGACCGGCCAGAGCGGAGAGTTGTTTTCTTATGGATTTTGAAGTCAAAACACCACTCACTCCACAACTGCTATGCAGACAAGCCGTTCAAACACACACCACACACACACACACACGCGGCACTGCTCCGCACTGGCACTGATTATTTAGACAGTAAAAAGGGTGACGATTATTACAAGGCTACATGATACAGGATGTCATATGTTTCAGAACACAACACAGTAACAATGTATCAACGGGCCCTGCAGCTGTTATGTATATTATGTGATGCAGAGCTATGGTGCTCAGTTCAATCAGTGTGATTATTATTGTTCACCAACATCACCATCAGAGATTTGTAGTAGGGTTTAAACAAACAGGGCTCAGCAACCATGTGAAATTATAAAATAAATAATATAATGAATGAAACAAATCAAGTCATAAAGCAAAACCCCTTTTCATCCCACACACACACACACACACACACACACTTTTATACACCCCTCAACTTACTTACAATAACACCCCCCCACACACACACACACATCATTCCCAGTAACAAGCACACATTCCCATTAACACACAGACAGACAGACCGACCGACAGACACACACACACACACACACAGTCACTCACTCACCGACTCACTCACTCATTCATTCACTCACTCAGTCACACAGCCACTCCAGCCACAGTCCAGACAACACTAAGCCCAGCTAGCCACTCACAGCCGGTGGCTAACAGCTTCAGACAGGCGTGGGAGCAGGGGTGTATCCAAGCAGGATCTGCCCCCAGAGCTGCCAGGTCAGGCAGGACAAAAAGGGGCTCTGGCCAGGAAACATGTCGCACTGCCCTGGGGCCTGCAGCCTCTCACTAATCCCCGGCCAAAATCTCCCTTTACCTCCATGCTCCTCTAACTCTGTCTCTCTCTCTCTCTCTCTCTCTCTCTCTCTCTCTCTCTCTCTCTCTCTCTCTCTCTCTCTCTCTCTCTCACACACACACACACACACACACACACACACACACACACGCACGCACACACAAATACGCGCACACATGCACTCTGTTCCCAGCATAGCCTTTGACTCCTGGCTCACACTCATGAGTTGAATACACATATAGGTACACATACAATGTCAGACCAGCCTCACACACATCTTATTCCCACAGTACACAAACTAACTCCATGTTTGTATGCTACGCTACATGTGAATACAACAATCAGTCAGATTGCATCCAGCTATGGATAGGTAGACTTAACTATGTTTCCATGGATGCAATCTGACTGACAGTAGATAGTTACATACTCCCATCCATCCTTCATCCTTACATGTGGACCTTAACCTTGACCAACATCAATTTATTTACCTTGCTAAACCCCCAAGTTAGGCTGTTGTTGTGTTTTTCTGATCCTGGGGAAAGCAATCCTTTGTCTAAATCTAATGCTAACCATCACAGTCCCAGATAACAGTTTGTCCAGTTTGTGTATGTGTTCTGTGTGTGTGTAAAACAACAGTTAATGATCCCTTATCCCTATCCCATTCCAATCCAGTGTACACTCACAATACTCAAACAGGGTTAAGGTTAGGGTCAATACATATTTTCATTTAATGTGGGAAAAACTGTAGCTTTCTATGTCCTCTATAGCTGGTCTGTTCGTTTCCCAAGAAAAGTGACAAGGCAGCCTTTACTCACTACTGTTTCAGTGTTTAATGTTCACTTTTTCTTAAATGTTTCCTCAAATTGGTACTCTATTCATTTGGCATTGGTTCATTATTATTATTATTATTATCTCATCCTGAAATGAAATGAATTGCTGTTAAAGGTTCTGTAAAGCACGTATAGCTGCAAAATGAAAGTTTGTATATAAAAAGGTATTTTCATCATTATTATTAGCAACACATTAGTATTAGTGTTATTGGTGTTTGTGTACGTGAGTGATGGTTTCTCTCGCTACATGACGGACCATGTATGATATGTAAGTGCATCATCGCTCTTCATTCTGGGGACCGTGTCTCAAGTAGCAGAACAAGATTCCTCGTTTGGCTGGCGTGGTCCTCTGCTTTGGCTGCATCTGTGTGAAAACACACTTTGTGTCTGGTTCCCCTCTCCTCGTTTGATGTGATCAGAGTCACAGAAACAGAAGTGAGAGAAACAGCGAGAGAGAGAGAGAGAGAGAGAGAGAGAGAGAGAGAGACAGAGACAGAGACAGAGACAGAGACAGAGAGACAGAGAGAGAGAGAGAGAGATGGGGGGGGGGTAGAGAAAGAGAGAGAGGGTGGGCGTGGCGGGGGGGGGGGGACACACAGAGAGTTGCTGAGTAAACACTTGGAATCCAGTCATTCGCAAAGTGGCTCCAGGGGATAGTAGGAGAGGGAGAGAGAGAGCCATGTGAAAAAGAGGGAGAGAATAAAAGAGTGGAGTAGGGGGAGGAGGGGAGGTGTGGGGGTTAGATAGATGGATAGATAGAGAGGGCGATTGAGAGAAACAGAAAGAGCGTTGGGGAGCGAAGGCAGAGAGGGAGCGCCGGCCCCTTCCTTGCCCCTACTCATCAAGTACGCGCCAGGGCTCCTGAAAACCCAGGGATTAGCAGGCTCCATGGCCCGGCTCCCCTCTGCTAGCTCCTGGACAGCACGCTACGCTGCCCTGCTAAAGCGCCGCGCTGTAGTTCTCACACACAGGGACCTATAGCCTGCTGCTGCTGGCGGCGGCGGTGGTGGCGCTCAGCTCTCCATCGCAAAAACACACACACACACACACACACAGGACTGACATGGACACAAAGGGGGAAATGTGTAGAGGGGTTGTGACACACGTTCATGATATATCAAAGACCTGTAGATAAACGTGTGAACAATTGAAAGACATTTGTCGTCACTATAACGAATGTATACATAAATATATGCTATATAAGATATCATTTCAATTGCTTTGAATATGAGATAATAAGCAATGTTTATAAAAGGATGGGAGCAAATTAGATTACACAATTATACAACATCATACATGTGTTTGATCAACACTGAGCTACTAGGAGACAAACAGCTACAAGGTCCAAAAGAAGTTGATGAAATAATACTTTTTGATGTATCAGCGCTTCTTGATTCCTACAGTTATCATGCACTAGTCTCTGGTTATTAGTTGCAACCATTGCAATATTGACTGTCTGCTCTGATCAACCTCACTAGTATGTTGCGTTCTACATGCATCTGCTTAGAGTTATATAAGTATCAAACCCATCCTAATAATAATATCAAACCCATCCCTGATTCACACTGACACCACATAACACCCACCACCCCTTGGTCAGGCTAAACCCCCCCCCCCCCTACTTCCCCCGTCCAGTGGTGAAGCATGCTGTAAGAATGTGAGAGAGTGTGTGAGGTCACTTCCTGCTAAGATAAGCAGGCTGATTAAACAATTAGGAGATGAGGGATGAGCACATTGTTTAAGGTAACAAGACCCCAGGGGCCTCCGAGGAAGGAAAAGGGGGCCCTACTTTCGGTATTCAATGAAAAAAAAAAAGATAAATAAATACGCATCTATAAAAAACATGTGTGTTATGTGATGGAAAATTAAAACTAACACCTAAACTGAATTTATAAATTAACAAACAAATGACATGACAACGTATGGAGCAGTTCAGGAGAATACCAAACACTCGCACATGCATGAACGCCGAGTGTAATTCTCATCTTAATTTGCGGATTCAGAAATGAAGCCAAATATAACATAACATAGAGTGGTTTTCTGCATTACAACTATTCGACCACACTTTGACATACAAGAAGACAGGATGCCCAGTGCAGCACAACGTGTGTGAAGTTAGGTTAACGGTGTGCTAATACCCATCGACAAAGAAAAGCCTAATAAGTTAATTCTGGGAGCTCCTGTGTGACCGGGTGGGGCCTGACGCGGCTGCTCTTAGATGAAGCCACCAAGACACAAGCAAACAAAAGGAACGAGATGGTCATCTCCCTCTGGAAACTAGGGTGGTCAGCCCTCCGATGGACAAAGACACACCGGTGCTTCTTCCACAGACACACTGCCTTTACTGACTGACTCCCAACAGGAGTCCTTAAAGACACATGTTAAACCTATTTAAACAATTGCCTAAACAAACAGGAAAAAATAGGTGTGTGCTGCACTGGGTCAATAACAATAATATTGAAGTAAAAGATCATGTGCTGTACAAGGATAGAACCAGTAATCGAATAAAAAGAAAAAAACGATGTCCGGCTTACTGTTGATGTTTACAAATAATTGATCATGTGTTATGCTAATGAAAGAAACAACATGAATAATAATAATATTTAAAATATTTAATATTTTTGTATATATTAAATATAGCCTACAGTAAGTACAAGTATAGAATAATAATAGAGTGTTAATTCATTAGCCAAATAGGACATTACATTTAGTGGAGATCATCAAACTTGTGGTGTGAATACTGAATACTGTCTGTTGGTTGTGTATATGAGGCATTGAGGCATTCCTGGGGGGCGACGTGGACCAGACACAAGACTGATGAGTAACAATGCGAAAAAACTGTGTGTGTGGGTGTGCGTGTGTGCGTGCATGCGCTTGGATGCGTTTATGTGCGTGTTATGTAAATATGCATTGATAAACTAAAACACGTGTGTGTGTGTGTGTGTTTGTGTGATGTGTTCACATCTGTGTACATGTATGTACATATGTACACATGTGACATGTGCACACAGTGTGTCTAAAATGTAAAGGTTTATGTTTTTTTGGGGGGGGGGGGGGGGGTAAAGTGGAAATTCATCTCTCGATGATTCTGCGTAACACTTGTAGAGTATCAGTGTGGTCACAGTGACACAGGAGGAGCCGTCGGTCAACGTCACAGTTTCGGCAGGAGAAGAAGAGAGAGAGAGAGAAGAGAGACGTGCTCCGCAACAAGACAAAGACCTTCATTCAGTTCCTCCACGACATGTCTCCCCACAGTGCTGCCTTTCAACGTGCACTTTTCACACTTTCTCCTCTGCTCCAAGGAGTTTAAACTCATTTATCTCGTTGCTTCATAGATGTGTTGCTTCATAATATGTGTCATGCATAGTGGTCGTTGTTTCCGGGGTGGATCTCTTATCCCTGTTGATTTTGTATTCATTCTACAGTATATAATTAGTAGATTTATTATTTTCCTAAAACCATTAACAAGGATATATACTACACAGCTTTGTTTTTGACGGGACCATTTAGTCACACAGTATTCATTATAATATGTTCATAATGTTATATTTATAATAATGTTACATTATAATGTTATTGATTGAATCTAAGCCAGTCCCCCCTGCCTTTATCAGCGGTGGTGATCAACATGCTGCTAGTTATGCACCACAAGGCCACTCATTGGTCCTGGCATTACTTGGCGATGAGTGACAGCCAGAGACAGCCAGAGACCAGGAAGACACGCGGCAGCAAAGCTTTATTACAGGGAGAAAGAGCGAGGAGGGCAGTGATAAAGTCCAGCCTTTACACAGACTCATAAAATAAGAGCCTACATACCAAAACACACACACACACACACACACACCTACAGACACACAAACACATTTGACTTGACTTTTTTCCACCAGCGCTCATGGAGTAGGCCGACACAAACTTCTGCTCGCGTGCACAAAAAAAAAGCATATGTGCAGAGAAGATTGTGTCTGAGCCAAGCCTGAATATTCAACCTTTATTGTGAAAGATAATTAGTGGCGAAAGGTCAGCAAAAAGCTTCAAAGCTGGGCTACATCATTCATACGTATATTCCATTCCACTTGTACAGTTTTAGCACATTAACTTAGAAGCATTTATTGTATCCTTTAACTTTATATTATTCTGACTAGGTTTTTCCAAAGTTTTCAACCAATTTCAACCTAATCCCTAATAATCCTTGTCAGAGATCCATATAAACTTTATACATGTTTTGATGGATACAGTTACAGTTTGTTACAGTATATGTTACTGCACTCACAGTTTAGGCCTACTGTTTATTTCTACACAGTGGCAACTGCCAAACAGTGATGTATGAATTCACACAACACATCTACATATGTGAGCGTCGTTTCTTCTATTCATGCTGTCTGTCTGTCAGTCTGTCTGTCTGTCTGTCTCTTGCTCTCAGTCCATCTGTATATCTGTCTGTTTGTCAATCCATCTGTTTGTCTGTCTGTCTATCTTTCTGTCTATCTGCCTGTCAGTCTTTCTTTCTCTCAGTCTGTCCGTCCATCCATCTGTCTGTCTTTCTCTCTGTCTGTCTGTCTGTCTTTCTGTCTGTCCATCCGCTTGTCTCTCTCTCGCTCTCTGTCCAACTGTCTGTCCGTCTGTTTGCATCTGTCTGTCTATCTGTCTGTTTGTCTTTCTGTCCATCCGTCTGTCTGTCTCTCTGTCTGTCTGTAATCCACTCATGTACAGAGGAAGTGGCTGGTGGCTGGTGGCTGAGGCCGGTTGTCGCTGGTCAGTGTTTACCCCGTGTCCCACACCCTCGCTGGCCCTATTGTCTCCCCTGTGGTCCAAGCCCAGCTCAGACAGGTGGGATCAGCACCCATTATGTTCCTGAAGACTTACGCACACAAATGACCAGTAAACCACAGGTAAGAGCATTCACCTTGCTTGCCACACACACACACACACACACACGCACACGCACACGCACACACACACACACACACACACACACGCACGCACGTGTGCACACATACACATACACACACACATACACACGCTCATGCGCACACACACACAAACACACATACACAAAGGTAAGGGTGGAGCCTGAAGATTCCTATATTTTAATCTTGATTAGTCTTAATTATTCAACGTTACAGGTTAATTTTGTCACATTTTAGCAATATACCATCAGCAACACCACCTCTTCCATCCCTCTAGTGGCTACTTATATGAGTTGCATTCGCCATTTGCGCAAGACAGGGATATGAAAACTTGTTGAATTCGTCTATATTAAACACATAGCGCCTAGTAGACAAGTATAAAGTATATACGTTTACAAGTTTAAAAAATTACTTATTCCGAACAAAGGCAATTCGAGGCAAAATAAAGTTGTAATAAGGGTATTTATGATAATGGCCGACCCATATTTCCAACCTCAACCTTCCGTTGATTATATACAATTTCTAACCACAGCAATCCACTTATTATGAGGCACGGGAAATTAAAACCTGAAAAAAGCAGATCAATACAAATTAATTAGATTATATAAATGTTTATGTCAAAGAATTACACGTATATACATTGCCTGGTTTTCTGATTTAATCAAACGGCGGCGAGCAAGTTAAAAAAGTGAGAGAAATGAAAGCGGAACTAAAGTTATCTTGATGTGTTTTGCCGTACCATAATAACGACGTACCGGCGCTTCACTTCAAATAACAATGGCGTCCAGGAGAGCAACAATTGCACCAAGTAGTGTTAAAAACACATCTACTGATAGTAAAAGGTAAATATGAATGTATATATGATGACTGGTTTACTAATGGTCACATTATAATCACAAAACGTCGCCTGTAGGTAAGCCAATTAGACTTGTATTGCAACTACTCGAACCTAGATACCGGGCATCCAGCTCTTGTTATGTTGTTAATATTAGTTAATATCCAAAATGTGATATTCATTAAACGAAATTACCTACGATTTGTTCAGCTCTAAAGGGGAAAATGTCAAAGCCACCAACAGTGGGACAGGGAAGAAAAGTGTCAAATGTAAGTAAACAAAATAACACCATAGTCTGGTTTCAGTAACACTATATTGTGATGTAATAGCGTTATTTATTTGTGAATACGTTTTGAAGAATCCGAATAATTGTAATGTTTTGTCCTTCCAGCCAGTGGGACAATTGTCAAGTCTCGTTATATGCAGTCCGTTGACAAGTCTACTCTTTCAAAGGTACTGCACACTGTGTTCCTAATTTCTCTTCTCATTTGTATGATCTATACCCATGCACATATATTTACATTCATTGATTAATCAAAAACTGCAGCAAAGCAACTTCTTGAAATGTGATGTTGAAAACAATTAAAGCATACAATAAAAATTGTGCTCTACGGCCAAGTTTAAGTGTTCATATTCAGGGGGGCTGTAGGAATCAAGAGCATGGGTTAGTGTATTTGGCGTTGTATAAACCTAATTTGACTCTCCCCTTACTGTGCATCTCAACAGAGTAACTCAATGACCAATGAATCAGTTGCCATGCCACCACGTCCCTCCTCCCCTAAACCAAGTTTTGCCAAACCGAAGGTTGCCCCTCTTCCTAGACGCGCTGTTGCCCCCATGGCCACCCCAAATTGTGAGTGCGTCCTTTGCCCAAGAGCTAATATTGTCACAGATTTTGTATCAGTTAAAAATTATGTTTTGGTATTATGGGAATATTATAACATTCACACAACTATGAAGAGGTAAATATAATTTTCCATTGCTTCTTCACCTGACTGTTCTGTTCGTGTCTTTTTAGCAGTGATCAATAAATGCAGACCTGGGTAAAAATCAAATAATATACACCAGTTTTAAGACCATGATATATACCTTAGGAGATTTGATAACATTCTGCCACAATATTTATTTTCAGCTTCCATGTCCACTCTTCTCGAACCTTCCCTACTGGGAAGTATCCTGCAATCCACCTTCTCAGGAGGACCCTGTATTCCCCCCCATTTCGATGTTTCCATTATTAAAGGTGAACTTATTAAAATGAATACATATTTGGATTGATGTATAAAAAAGTGTCCCTTGCCTGTAACAGCTTATTCATGTATTTGCTTTTGTTTGAACAGATGAAAGTGTGATACAAAACGCAGCCGTACACGAGAGAACGTACCCTGAGATGAACAAGACAATCATCGAGATGCAAACATTCTTATTGGCCTACCTCACAGCGAAGGTACAACAAACATTCCTATTGGCCTAACTCACAGCCATAGTACAACAAACATTCATATTGGCCTAACTCACAGCCATGGTACAACAAAGATTCCTATTGGCCTACCTCACAGCCAAGAAAAAATCTTTCCTATTGGCCTACCTCACAGCTAAGGTACAACAACCTAAACCTAACTTTTTCACATCTCATGAATACATCAAGTGAGAATACCAGGGTGCCAGGTACAAAGTGTACCTAACACTTTGTTACTGTTATTCCTATGGTTATAATTTCTGAAGGTGCTTTAATCGAAAGTAAGTGAGGTTATGCTTTTGTTTTAATTTGATGGAATTTTCAATAATTAAGTGTTTACAATCTTTTGCAATGTTTTTCCACCCGGGCTGTGCATTGTGTCCTAAAGATGGAGCACAATACAGCGAAGCTGAAAGCACAGGCAGAGGCGCGGCTGCTGGAGGTGATGGAGGGGGAGGAGAGACTGCACAATGAAGTTCAAGAGAAAAAACGCAAGTACCTGCTCATGGAGAGGAACAAGCAGATGAACGAGATACTGGATTTGCAAGTCAGTACATGTTCTCATTTGGGTGCTTTTGAAGTGGGGGTTGTTTTAAGGCAAAGCAGACATCAACAAAATGTCTTACAGAAATATTGTACCTGAGAGTTCTTAGGTGAAGCGTTTGTTGATTGTCCAAAGGTCTTATGCCACTTTGTTGCTTGTTTTGACTATGCCTTTTTATGGTTGGTATCAGGCATGCATAATTAAACAGCCAAATCTAAAATACAAGCAATGCATCCATTATCAGTGTACATTATGTATTTTATTGTGTATTTGATTATGTATTTAATGGCATTGTAATTATTGTTTGGACACAATTATTGATCCTGTCAGATTGCTGCATTGACTCCGATGGCAGAAGTATCCAAACGGTTCACTGAGGACTACCAGACTTTCGCCACAGCCATCGACACCACCCGTCATGAGCTACCTTTGAAGAACTGCTACATCGAAGGAGACAGAAGGGACTTCTTGGGTGAGTAGTTCCGTCATTAAGCTGGGCTGCCTGCTGCAACGCATTACCGTGGGAAACTCTGACCTCATGGCTGAAAGAATTTGTAGCCCTGGCAACCGGCCTCATCTGCTGTTTGTTTTGTTTTTATACAACACGTCACATCCATGCATCACATCTGGAATGGCTCCATTTTGAAAACAATGACCTCAGGATAGCAGACAATCCCGGGCCAATCAGTTGACTCTGGAAGACCACAGACGAGATTTTAATGTTCACTGTCAGTTTCGTTTAGTTTTTTTTAACCTTTTGTTTCAAATATGTTTTTAGGATTACTAGTGAGCCTTTTATGTACAAATTGGCTTTAACTCCACTGTGTATACACTGCCTGTGTTGCTTGTGGCTCACTTAGCTAACATTTGTTTATATGGCTCAGTTCTTCTTGAATTGCTAAATGTTAACTGATTGACACATTGATTACAAAATGACACAATCAATTGCTAAGCAACGCTCATAAGGAGCAGAATTGCTAGAAGAATTTTAGAACACTGTTCCAGTTTCACGTTGAATAAATCTGTGTATGTAGACTGTGGCTGTACCAGAATGCACAACCTGAAACTATAAAGCTCAGATAGGTAAGTAGCAGTCCTTAACTGGAACACTAGATGGTGCTCATCCATAAGCCCCAAGTTTCTTCATTCAGCCATAGAAAACTCAAGTGGTGCCAATGAACCCAAAATGAGAATTGTGTTTGTCAATTTTGCATAATTTTTGTTAAGTATTTTTCATACTAATTAATACTAATGAATGATGATTCCTTTGTATTCATTCAGATAAAGCAGAGTCTTGCCTGAAGAAGAGTGAGAAGGTGTTGGTGGAGTGCACACACACAGATCAGCAAGACAGTAGCTCTGCTGTTGAGTGCCTCAGGGACATGAGAACGGCCTCCAAGGATATCGCCCAGCAGATGTTTGGGTAAGGAAGCCGACATTGGAGTCCATAGATACGTCGAAAATGTCTGTCAGTCTATCAGTCAAGGACAAGGACAGAATGTGTGGAGGACAGGATGTTTTTTATCAATTACAGTTTAGCAAACTGATCTGCGCTTCGTATCTGCTTTCTATTGGATGTGATGTCATTTATGAGCCTGCCATCTAACTATTGGCACCAAAAATGAGGCTATAGAGTACATGGAGAAGTGTTATTTCTCAAAGCAACACTGACAAGAAACCCAAACACTTGAACAAGGTATGCAACATCTTTTCTCCTGCTATTGTACAGGGTACCCGTGGAGGTATTCAAAGTATAAAAAGTCTTCAAAAATCTTAAATATTATTTGTATAGGTCTTAAATATGTTTTGAGACTGTTGGGATAGGAAAAATAATAAACCAATAAATGTAAAAAATGTCGGTATTTTATGTAAAATGGATATTTATTTGCCTGCACGAGCTGTGTTGACCATTGCAGTGGCACGTGCAGGATACTTTGGTTTTCAGACAAGCAGCACTGCTATATTACACTGGTATATTGCAGTCTAGTCAGTACATTTGTATACTTATAAAATCAGTATTAAATTGTGTTCTAAATGGTATTAAGAAGCAGCATTTATTTAATATGTCTTAAATTGAAGGTTGGTCGTTTTCATGTCGAATCTGCACCGCCTGTTTCGGCTAAAATGGAAAAATGACAGTGACTTGTGAATGTGACTCGTGTGCTATGCTTTACTCACTGTTTGTTTTTGCAGTGTGATTTTCTGTTGATCCTGAGCTTAAGGTGCTGATTTTTAGTGATTGATTTTAAGTTAACTATGTTGAATTTGTTCAACGCTTCAGTAATGATGGAGTATGTGGATTGCATTTAGAAAAACAAATCTCCTCAACTAAGTGGAGGGTTTGGTTTGGAAGAGGGTTTGGTTTTCTACGACTAATGTATTTTCCTTTCTTCCCTTCCAGGACGTTCTCAGAGCTGCTGGAGCTGTCCTCCCAGGTCAGCCGCTACACCATCCACACCCAGCAGGCCTTTGAGGAAGACCAGCTTGGCACCGCCAGGACCCGGGAGCTGTACCGCCCCAAACCCTGACCTTAATATGACACAACCCAGAATAAACAGTCCATGCACTTTAGCTTCGTCCACATTAGAGGTCCATAACATTCAAGCGTTTGTTTTTTTTGTGTGTTTTTGTTTTGCTGTTTGTTTTCAGCGATATTAAACAAGGAAAAACATGTACATTATTGCCAAACAATAAATACATATTTAATTACTTTATTTTTTATCTTTGTCTCTGTCGTTGGTGTCATTACGCTACTAAATGAACACGTAAACAATTTTGCACATACTGTTACGTAAAGGCTTTTCTCAGCAAATCTTTTCATTTAGTTTTATAACGTTTAGTTCAACTTAACATTTAGTAAAATGTTTATTGGTGTATGTGAAGATGTAAATCGCAATATATGTCCATTAATACAAAATATTTTATTTTATTTTTTTCGCCGCATTAACCGGAAATCTATATTCCGGATGTGACGACACGTATGCTCAACAACAAACGTCTATGCAACTAATAAGTCAGGACAGCCAGGGGTCCTTGTCCCCAGCGTTAAAGGATCCACGATGTTCACTTAATGACAGCAATAAAAGCATTTGTTACCCAGCATGAACACGATGTACTCAGGTTATGTATGTCAAAGATGGCCCCCGAGTGTAATTCAGTGTGCTGATCGTGGAAAGTCGCGGTAGGAGATGGACATCAGTTTGACAATGAGTAGCAGGAGTGCTTCTCGCCACACGTGAGTAAATCTGTCCGTTTTATGAAGTTGACCATAAGGTCCAATCCAATTTGTTATTAAAAGATGACTGCAGCTTTTTAACGAGTTAATTATGTCGCCAGTGTAGCTAGTCGTGCTTTCAGCTTCGAGGAAACGTTAGCTTTCTTAAAGTGTCTGGCCCACACTGGACGATGTATCACATGTAGGAAACGTGAGAGACCACACACCTAACGATAGATAACCACAGATGAAGATGCATTAACTGTGTTGGTCCAAGTGTGTGGAAGTCGATTTTGCCTTCGACGACACCTGACTCCTCACACACTTCCTCACTCCCCTCCTCCTCACACACTTCCTCACACCTCCTTACTCCCCTCCTCACACACCTCCTCCTCACACCTCCTTACTCCCCTCCTCGCACACACTTCCTCACTCGTCACTCCCCTCCTCACACACACCTCCTCACACGCCGATGCCATCACCCAACAACCCAGTCCTGATTCTCAAAGCACGTTACCGTGCTATGCTCGCTTTTGCACTCGTTTTTGTTTTTTCACGAATGACTTATGGACGAAGTCATGGTGTGAACGTGGACTCCTCCATTTCGCAATCCAATCACACTTTCGGCGCCATGGCTTCTGTTGTTGTGGGTGCAGGTCAGAGTGGCTCCCGATTGACTGTCGTCTTTCCCACGTGACACTTCCTATTCGGGTGACCTCGGGGTTGTACTCCACTGCAGCATATTGGACATGGTTAATATTTGCTGGGCCGATCAGATTTGGGGAAGTAAAATGCAGTCTTAACATACCCCCCCCCCCCCCCACACACACACACACACACACACACACACACACACACACACACACACACACACACACACACACACACCACAGGATAAACTGGCAAAAAAAACGGTAGAACCAACACAAAAATCGTGGCTTTGCTGACCAGTGTGGGAAGGGGAGCAATCGGGGCCAATTGTCCTGTAGTGTGTACCCAAGAGATAGCACGTCAATGGCTGATAATGGCTGCATACCAGTATCTGAATCTACCAAAAATAAACACTTTCGCTGGATCCAAATCAAATCCATTCCCAAGTTCCTATTCTTCCATCCCCAGTTCTCACTCTCAAAAGAGGACCTCGGCAGCAGGGAAAGGAGGGTGGAGACCGAGCCAGGAAAGACGGAGCGGCAGAGAACAGCAACCGGAGTGGAGAGCTCGAAAAGAAGACGAGTCCAGGCCACAGGCCGACCCAGCATCCCCATGTTCCCCCAGGGGCACCTGCCAGTCCATGTGCCCTAAACGGGAGTTGCAGGAGCGGGAGTCGCAGAACCTACTGCACCGCTTTGAGACCTTGGCAGGTACAGAAAGGGACAGGCGTCCCAGGGCTGACCCGCTGCGTACTGTAAAAGAATACTCCCGACCTGCGGCCGGGAAAGACTCCACTCGCTCCAGAGACCTCCGTCCGCCTGCCGTGCTGCTTAAGACCGTGTGCTACCTCATCGATGACATTGCAACCATGCCTGGTCCGACACCTTGGAATGAGGCTAGTGGACATATATTTAATGTATTTGCAATGAATGTGGAATTGGTGGGTAATGTCAAAAAATCTCTAAAACATTAAGAAGCTGGACAGGATAGTCCAGTGGTGGTTAGGGTGTTTGACTCCCAGCTGAAAGCTTCTGTGTCCAAAGTCTACCCATAGGCATCCTTGAGCAAGATCCCTAATCCCCTACCTGCTCATAATGTATTTAATCTATCTAGCATGCGTTACATTAAAATTGATGACGTAAAGCATACATGATTCTTATTAACACATCAACTATTACTGGTTTGGTTTTCCCAGGTGTACGACTTTGTCTTTGACCGCCTGCGGAGCGTGAGGCAGGACATGATCATCCAGAGGACGAGCGGGTCAGACGGCAAGGCTATCCTTGAGCGAACGGTGCGCCTCCTCATCTACGCCTCCTTCCGACTGTGTGCGGAGCCCCTGCGGCTGTATGACCCGCGCATCAACGACACTCACCTGCAGGAGAGCCTCAGCTGGCTGATGCAGTGCTACGCCACAGAGTCCGGTCCTCACAGCAACCAGGAGGAGTTCCAGGCCCTCAGCCTGCTCTACAACCTAGGTGTGTGTGTGTGTGTGCGTGTGTGCGTGCGTGTGTGTGTTAGGCTGTCTTCCCATCTCATAAAAGGTACGATCTGTTGTATTGTTGGACAGACTTGGTTTGTATACACCCTCTCACATTTAGCATTTTGACTCAACTGTGGAAATGAATGCTGCTAGGTGAACCAGCTGGCAACTTTTTTTGTGGAGCTTGAACTAGTTTAGAGAACAACTAACAGACAGTCGAGTGATCATGCCAGCTAAAATGTCTCAAACATTTCAGCTGTGTTTGTGTTTTTGTTTATGTTTAGTAGACTATATATATTTAGAACAGAACATGCAGTTTGCTGCAAAAACACACCTGATCTAAATTGATTGCCTCATTGAGTTCAGAAGATGCATAAAGTGGCCAAGGGCGTGTATTGTGTAAGCAGGGTCCAAAATGTGTGGGTCTTATGCCAAAACTGGGGTATATAATACATTAAATGTGGTGGTGCAGTATAGTGTAGTAGTGGTTAAGGTGGTGGAATATCTGAATTCACTACTTTGGTTAAAAGTGGCTCCTAAATTCATGGCACTACTTGAATGCAAATAAGTCACAAAGCTCGACTCTCTTTGGCCAGTCAATGACATTGTTTTGGTGGCACACTACTACCAGCAGCTTCCAGCATCACAGGCCAATCTCTCTCCCTCTGTTCCTCCTCCCCCAGGGTCCTCGCAGGTCCTGCAGCACACCTTGGAGCTGCCCAAGCGGCTCCGCTCCTCCCCCGCAGTTGCCCTCGCCATGTCCATCAACCGGGCCTTCTTGGAAAGGAACCCTGTGCGTCTCCTCCGATTAGCCCGGAAGCTGAGCTTCCTACAGAGCTGCGCCCTCCACCGACACATGGCCGCATGCCGCCGCGACCTGCTGCTGATCTATAGCCACGGACTCAGCAGCCGCAACTGCCGCTTCCCACTGCGTCGGCTGGCTGAGCTGCTTTGCCTGGATGACGTGGCCCTCGCCGGCCAGCTGTGCCGGGCTCACCGCCTGGAGGTCCACCAGGATGACCACGTGGTTTTCTCCAAGACCGGCTTCACCGAGCCCGAGCCGGGGAAACTGCGCTGCAGTGCTCGGCACGACGTGGTGGATAAACAGAACGATGTCACTATGCTTGGGAGCATCATCCACGGCTGCCCCTTGAATAAGGAACTTGCTTAGTGACGTTTTCATTGTTGTCCCTGTTGGGGAATTGCTGCATAACCTTCAGGTCAAAGTTCACAGGAGTAAAAATAGGGTCATTATAGCCATACATACACTGTTCCACAGAGGGGCTTCAACTGGCCCAGAGTAAGAGAAATGCAAGTTGTCTCTTTTGGTTTATTGATTAATATGTTGCATTTTGTATGTTCAGTATTCTTGTATTAAGAATTGTGCGGATTCTTTGACGTGAAAGTTGTTTTAAGTGTACTTGCCATGCCTTTTTTAAAACGTTGCTCGAAAGCGATTCGCATTTCTATTTTGTCCATGAGTTACCTCAATTCTATTTCAATAAATATTGCCATTTATGACAAACGTTGTAATGTTTTTCTCAATCGTAGATATACTCTGAAAAAACCACAGGGGGGCGCCAACCCTCTTCAGAGCGTACAGGCGCGCTTCAATGAAAAGCTCAATTCATTCATCATTTATGATTTTTTTTTTTTTTGTTCATGTTTGCCGAGCAAGGGGCAAATTAATTAAATATGTGAATATATATATTTATATATTAAAAAAATAAATAAAAAGACGGGGACGTGTTGACCTAAAACTTAAAAACTAATCCAGACTTTGAGTCCTCATCGCTTCCGATGCGCCCGCGCGAGGACGGCTCGCGCGGAGAGGAGGAGATTGTGAATGAATGTGGAGTGTGTGTGTGCGTGATAGCGGCGCTCTCGCTCTCGCGCGTCCCGACTCGCCGTTTGGACACAAACCAGAGGAGCTTCAAAGGAGGAGATGACGGCCCGCAGTCTGGGAGTGTGAAGGAGAAGTGGCATTTTTTTTCTTTTCTTTTTTTTTTTCTTTTTCTTTTTTATACACATCATATTATTGCCGACGGTGAAACCTTTTACGCGTGCCAAAGTGGGAGGCAACTCTCTCTGGGGGTAATTTTTTAATGGTGAAATATGAGAGAACGCCACCCGGAATGGATGAACGCACGTGAACGGAGAAAGCCCGTGTGTGCGTTACCCTAACGAAAGAAACGGAGGAGAAAAAAAAGAAAGAAAAGAAAACACACATACACACACACGCACACACACACACACACACACACGCACGCACACACATCTCGGGGAGTTTCGTGTGTTTGGGACAGATACATATGTCGAAGTGGGATGAATAAAACCCCGCTGGTCGTCGCGTCGGGACGTCACTTCTAGGGGCTTGCTCGCTCACCACCATGGACCGGCCGCTGTAAGAGGGGAGACCCGGACCTGGACCCGGACCCGGACCTCACTCTGCGACCTCTTCCTCAGGCAAAAAGCTGCACACATCTCGGGGAAACTTGAGGGGGGGCCAACATGATAAGAGTATGGCTGACGGCTCTGCGTGTTTCGTGGATACTGCTGACGGTGTGCGACGTGAACAGGAGTCATGGCCAGGAGAGACAGTAAGTGTGCAATTTCTTCCCCCCCACCCCAGGTAGCCTTTGGTATAGTGATACCAAAGAGGATGGTGATGATGATGGTGATGATTATTTGTCTAACGATATGATGTCCTCGGTCGTTTTTTAGCCTGTGAGATCCCCCACGCAGAGGTCACCACACCAAGTAGGCTACTATATGTGACTACTATGCTATACTATAGCAGTGTAACTACTGCTGCTTTACTGTGTGTGGTTCTGGTGGTGAATACCCTAACACTGACCTCAGACTAGCTACTACTTGGCCAGTGGTTTGCAGCTGGTTAAAGCCAACCTAAAACATTTTTTTAAAGAAAAATCCCCAGCGAGAGCCCCCTTGCGTGCACCAATCCGTGTGATGGTAATAATAAGCATGGCCACCACCAACCAGCACCTGATCCTGGACCCGTCAGAGACACGGTTCAACTCGGTGCAGATCAAACAGGCACAGTCAATTTGCTCGTGTTATCTTCCCCACTGCTCAAAGTCCAGGGGGATTTTCTCATGAAATCCCCCCCCCCCCATCACCACCACCTCAAGAAGTACAGTAATGCTAACCACCTGACCCCCACCACACACACACACTCAACAACATGTTGTCCTGGAGAGGGCTGTGTGTGTGTGTGTCGACATTTGTTTTTCACCCTACCCCTTTGCTTGGGTGACTTCCTTGACTACGACGCATACAAACACACACACACACACACACACACACACACACACACACACACACACACCACCCAAACCACACTAATTATTATGTTATCAATGTAATTGTTGAGCGGTATTATGACTAGATTGAAGATAATATGGTATTACCTGCTGTACAACTGACTACTGCTTTCTTCAATTGTACCTTCCCGGAGACTGGGTTATAATAACCCAGCGTGGTGGTTCAAATACACTTTTTTTTTTTTCCTCAATCAAAGATTATAAGGCTGGCCATGACTTGGGTTACCAACTTCATCACATGCAGATTGTTTGATGTTCTCCCAGATAGTGTATGATCGTGTTGTGCTGTACGCATACTTAACCAAATCGGGATCAAACCCTAATCTTGACTGCCGCACATTGTTCATTGGCCCATGCAGCTATTATTCTGCCATTGCCGCTTACCTTATACGTAACAGACCTTTCCAGGATGATCAAAGGCTGACCTTTGCTCATGCCACATTTTCTCAATTAAATGTCAGTGACCCAAGGGGTATCCTGGGGGTCGTTTCTTGTCTCCATGGTACTTTGAGAGGTGTAAGACCACCCAACGAGAACACTAGAGCAGGAAAACCCACTGGCTAGCAGGTAGTTTGGGCAACCCTGCAGTAATTAACCAAAGCATGCTGCACATGTCTATGTGTAGGACTGGTATTAGTGTGTGTGTGTGTGTGTGTGTGTGTGTGTTTGTGTGTGTGTGTGTGTGTGTGTGTGTGTGTGTGTGTGTGTGTGTGTGTGTGTGTGTGTGTGTGTGTGCGCGCACCAGTTTACAGCCTTCATGTTTCACATAAAAGCTCTTAATTCGTCTCGAATCCCAACTGAGCCACTGGTGAGCTACTTCCGTTGTCCTCTCTTTGGTCCCCACCCCTCCTCACCCACTAATGTCAAACTACTCCCTTTCTAATTCACCCTCTCCCCTTTTTTGTCTCTCTCCAATACACATACCTTTACTCTTTCTGTCTCTTTGATTTCCACTTCCTCCTCTCCTACTTTCAAACTGTTATGCCTTTCTCTCTCTCTCTTTCTCTCTCTCTCTCTCTCTCTCGACCCTCCCCAGAGGGTACCTGGTGGCGGCCCCCTCTGTCTTCAGAGCGGGAGTGGAGGAGAGCGTGAGTGTGACCCTCTTCAACGCCAAGGCAGAAACACGCGTGCAGGTGCAGCTGTCCGTCAAAGGGGAGACGGTGGCCCACAGCCATGGAACTGTGTTTGGTGAGTTTGGTGTTTATTTTCCGACACACAATGGTGAAGCAGTGGAGTTGTTATTGTTTCGATGTCCAATTGATGTGATATACACCATACCACCATACATGGTACAGGTACTGTGTCTGTGTACGTTGATTGGATAATACTGGTTGTATACACAGACTTACTCACTCTTCTCTGTGTTCTGTTTCAGACAAAGGCACCATCCAACTGAAGGTATGGATCACTTATTGATTTGATCTGTATTACTCTTGAGACATGCTGGGTTTTCCAGAGATGTTGAAACACACAGCGATGTTTAGTGGTGACAGCTGCACAGTAGTGAGAGAGCCCCCACCCTGTCCGTTTGAGAGCATTCCTGGGGCACGATGCAAATCAACACTAACGTTTTTTGGTGTTTTTTTTCTGCAATGCAACAGCTGTCTCTGCACATTCATTGAGAATAAGGTAACAGCTTCAATGTAATATGCAACAGCTGTGGACGAGCATGTATGGTGCACCGCCCCAAAAGACTGGAATAGATCAATGTAGTGAGGCACAACCCGATTCTTGCCCTCCTCTCCTCCTCCACCCTCACTCTCACGGACCTCCCCCATGGAGCGCTGCGCTGTGTGTCAACAGTTGGCAGTCTCTGCTAGTCTTGTAAAGTGTTTTTGGTCCATTGGTGTGTTGTGGACACTCTTTCCCTTAAAAACATGTTGATGTCGAATCAGAGGAGCACATCAGTCAAATGTTTGGCTCGTGGTGAATGAGTTGTCTTTTTTAACCAGCCAATAAAACAGGTGTTTGTAACCATCAGGAAGCCTTATGTTTAGGTTGACCGGGTCACTCTTATATAATACGTTTTAAATATCAAATTGTACAAATTGTGTACATACAATTGTTCAACTCATAAATTTCAAAGTAATCCTTTAAAGTACTTTCATAGTTATTTTGCTATCGTGGGAGGCTTCTTATGTTTTTATATCGGTGCACAAATAACCAAATAACCTGGGTCAATCCAGCCCTGCAGCTTAACGTTTGTTTTCCAGGTTCCCCCCGGGCTGAGAGGCCAGGCCCACCTCAAGGTGTGGGGAAACCGCTACCTCAAGGAGGGAGGCTACGTCTTCCACAACTACACCACCGTCACAGTGGAGAGCAAAGGCACAGCCGTGTTCATACAGACCGACAAGCCTTTCTACAAACCCAAACACAAAGGTCTAAACATCACATGCCCCCTAAGCCTCATTTCCACCAAACCGTCTAGTTCGGTTTAGTTCAGTTCGTTACACATCGGAACGGTTATTTTTTGCGTTTCCATTGGCAAAAGTTGTGGACGGTATGGAAAAGACCATTCTGTTTTCCGCTACCCCTCTGTTGAGGTTCCTAGCACACTGACCTGGGACTTAAAGGTGGAGCTAGAAACACTGCAGACCGTTGATTGGTCAACAGAATCGTCACTTTGCACCACACAGGACTCAATGCACACACCCGCCATTTTCATTTTATTAATCAAAGCTTGTCTCCTTGTTGTAATAAACATTCACATACCGAGACGAAATAACGCAAACCATTCAATTTCCTCCATTATGTTGTTATGTTCCTGTGTTTACTCCTACTTACTACACAGGAATACTGTCATGTTGAATATGATGCCTACATTTTAGGGTAGCTGTTTGAGTTGGAAACGCAAAACAGATCAGAAGGTTGGCACGGGATAGGTAACGGTTTAAAGGGTACTATAATATATAAGTGTTTGGTGGAAATGAGCCATTAGACGGATAGTTAACATAGTACATAGGATTGCATTGAATCTGTTTAGAAGTCTGTCTTTTTTAGCTGTGATTTTTAACCGATAGGTCATGAAACTGAGAGAATCACAACCCCTGCCAGTCCTGTGATGTTCATGTGTTTATTCCAGGTTTGGGGGAACTAGGTGTTGTCTCCATAATAAAATAAACTGATTTGTGGTTACTTTTTCCCTCTGCTTTTAGTGTTCATAAATGTGTACACAGTCAGCCCTGACCTGAGACCAGTCAACGACAAGGTAACTACACAGCACTTTGCAAATATTGCAAATAAACAAATATATATACATTGCAAATTTGAACCTGGAAATCTATTTGGTGTTGACGATCAACAGCGAAAACAATCTATGCTAACAATTTGTTAATTCCATTGTTCATTGTCTAAATTCCCAAAGTCAAATGTAAAAGGATAAGCATTATTTTTGAATCACACCCAGACGATATGAATATACACTTCATAGCAACTCCTGATCAAGGCTTGTTTTTGCTGCCGAGATTAAAGAGGGAGGGAAACTTTGCCTGCAGGAACACACAGCACTGTACAGCTACCTGTTTACAGAGGCAGAGCCGGCGTCATTTCTACTGGAATGCTAGCAACGGCCTTCAAATATACCATGCAGCGACCGTGCACACAGACAGTTTATTGATGCCGCAGCGCACACTTTCACAGATGGTTGATTGTTGGGCTGAAGAGAAGGTGATGGCGAGGAGACGACGAAGAAAAAGAAGAAGGGAGGAGGAACGTTTCTTCTCATCCTTCTCTCTCGTCTTGTTGTTTTTTTTCAGATGGAGGCGTATGTTGTGGTGAGTGCAGGGCAACGAGGCCACCCGGGCTTTGGAGGGGGACAGTAGCGCGTCTCGTCTCCAGCCTGCTGGAAGATTACAGAGCAGCGCCCGTGTGGGCTGTGCACCTTCTCTATAACAGGCTGCTCCTCGGAGGACGGGATAAACAACATGAAACCATCTCTTGTCCTTCTCCTCTTCTGCTCTCTTCTCTTTTCTTTCGTGTCTCTTCACTTCTCTCATCTCCTTCTCTTCTCTTCCACTCTCCTCTGTTCTCGACTCTTTCCTTCTCTTCTTGTCTCTGCTTTTCTAAACTCTTATCTTTCATTCTTGTCTCTTCTCTTCACTAATTTCATTGTCTCTATTCTCTCCTTTTTTTTTTCTTTTAATATATCTGATTTGCCCACTTTCTCTTTCACTTTCTCACCTTCTCTCCTCAGGTCTGTTTTCTCGTCCTCGGGGGGGCTTTGAGAGGAAACAGGCGGCTAGGTCAAAAGGAGGAAGCCGACACATGACTTATGGCTAATGATAGGCACACTGTGACACAGTGTAATTAGTACAGGAAAAGTTTTAAAAGGTATTTTAAACACTGTCCCGGGACAAAAGCAAGGTCTTAGGGTCAAGTTCAGCTAAGTTTCACCAGACAGCTGTACTGTTACAAGCAGCTCACTACTCCGATACAGTAGTCCAACATTATTGCTTGGAAAACTTGGATTTAACCTTTGAACATGGAAAGGGAAATGTCAACTGAAATCCCCTGATATGCTAATCTGATCTTGCAGGATCCAAGAGGATCTAGAATGGTACAGTGGAAAGGCCTTAAATCAGTATGCTGTGGTGAGTCACATTTTCTACACTGGTTTGCCCATGCACATGTCACATTCTGATGCTTGATGCTTGGAATAATTGGATAGAAACCGAACACTTCCAAAACATAATTCAAAACATAACAAAAAAAGATTGATTGTTTTGTATAAGGTGAGAACATCCTTCTTTGTAATGGCTTAACCAATGCCTTGATTGAAAAACCAAAACAGTGTTGGTTTAAATAACACCATCTTGTGTGTGTACTTCTGTCCTTCTTTACAGGAGTTGTGAACATGAGCTTTCCTCTGTCGGACCAGCCTGTGTTCGGAGAGTGGCTCGTCTTTGTGGAGATGCAGGGCCACACCTACAACAAGTCTTTTGAAGTACAGAAGTATGGTGAGCACCTGTATGCAGAAGATACATATTTAAAGGGGCTGCCAGGATGTTAAGGTGGCTTTTACTCCAACATAAAAACCAAACCATAAACTCCAACATGGTGGATTTTATGCCAATATTTTAGGCATTAATGCGTAAAATTCTTTTGTGGTTTGTATTAGTCTATCTATTGTTTTATGGTCTTGACAGTTGTCATTCATCTGTTACCTTTTCCAATCATCAACATGAGCAAACAGAATGACTAACATATTTAGTTTTGCCCTCCTGTCCCAACACTATCCCATCAATAATGTCCCTTGGGATGAATAAAGTAATATCTTATCTTATCTTATCCAGTGATGCCTAAGTTTGAGCTGGCGATCGATCCACCAAGTTACATCCATGACCTAAACAGCTGTCAACAGGCCACGGTCAGAGCAAGGTTAGTGTCTCGCTTTGTCTCTCAATATTTTAACAACCACCACTGTATCTCGTCATAATTAATTCATGACAACATTTGTTTCATTCTTACTAATTAGTTATGACTATAACCATTGCCAAAATGAATGCATCTCAATCGACACTGCAGAGGACCTTTTGGATAGATGAATGAATGCTTTACCAGAATATCAACAACATGTACTGTTGTTCTAGGTATATCTTTGGGAAACCAGTCACTGGTAAACTGACTGTAAATATGACTGTGAATGGAGTGGGCTACTATCGTCATGAGATGGGCCAGCCTGTGGTCAAGTCCATGGATGTGAGTATATCAACCTTGACTCCATCCTTGTATACTGTAGTGTGTGTGTGTGTGTGTGTGTGTGTGTGTGTGTGTGTGTGTGTGTGTGTGTGTGTGTGTGTGTGTGTGTGTGTGTGTGTAGAAGTGGACTTGTTTGTGTGATCTTAGGATTATACGTTGTAGGACACATCTGGTTGACTTGCAATAAAGTGCACTGGAGATTCATGCAATGGGCCATTACAGAGTCTTTGAAGGGTTAAGTAATGTAAAGTAAACATCATGACTAGTCATTGGATAGCCAAGTGTGTGCAGTGTGTTTGCTTACAACTAGTTACTGCAGCAGCTAATGTCACTACTCCACCGTAGGTCCGCATACCTCATGAAATCAGCCGTTGTAGTTCTCGGTTTTAAAGAAAAGAGCGCTAATAAGGAACACAATTGCTAACCCTGTGATCACGCCACGCTCTCCCCCCTCATTGGTCCACGCTCAAATCTCCATGTTCCTTGTCATCAGATCAAAGGCTCGGCAACCTTCAGTCTGTGTGTCAAGGACATGATGCCTCTGGACGTGGCGGACCACTTTCGGGGCACGGTGAGCGTGTGGGCGACGGTGACCAGCACGGACGGGAGCAGGCAGACCACGTACGATGACTCCACGCCTGTCCACAAGCAGCTAATCGACATCAAGTACTCCAAGGACACACGCAAGCAGTTCAAGCCTGGTCTGCCCTACAAAGGAACGGTAAGGGCAACAGCATCAGTTTGAGTTTGTTTTTTGTTTTTTTACATGGGAACGGGTTGGCTTCTTGTCTAAATGATAAAGTTGGCCATGTTTTTTTCATTTTCTACCCAATTTTTTGCTTGAGTTTGGGCAGCATAGTCTAGTGGTTGAGGTGTTTGACTCCCTGCCGAAAGTTTCTGGGTTTAAACCCCGATCTCCGCTATCTACTTGTAAGTAGACTTAAAAGTGCTTTGCTAAATAGTGATAGTTTGAATTAGGATACTTAAAATCAATCAAATAAGGTAAATCACAATGTATTTGCATGGTTTATCGATTATTCCCATCCCAAATTGTGCGAAGTACATACTGCTGGTATGGGTGGTTACTAGTGTGTCTTTGCTTTTTCTCCAATTGCTGTTGTCTTCCTCTAACCCTGTGGCTCCCACAGATCGAGGTCACCTTTCCAGATGGAAGCCCTGCCGATGGGGTCAAGGTGCGCGTGAAGGCGGAGCTGACCCCAAAGGACAACGTTTATGCCAGCGAACTGACCTCCAGGAATGGCAAGGCCACCTTCGAGATCCCCTCCATTCCCACGTCTGCTCAGTATGTCTGGCTGGAGGTGAGCGGCTTCCTTAGGCCCAGTTTCTGTTTCTGTGTTAGGCACCAGAACAAGTTTCTCCATATAAATATATTGGAAATATTTAAGTGTTGTATGGTAGAGTCTAGTTTTATTAGCGTAAATGAGAATGGAGAAGGAAGTGATGAATTGATTATTATGAACATTATATGCAGCCTGTTCTTACTTATACCTGACTTATATACTGATATGTATTTATGAATAAACTATGACATCTAGCATAACATTATTTTCCTAGACTTTCGCTACATATGTTGTGTTCATCCTGCACTAGTGCAGTGCCCGTTTAAAACGTGCCTGTTCCGACCGGGCCAATTGCTTGGCGTTCTGGTATTTCTTGAGAACCGCTCATCCAAACAACTTGACACACTCGACACTGCACTTCCTTGGGTCCTCAGCAATACATCCGCCAAGTGTAAAGTGGATCGGATGAACAGTCGAAGAAAACCAAATGACAGACATACAGAGACTCGTCTGTTTATAGTAAGATAATGGAGAGAGATCCAGTGAGAATTTGGCCTTATTTTCCATTGTTTACTCGGTGCAGACCAAGGTGATATCTATGGACGGCAGACCTGCGGGAGACCAGTACCTGCCCAGCTACCTGTCCATCAGTAGCTGGTATTCTCCCAGCAAGTGTCACATCCAGATCCAGAGTCCCACGGCCCCCCTCCAGGTAAACACTGCTGCTCTTCCAGGAGTAAACAGCACATTCACATTGAACCACTTACAGACCCACTCACATCTGGGAGCAGTTTGGCGCTTCCTCGGCCTTCGGGCAGAAGCTGTCGAGACATTGAGTTCCTCTGTGCTTGTTGCTGAAGATGAAGCACAGTGTTATTTATTCCCGTTCTCTGTGGGTTTAAATATAGACCTGGCATAACTACTGTTACATTTGGTTGCACACCAGAACATAACCCATATTTTAAATCAGAGTTATATAATAATAATGACTAACTACTAATAATAAAAGGTCATGATTATCTCTTGAAAAATGTTGAATGTGTATTTTGTGTGTGCATGTGCGTGAATGTGTGTGTGTGTGTGTGTGTGTGTGCGTGTGTGCGTGTCTGTTTCTGTGTTTGAATCTTTGTGTGTGCTTGTGTCTGTGTGTGTGTGTTTGTGTGTGTGTGTGTGTGCATTTATGTCTATGTGGGTGTGTGTTTGCATCTGTGTGTGTGCATCTGTTTGTTTGCATATGTGTGTGTGTGTGTGTGTGTGTGTGTGCGCGCGTGTGTGTGTCTGTGTGTCTCTGCGTGTGTGCACACTGCACCACAGGTGGGCCAGGAGGCGGAGGTGGCCCTGAAGTCCACATGTCCGTGCAACGTCACGCTGCACTACGAGGTGGCGTCCCGGGGGAACATCGTGCTGTCGGGGCTCCAGCAGGCCAACCTCACCGCCTCACACCGAGCCAGGAGGGCCGCCGTCACCTTCGACAAAAACATTCACACCACGCTCCTCCCCCCTGCTACCTCCGGTCAGTACAGTCAGCTCCCCAAGCCCTTTACCACGGAACGGTGGTCATACTTTCATGATAATAATACACTCCTTTGTAAAATCGGTTATCCGGGGCAGGACTAAATGTAGGGGGCAAAATGTCTGCTGATATTTTAGGATGTGATTTATTGTACGGCTTTGTTGAAAAGAATACTCGATTCTGATTGGTCAACTACGGCATTCTATGGTCTGTTATTTCTAAATAGCAGACCGCTGCTATGAATAACAGATCGTTGCTATGGACGCTATTTCCAACTGTGGAATCTAGTGGACAATATTTTCATGCAATGAAATCATTTTTAAATCAATAAAATATTTTTTGTTGTTATATTTTGTGTCAAATTATTGATTGTTTTAGTAAGTAGACGTGTAATGGATAATGCATGTCCAACAAAATAAATGCAAAATAAACCCCAACAGGCTGATTCAAGACCCCTCTGCTTCATGTCGAGGTCTTGCATCACTGGGTTTATTTCGCAATAATGACCAGCTCGCTGTACGTTATCCCTTACTTAGTGAATAGGGTTGGGTTCAGTTAAAACTAAACAAATGTGGAAGCTGGATGGCTAAAGGCATGCATCGGCTGCTGAGTCTTCATTAACCCTGGCCTCTGTGTTTCCACCGGTGCCTGTTTTGCTTCATAGTTGAAAGGATGTTCTGCTCTGAATCAGACAGCGTGTGTGGTATCGCCTACAGCAAAACATTAGCACAAAAACCAAGAGTACAAACAACTCCACAGCCTAATTTACAATAGAGATAACATGTATCTGTAAGTCGCTTTGGATACCAGCTTTACTCAACAGTAAATCGTATCTTTTGAGGCACCAGTGTGCCTTTGAGACTCATCTGAATCCTCTTCTTCTCCTCCTTGGTAAACGTATGAAAGACCCCTCCGGGACCCAGGCTGAGATGGACACATGCATCTCCTACCTCCACTTCCCTGTGAGCCCCAGCATGGCCCCTCTCAGCCGCCTGCTGGTGTACTACGTCAGGGAGAACGGAGAGGGAGTCACGGACTGCCTGCAGATCCCCATCCAGCCTAGCTTTGAGAACCAGGCGAGTGTGATCACTCTCATGTACCGTCCTTTGTTTCTAAAGAATCAACCGAGAAAGCAAAACTGGCATGTTTTTTTTTCCTTGACACAAAAAATCCTTTCAGTATTGCTGTGATTCAAGGTTTATTAGACAGTAGTCACATCTGTTGAGCTCTGCATCTTTGAATGCAAAGACTGATGAAGGAGTAGGATTGGATCCATTGGTGGGGTTGGGGATTAGTTCATAAATAATTCAGCAGTACACACCTGGCATCCTCCATCGTGTGTGTGTGTGTATGCATACATTTGGGAGGTGATTCAAAGCACCTGAGCTGTGCCCCCCATCTTCCCGGTCCAGGGAACTGGCCCTGCTGTGTGTGTGTAAACAAGCAGCTGTCCTGGGACAGATCCCCAGTTCCTAGGCCCAGTTAAATCCCCCAACAAGTATTTATTGCACCCCGTGTGTGCGCGCATGTGTGTGTGTGTGGGTTTGGGGTGGGGTGGGGTGGGGGGGTGTGTGTATGTGCACCCTGTGTGTGCACACAAATGTGTGTGTCGGTGTATAGGCGTGTGTTTGTATGTATGTGTGTGTGGATATGTGGTGTGTGTGTGTGTGTGTGTGTGTGTGTGTGTATGTGTGTATGTGCACGCACACACTTGTGTGTGTTTGTGTGTGTGTGTGTGTATATGTAAAAGACCAGGGTTGTGACATGGGAGGTTGACCGGTTACGGAGGACAGCAGGGCAGCACAGCTCATTAACTGGTCTAATTTATGGCTTTGAATTGCTGGACAAAAAAAACGTTTTGTTGCGTGAAAGTTAATGGTTGACTCGAGACCTCCCTCCCCCTGGGCCCCCCCTCTGGGGTTTCCCACTGTTTTCCCTGGTCCTGACCAGGGAAAACATGCACCATTGTTTTTTTCTTGTTTTTTTGTTTTGTCCTCTGACACTAGTGGTTGTTCAAATGTTCTAAACATCCACAACAAATTGTTCTGTCATGTTAATATTATCATATTTTGGTAAATAATAATCAAACAAACTTTGCTGTATGTTGCTCTTAGCTGAATGCTTAGCTCGCTACTTAGGTGAATTCATTTTCTTCTCTCCCTATGGCTTCAAGGGCCCTCAAAGACTCTGATTGATCCCCGCTGTATGTGCGTGATCTTAAGGGTTTGGTGTGGGTGCATCTGTTGATCCGCAGGTGTCTGTGTCCCTGTCTGCCAACGAGTCGATGCCCGGGGAGCCGGTGAGTCTTCGGGTCAAAGCAGACCGGGGCTCCTGTGTGTGTGTGGCCACCGTGGATAAGAGTCTTTACCTCCTGAAGCCAGACTTCCAACTCAGCCCAGACAAGGTCGGTCCTCCTATCTTGAACCAGTCATAGGCAGACCATAGATACTCTATAAACATACAAGATGTATGTGATGCCTGCTACCCCCAGTTGCTATGAAAACAGATTGTTTAGGCGTGTTTGAATTGTGGGCACTTTGGCTAACTAAACAGAGAATCGCTGTGTCTGGCTGGAATTATGTTCAAATGATGTGTGTGTGTGTGTGTGTGTGTGTGCTGATTGAATCTTTGATTGCATGCACATGTTTTGTCCCGCCACGCAGGTGTTCAAAGAGCTGGCGGACTTTGACGTGTCTGACGCATTTGGCGTCCCCAAAGATGACGGCCACTTCTGGTGGCCGGGGCTGTCGTCAAGGAGACGGAGGCGTTCCTCTGTGTTCCCTTGGCACTGGGACATCACCAAAGACGCACGCTTCGCCTTCACGGTGAGACAGCGAGCCTGCACGCAATCTGTCACCTGTCTCGGCAAATGTAGTCCATGCGTCCTCTTACATAGAGTATAGAATTTCATGTTGTTATTCATATGGATTTCGTAACTGTGTGTGTGTGTGTGTGTGTGTGTGTTTGTCTATGCATGTGTGTCAATGCATGTGTGTCTATGCGTGTGCTTGTGCGTGTGCATGCATGCTCACCACAGGACACAGGGCTGGTGGTGATGACAGACGTGGTGAGTCTGAACCACCGGCAGAGCGGAGGGATGTACACGGATGAGGCGGTGCCAGCCTTCCAGCCCCACTCCTCCACCCTAATGACTGCCCTGCACTCCCGCACTGTACCCAGGTTAGAGACACACCCTCTCTCACATGTCATCCACTCGGAAGGATGTTCCTATTTGTATACCAGTTTCACAGTTTAAGTACCCCTTAGTACAGTAGTGGGTAGGAATTTAAGGATTCACTGTTTCAACTCAAGGTTGTTTTGATGCCCATGAATGGTAGTGGTTGGATACATAGAAATTCAAACTTTAATATTGTAATGTTTGGTACCAACCTATTATGGTATTACTGTATTACCCTCATGTATGTTTGCTTTGTGGTGAGAGTAGGATAAGATGCATAAGACAACATGCATGAACCATGAAAAAACAGGATTCCTTAACACCACAGTTTGTTGTGTTTATGGAAACAATTTCCAGAGGCATCTGAGAAATGTTGGGGAAAAATCTTTAAAATGCTGCTGGTTTGTCTTCAATGCACTCGGGTTAATTAAGGTCAGTTGGCCGACAACGAGTAAAGCAGATGGAAAAACAAAGCAGATGATTCATGTTTTTCCGTGTTGTTGTCTGCATTTTGAAATACACATTCCTTCATGCCACGAATAGCGCTCATCCTCGAGATGAACATTAAACACATGCTGCGACTTAAGAGAATGTCTGCATTGATTAGAGCACAATACGTCTTTTAATTATGGATGGGTTAACTGTTAGTGGAGCTACAGCAAAGGGCTTGTGTACTGTTGTTGACCGCCAGCTTGGTGTGTGTGTGTGTGTGTGTGTGTTCTTGGTTGCAGAGCAGAGAAGCGCAGGAGGACGTTCTTCCCAGAGACGTGGGTGTGGCACTGCCTTAATGTCAGGTATTTAACCATCTTTATACACACATGCGCACACACACACACACACACACACTCACACTCACAAGTGCGTGTGAGTTTGTTTTCAATCCACATTTCAAAGAGCTGGGGGAGTGAGAAGGAAAGATGAGGAGAAAAGGGAAGAAAAGCGACAGATTAAAGTAATGGACAAGTTGTCAAGGAGAAGGGAGAGAGAGGTGAGGTGGAGAAAATGGGGGAGAGAGAAAAAGGTGCAGGAAGGAAGACAAGAAGACGCAACCCATGAGGAAGAGGAGAGGAGGTGAAAAAAAATAGATGGTAGAGGAGGAAGAGAATCAGAAAGGAGGAGGTGAAAAAAGAAGATGCCAGCTGAGGAGACGAGGAACGAAGGAGATGAAAATTCAACATTGCAGAAGAGAAGTAAGAAGGAGAAAATTAGCTGAAAAGCAGTGGGGGAGGAAGAGGAGGAGAAGCATATGATGGAGGTGTTAAGTAAGCCTGCGTGCGAAGTCGGACGTCTCAACGCGCTGGCAGCGTCCAGCGCTTCCTCCCAGCGCTTCCTCCCAGCGGCTGTGAATGCGGTTCATTTAAACGGGGCTATCTGGGAACACACCGCCACTTTCTCAACAGCCTCTTCCATTCATTTTCAGCCAATAAAAATGTCCATAGATTTCCATATTCTTTATACCGTTGGACTGGGAGTCGCAAGTTCCCGCTTTATTCCTGTCGGTGGTTCAAAGCTTTAATTAGTCACATTGAGGGTATTATGGCTTCTGGCTTCTAATCAAGAGGAAAATGCAATTTTGTCAGAACATTAATTTTGTCCTATTGATCTTTGCCAAGACCAACATCGGAAATGTGTTGCCAGTAATGATCTCAGCGAGCCTCGCTCCAGTCCACACCTGACTGTCGTTCCCAGCTATCTGTTATGCAGTGTTGAGAATAGTGATGTGGGCGCAGGTGTTGTTGTGTTGACACAGGTGCCTCCAACAGTAAAGTCGTGTTCAAGGGTGATGGTCCAAAACCCTCACCTGTTGCCTTCATCCATTTCATTAGGCCAAGTTTCTACTGCAAATAAAGTCAAAGGCCTGACAAAAACACACAGTTACAATGTTAGAAACTGAACCAAAGCCAGAGTGTATCCTTACAGGCTTATTTCTTCTCATATTCTTGGTTAACACCCGATTTTCAGGCTTCGACATTCACTTGACTCACCTTTACCTCCATGAATCTCTTACAGTGCTGAGAGTGGGGAAGCCGAGCTGCAATTGGACGTTCCGGATTCCATCACGACCTGGGTGACAGAGGCCATTGGCCTGTCCAAAGACACGGGGATGGGCCTGGCCAAGAGGGCGGAGCTACGCACCTTCAAGCCCTTCTTCGTTGACTTCACGTTGCCCTACAGCGTGATCAGGGGAGAGCAGACCAAAGTTCCCCTTACCGTCTACAACTACCTGCCCACCTGCGCCGAGGTAAGATGTGAGACCCACAAGTCACTCCAAGTAAGGCTGATTCTTGTAAAATAGGACCAAACCCTCAGCCTTACCGGTGTTTGGACTAAACTTGTTTGGACCGAAATTCCTATTGAGTTCATTGTTTGCATCCGCACAGTATAAACTTTACAGTCTCAAACCCAACCACGGTGTGAATATGATAATGACAGGGTGACCTCACCACGGCGCGGCTTCAAACAAATCCCGTCATCCTGTTTAAAGTAAATGTTTACATGTGTGCGTTTTGTAAACCTGACGCAAACGCCAGCGGTCTCGCCTAAAAAACACACCATCACGTCACAGTCCAGGCACGGTTTGCTGAGGTCACCGCTCACGGCAGCGTTCAGAACCCCAGCCATACGTTCACACTGAGTTGCTGAACACGGACGAAATATATCATGTTTTCCTCCCCATTGATGTGCTCAGTTGAATATAAAACAAGCAGTAAAGTTAGTTATTGGCGTGACAGTGGGGGCTGTATCGTACTCCGCTGGGACATAGGTAGTGTAATGTTTGAAAAAAAAAAACATGAGGTCTGTCCAGAGCTATGTTTTTGGAAACCCCTGATGTTCCATCCTGTTCTTTAAACGGGTCCATCCTTCGGCCTCACGGAGATGACATCATGTTGTCGGCAGATGAGCCCGTTAAACGGCGTGTGTGCGTGCGCCGGCGTAATGTCGCGTTAGCTGATTATGCAAACCATCGCAGACCTCCGCTTTGATGTCTGCACCGGCAACATGTGATTCTTATATTTTCTTTGCCGAGTTATTTACGACTTGTGGCATGTGGATGAAAAACAGTGAAAGGATCCGTCCACATTACCGAAGCGCTTTGTGAAAATTGGACGATGAGTGGAACTTAATCCTTCGGGGGAGCATAAGGAGCATGAGTCAGTCAGCATGGAAAATTCAGAATGTGATTTAGAAATCCTCCCCTGAATGCTTTAAGAGCCTCGCTGGGAGGAGGACACGCTATGTGATGGGTATGCCGGCAGTATGTCCTGTCAGATACCTGCCGCTCCTGACTTTAATCAGTTCAACCTTCCTCTTCTCTCTTTTCCTCTCCTGTCTTCTACTGTCCTCTCCTCTCCTCTTCTCCTCTCCCATCCTGTTTTTTTTGTTTTCCTTGTTTACTCTCCTATCTCCTGCCATCTCCACTCATGTTCTCTCCTCTTTCCGCTCCTCTCCTCTACTTTCCATTCCCTTCATATCCCCTTTTCTGTTCTCTCCGCTAATCTCCTGTTCTCTCTCTCCTGTTCTCCCGCTCTTCTCCTTTCTCCTTCTCTTGTCTTCTCTATTGTCTACTACGTTCCTCTCCCTCTCATCCCTCTACACATATCTTCTCTCTCTCTCTCTCTCTCTCTCTCTCTCTCTCTCGCTCTCTCCATTTTATCTTGCACCCTCCAACTCTACCCTTTTCCTCTCCTCGTTTATCCCGTTTTACCCTCTTTACTCCTTGCTATGTCAACCCCTTTCACAGGTCCACGTTAAAGTCTCTGTCCCCAAGGGAATCAAGTTTGTGGGCCACCCAGGAAAGCACCACCTCACAAGGAAGAAGTGTGTTGCTCCCGGGGAGGCCACGCCCACATCCATCGTGCTGTCGTTCACCGAACTGGGAGCTGCTAACATCACAGGTGACCAGAAGACCAGATCCAATACACAGACAATCCCAATGATACAAATGTCTTTCAGTCGTCAATGTTATCATGTGTGCATCCAATTCATTATAAGTCTGTGAAAGAAAGAAAAGAGTTTGGACGTGTAGAAAATTTAAAGGATGCTTAATTTCGGTGTTCCAGTATTTCGATCATTAAGGTAATCGGGATTATGATGTCTACATCAGCGAGTACAGATTTGACCGTGCTGGGCCTTGAGAATACAAATTTGAATTGTTATGTGGCATTACACACCAAACAAAAGCTCTTTCCTTGCGGGGCTGCTGTCAACTCAGTAGGGCTGCCTTTGAGGGCAGGCTTCTCGCTCAGGAGACTTAGGCTACATCCACAATAATACATTTTCGTTTTAAAACGTGTAACTTTTTTACGCTTAGCGTCTACACTACTCCGGCGTTTTAGAACCCCTAAAATAGGGACTTTTGAAAACGCTGCTGACCCAAGTTTTAGTTTGAAAACGCCAGGATTGGGTTTTAGTCTGGACGGGCTGAAATTGAGACTTTTGAGAAAGATGAAACAGACGTTCGCTTCCTGATTGGGTCTTATCAGTCAGGACGTGTCCTTCCATGATTCATCACGTCCCTATCACGTGACCCTTTTCCTGAAGAAAACGGAATCAGCCTTGACTACCAGTGGTTAATTCAACATGGATAACGAATTACAGGCATTGCTGACCTTGTTGTCTATGCTAGAAATGCAAAGAAATCTCTGGTCGTACTTTTTGCCATTGCTGTTCTTCCTCCGTAGTATTTTCTGCAACTAAGCAACAAACTGCAGAGTAGACAATCTGCTTCCTGTTCGCTTCGGCACACGCATGCCCAGTGTACGTGATATGTGACGTGACGGAGATTATTTCTGAAACAATGCTATAATGCTCGTCTGGACAGACATCGTTTTTGTTTTAATACGTTGTTTTAAAATGAAAACGTATTAGTGTGGATGTAGCCTTAGGAGTCCCTGAGCCCGTGTGTGTGTGATCCGGTCCCCCACCCAGAGCTACAAACAGTCGCCCCGTCCAGAGAGCAACGCTGAAACAATGCAGAGCGGCAGTGGGGGAGAAGCCAGCAGCCTTGCTGTGACACTGCAGTGGCATGTTGATGAGTTTTGCGGGTCACTGGTGGTCAATATGGCCCCCCGCGGCCCCCTTTTGCCTGTCCCTTGGCCCCGAGTCTTTCTCTCGCTCACTACACATACACAAAGAGTCGCTGCGGACGCGGGGCCACTGCGATGCATGCGCCCCCCCCAAAAAAAAGAACAGAGCAGAGAACTTGTGCAGGCATGTTTGTGTTGTGTAGTGTATGTTGTGATAGATGTGCATTGCTTGTTTCATGTGGGGACAGCCAGCAAACACGCGCTTGCTCCATGCTGTCGGTGGTTATGCAAACACGCTTAGAAGATTGTTTGCTCAAATCAAGTGGTTGTTGATGTGTGGAGGCACTTCAACACGTGGGTTTATGGTGCTGCAAAACATACAATCAGACTAGTAACAAGTGATGGATAAACAAGTAAATCAATACATTAATCAATCAATACATACTGTGCATACATACATACACACATACATACATACAGAAACCACATAGAAGAATTTGATAAAGCTCTCCTCTACTTCTTCTACAGCACGTGCAATAGCCTACAGTGAGCCAAGCTGCTGCTCTGATGGGCTGCAGACCAGCAAAGTGAGCAATGATGTGGACGACAGGAGAACACCCACTGGCCTGGACCATGTTCGCAGGAGTGTTCTGGTGGAGGTAGGTGGTGGGATAGTGGGATGTTCCTGGGGATTTGGATGTCTTTCTACTTACTGAAACCATTTCAGTAAGTTGTCTTCAATCTGTAATTCTCCAATTCTCTGCTTGCAGCCAGAAGGCCTGCCCAGGGAATACACATACAGTGTCTTCTTTTGCCCTAATGGTAAGTACAGCTATTCTCCTGATTAGGGAGCGGGCCTATGAATCCCTTCAATACTATAGCTGTGATAAAGGGCTATACAGCTTGACTTGACGTGAGAGACTTCACAGTGTTGATACAAGTAATGCTTTGTCGTTCTATTACTGTTCTAAAGAACTCAGGCCTGACACTGTGTTTACTATACATGTGTCTTTAGAGAGGATCCACATCTCAACTCCCAACAAGTATGAGTACCAGTATGTGAAGAAGCCAGCCCGCATGACCCAGTTCCAGGTGGCAGTGAAGACCCACAACGATGCCCACTTTGCCCTCTCTGCAAGCCCCCACGACAGCGTGGAAATGCTGGAGATCGTGCTGGGGGGCAGGCAGAACAGCCGCTCCTGGATCTCTGTGGGTAAAATGGGCGAACCTTTGGTCAGTGCTGCCACGCCGGGCATCCTGTCCTGGGATGAGTTCCGCAGCTTCTGGATCAGCTGGAAGTGGGGGATGATCCAGGTAAGGCTCACAGGACAGGACGGTAAAACTGTTTCTATGATCTTTGATGATCATAGATGAGGATACGATGACAAAAAGTGGGTAGACCGAACATAAATGTCTCGTTCAACTTCCGCAATGGCAGATATTTTATGGAAAGATAAGATGCATACTTTTAATGTAGACAATTTATGTTACATTGGATTGGAAATGTATCCAAAGGTGAGACCATCCAACATATGCCAACGTTTTGAACCAATGGGCACATTGACACTCTTGTGGGTTGAGCCTTTGGTCAGTTCACTGTGAGCAAGATCAACAGGTTGTGCAGAGGAGGGGGGGGGGGATAAGAGAAGAACTGAGATGTAAAAATGCAGATCGAGGACATGCAACAGTTTAGTTCAGTTTAGCTGTTCTGTGCAGTTTCGGAGAGTGGTGCAAGAGAGTCTGTGGAAAAGGCCACAGGGTCTGTGTGTTAGGAGGACTGGCGCCAGTTTTACTGGCATCGGCTGCCTGTGAGGTCACGCTTAACGGGGGCTGATGTCAGTGAGGACACTCACTGATCCGTGGCCCGGTGCTTACATGGTACTCACTGGCTGGCACACCAGCAGCCCTGACCCCCGGGAACCCGGTCCAGGGCATTCGCTCTGCACCGCTCACCAAAGGGAGCAATTAAAAGCCCGCTGTAGAGCACCACGAGTGTTACAACCTAGTAGGATTCATTTATTTTTCTTAGGGGGTTCTTATTGCTGTTCTGGGGGTGGGGAGGGTGGATACTCTGTGGGGCTGGGCTGCGCATGGTCTTTGGTTTAATGCGATTATGAAACGAAACACACGGAACGCACAAGGAGGAAATGTGCTCTAAATGGGCCCGTGTGTGTTTGTGTTTGTTGTTGTTTGTGTGTGGGGAGTTGGGTGAATCACGCTGGCCTTTGCCGTGGCTTGGCAGATGGGCATTGTTAGTGCCCAGTATGGCGTAGTCCAAAAACAGCAACAGTTACTTTTCATTCACAGTCATTACTTTCTTGCCTTTCGTGTTGACTTTCCCGTAATTACTGTAATTATTATTTATCTAAAGCATGAAGGGGGCGCTGAAATAATGGCACAACCAAAAAGCCAAAACACTATAAACACCTCCCTTTATTCCTCCTTTTTTTGCTATAGGTGGGATATGGTCTACAACCTTCTAATGAATCGCTGATCCTCCAATGGGGAGGCCCCCTACCAAGCCAGGTTGGAGTTTAGCTTTAATATTCTAGCGGCCAAAATGTATTTTGCAGTTGAAAGAGTTTTAGCAATTGTTTCTTCTTTCTATTCATGCAGATACGTCATATAGGATTCTCCACTGGCTGGGGTTCAGTTGGAGAGTTTAAAATCTGGAGGAAGGAAGACTCAGATGAGAACCACAATGAAGCCTTCACTCTGGGGGTCCCTCAAAACGTGGTCCCTGGATCCGAGAAGGCCTTCGCATCCATGATTGGTAGTTTTTTTACTACCTTTTAGAATGCTCATTCAAATTGATTACGGTCACTTGACAATGTCAATGGATTCCTACAAGTGTGGCTGTATGTGTTTTGACCTGTATTAGGGGATGTGATGGGGCCCACCCTTAATAACCTGGACAAGCTCCTGCGTCTGCCCTTTGGCTGTGGAGAGCAGAATATGATTCACTTTGCCCCCAACGTCTTTGTCCTGAAGTACCTGCAGAAGACCAGACAGCTCAGTACAGATGTGGAGACTGAGGCCACCGACTATCTGCTGCAAGGTAAACAGACTGCTGTTACCTTGTACTGTACATCGTTACATTTAGACTTCTGTCTTAGCTGAAAAATGTGAGACCTCCTTCGTTCCATCAAAACCTTGAAAAGTACTTGCCGTGAAGACGTACATACACATTATTGTGAACAACGTCTAAGTGTTTTTGGATTCAGCCCACCTCAGTGTTGTGAGGACTTTTGTTTTAATTTGGGTTTTCTCTATCTTGTTTCATTTCATTGCAAAATTAATTGCAAAATGCATGAAACATGGACCAACATTCAGTGGCAGAGAGATCTATCATTCCTCTATTGAAGAGACAGAAACCAACCAAACCACTTTTTCATTACATATTTCATGCCTACAGTAGAGTTGGAAGGTGAAAACCCTCTTGTGAAGTGGCCGGAAGGATCTGCAAACATACCTGAGATCTAACACAATGTACCAAAAGGAGCAGACTGGTCTTCGGTTAACTTGGTCAATCTCCCAATCTCCATCAAAAGTTAGCTAATGGGACAAGGCATTAGGTAGAAATGCTGTGAGGTATGTAGGTTAACAAGACCCTATAAATCTGATTGGCCTGGGGCAGACTTTCAAGTCACTTGTTGATGTTGTACCCTACTTAGCCTTATCTATTCATCAAAGCATTTGAAGAATCTGACCAAGGGGAGAACTACAGGAACACTTGATGTATCTGCTAAAATTGCTAACCTTTTCAATAAAGATGTTTGCACTATACTCAAATGTAGCACTATTGGTAACAATCCAAATATATACAGAACATTATTATCTGCTTCTTCTGCTTGTGGGGGGAGAAATGGTGGTATGGTCTGAATTAGATGCCAGAGCAAAAGTCAGAGCTTACCAAAGAACCTTGAACTCTGTGAGCACTTTCATACCTGCTGTGCACCTCAAAGACCTCGAATGGATGAGAGCTCCTGCATTGCCCTGTAAAGTCAAACCACTTCTAACTGAGGAAACATCTTAACCTTATATAAGAGGACCTCAACACATGCTGGGTAGTAACGTATCTCTAGAAGTTCAGCAATATGTTGTTTTCATATGGTTATTAAAAGGTATCCAATCTCACACATTGTCATGCATTCCCCAACGTTCAGTACAATTGGGAGTTACCAATTATGAGTCTACTCCTAGCATGTTCAGAGGGAAATAATAGATCCAATGTAGAACAAACATACATTCTACATTTCTAAACCTTTGTTCTAAAAGCTGAGTGACTCCTTATGTCTTCTGTAGATATATAAGGAAAATAATGCATGTTGGAATTGTTAAAACCAGACCATTTTAAAGACCTCCTATCAATGAAATTCAAAATGCAATCAAATCAATTAGTTTAAATGGGATTGTCTGAATTTATTTGCCCAATCTATTCTACATTTGCCCTTTGCCCTGCTGAAAATAAATACACTGCAACCCTTTATCTTGAAAATCAGCCCCGGACCTGGAAAAAAAAAAGCCCTCTAATATTACCCCTACACCATACCCTATTGAACTTTTCTTTTTTTTACTTGAACTTTTCTTGCACCAACTTCGGTGAATTATCTCTTGCAGGGACAGGCTGTGAAAGGATCCTCAGGAATGTTGTACTGTAAATAACAGCAGCTGTGAGGACTGCCATTCACACTCTGCACTAAAGAGTGGATAAATACTAAAGCTGGAAGCCATCAATTTCATTAATTCAAAATCTGGAAATCATCAATTTTGTATGTTCAATCAGCATTCCAACGCAGGTTTGGAAACTATGAATGCATGGGTCAAAGGTATATGGCCCAGTCACTACCAACGTACAACAAAACAAAACCCAAATTGAATTAAGAAACTGTCAAATATATACAAATTTGAAAATGTGAGAATGTGTATCGCATCATATCCAAAACCTGTGCGTGTTTGTCTTTTATTGGCTCCATCTGTCTGTTTTTATACATTTCCCAGGCTATCAGAGACAGCTGACCTACAAGCGCCAGGATGGGTCCTACAGTGCTTTTGGAGAGAGGGATTCTTCCGGAAGTATGTGGTAAGTTAACCATAAATCAGACATGTTTCATTTGTGGTTGATTTAATTGCGTTTGCCTGACCATTAATACATACCAATAATCTGCACAGTAACTAAGGTCCAGTAGTAATGTGCTTTAATCTAGGCTGAGCTTTTCCCACATTCCTTAGCTTTACACTGAAAGTAGGTTGGTAGCTAAGGGTTCTTATCAGCTTTACAGCATGTTGTTGTGAAATGAATACAGTCCTGTTACAACAGTTAAAATCTGTTTGAATCCTCCTCTGCGAGTGTTTAAGCCCTGTTTGCATCCCCTCAGGGCAGAAGTGTCTCATAAAGAAAAAAAAAACAACCTGAAATGGTTATCTCAATTTCCAAGTGGTTTAATGCTGGCCTATTGAGGCCCTGGGGCAAAGCACATACCTGTAGTTGATTTATGAGCTGAATAGGTATTATAATATTTAATAGTGCTGAAACTATGAAACAGCTGGGTGCATAAACCGTGGGCATTTATGGACAAACTACTTAATTGAGTCCCCTAGGTAGGCTAGGCTTACGATAATTTATTTGCAGTTAAAGGGGGGGTTCATATTCATTCTACTAAAATACTCAAATGGTCCCCTGCTTCACTGGCCTCATGGACCAGGCAGCTCTTACTGCTCTTACCAAATGACTCTCTGCTCCTCTGCCTAGAAGGTAAAAGTGTGGTCCTCCGGTATTGTGTAAACTTTTGGACTTTTGGGTAACATTGAAATTGCCCACAGATGGCTTTGGGAGGCAATTCGGATGTTGCAAGGATTGGTGTTGAGTTTGTCCTAAAGCCCAGGGCAACAAGCGTACGGGTTTGTGGGTACAACACAGATGGTTGAACCTTCTGTAAACCTGCATCAAACACTTTATGAATCCATCAGCCACGTGTTCATACATCCAAGACAACCACGCTGTTGTTTCTGATCCAGAGTTCAGCTGTGGAGCAATGCCTTTATTGCCACTCTTAAAAGCACTCTTAATGCAGTGTTAATGTATTCCAGCTTGTAAAAATACATCACATCGGAAATTGTCAGGGAGCAATGAAAAATTAAACATAATGACATGGCTAAGCAGCAATGTTGTGGTGTACAGTTTGGGCTTTGTGTGATGTGGCTTTAGCACATCGATGTTGATCCAAAGGAAAAAAAGACTAGAAGTTCAGCAATGCACCAACTTGCACTTGTTTAGAAGTATGGATGCATGCGAGATAGAGGGTGCATCCTGCAATTTGCGAAAATAAAAGTGATATTTTCCTCAACAAAGTGGGACTGTTTGAGTGTTCTGATAGGGTCTGTCCTGATCAGTACATGTTTTGGCTGGCATGGCATTTGTGTCAGCTGAAGATTAATATTACTGTGTTATCAGCAATGGAGGAATGGGTTTTGAATACCAGAGAGAAAAAAATAAGCGATATCATCAGCAGGTTCAATTTCTGTGCCAATATCTGGGTTTTAAGGTATTTGACACAGGACCTGCAAGTGTTAAAGTTGGCTGGCTGAGTATTTACAAAAGAAAACAATCTTTGCTCAATTTCAAATAACAATCTACAGGTTCAACATACGATGTCTTAAAAGATAAAACTATCCTTGACACAATTGCCCAGGTCCTGTTACTACAGGACCTGGTAGTGTACACAATGTGGGGAGCATTTTTAAGATCACTGAGATTTAAGTTAATCTTAGCCAATTTTTTCAGTTAATCTTTTCCAATTAGTGTGATCCAGCTTGTGTGCATTGCCGTCTACGGAAAGTCATTCTAACAAACCTATTTCAAGATGGACTTAAAAACGTTGGTGTGTTGGAGAAGAGATTGGAGAGGAGATCGGGGTGCATTGGGGAGTGGACAGTCAAAAAGAGACGAGCACAGTTTGTAGATGTTCTGAACTTGACAGTGCCCTTGGGTGTGACTGAGAGGTGGAAGTATGACTATCTCAGCTTCTTCACTTGCCCACTAAATTATCTCAGCGCTTCCCAAGCGTTTCTCCGAGGAGCCAGGCAGTTTAGGCCCAATGACATAATGTTGTTTAACATCGGAGAAAAAAAAATCCCTGTATGCATGGACCCCATCCCTCACTGTGTTCTCTGGGGAGCAACAACCTCAATGTTCAGCTAGGCGAGATTTAATACCTTCCTTCATGGGAGCAGGACCCTTCTCATCTGTTCTCATCTCCCCTGCTACTCTCACTTGGCTTGTTCTCTCACCTTTTGGGCTGTGCGTGAAATGGACTTTGCAAATGTCTATGTGTTCCTGCTGCTTGTGTTTCTTTCTTTTTCTTTTTTTGTATCATGAGCAGCTTGCCTCATCTTCTGGCTGTAGTGGACCTGGGAATATTGTAATGGAATATGTGGCTGTCATTAAGGAGCACTTGGCCGAAGCCGGCGGTGGGTTGACCACCACCACCACCGGGAGGTCTGTTCTTTATGGAGGAGTGTGTGTTTATTAGCTCCGGGCATGATCCCCCCCCAGGGATGCCCTTGGCGGGCTATTTTTCGTCATGGTCCTTCTGCATTTACTCCACCGTGGCCCACTGAGATCATCCCCTCATAAACCTTCAGTCACACTCTTAAAGGCAGGAGGTTTCACAGCAGGCACCCCTGGGGACCAGGGTGTTTGTTTAAGATGCTGAATTCTTTGGAGGATATTCCTGGTTTCACAAGCAGGAACATACTCAATGCAGCTCGAGGAATGCCACGTGTGGTGGAAATCCAACATCGCTGCCCTGTCTTTCAACCATGAACTAAACTAGCTATTATCCTTCCATACAGTGTATCTGTCCATACCTCAGTGACCCTTGCTTTGTCTATCTATTTATCCATCAATCTTCATGTTCAAGGACACCCTCTCGCTTACCCTCTTTACCTCAGCCTAACCTCTTTCACTGTCTAAACATTGGATTGTGAAGCATTGGGAAATGGTTCATACTGTTACGTTAGAGTTCATGCGCCGTTAACTTTTGTGGTTTGAGGATGATGTATAGTTAAGGCTCTGTTGACACATGTTTGAGCTGATCTCGGGAAATCCCTTCCTCATCTCCCTGTCCTTTACATCCTCATCTCTCTCTCTCTCTCTCTCTCTCTCTCTCTCTCTCTCTCTCTCTCTCTCTCTCTCTCTCTCTCTCTCTCTCTCTCTCCCTGTCTTTCCCTGCTGCAGGTTGACAGCATTTGTGTTGAAGTCCTTTGCCCAGTCTCGGGGCTTCATCTTTATTGACCCCGAGGAGCTGCACGCTGCAAAGTCCTGGCTCATTAAACATCAAAGAAACGAGGGCTCCTTCCCCGCTATGGGACGCATCCTCAACAAAGACTTGCAGGTATACATGTGTTTGAATACACTGTGTCAATGTGTGTGCGGAGACATATGTGGTTGTATTGTGTAGAGGGGGAGATGGGGGATGTTAGATGGGTAGTCAATGTGCAACAAATTCAGCAGACTATGTACAAGCGAAGATGCCGTTGAGTGCACCAGTCAATGCACCTATGATCCTGTGTCTGGGCTTCAAAAAATGCGTCACTATGTCTACTAAAACTATTCCAATTGCATATTTCCACAGGGCGGGATCCATGGGAAGATATCCCTCACAGCTTATGTGGTCGCAGCTCTTCTGGAAACGGGGATAACCACTGAGGTCAGCAGTTCACTAAAACAAACCACCACAGTCAATCCTTGTCCATCACAATAATACACTTGTTTTGTTTTCTGAGCCTTGTTTTGACCAAATAGTTTCTGATTAAAGTAGACATCCAACACCCTATCATTTTGTCTGGAAAACAAGTGCACAACATTTCGGAAGACGTCAATGCATCCTGAAAGTAAACATCAGAGTTAAGCTTGACCATACCAGGAACAGCTTGTTCCCATGATTTCCTGAACTTGTCCTGGATATTGTCCGTCACACACCTGTCCCTCATATTATACTCTCTTAGGATTGTTGTCATGGTGCCTGTTCCGTTTTATAGCAAAACAAAACACACTCTCAAAGTCAGCATTGCAGGACAATTAGCACAGCCACAGCAGTTGTTTGTGAGGGTGCACAACACTGCTGCTTAAACTCATTTTCACTCATGTTATTTCAGCTGCGCTTCTGTATTCTACATTATATCCCACGTTCATTCCACTTCAGTAAAAGCTGGCTGTAGTCTTTCATGGGGGTTTCCCTGTTGAGTCATCAGGGATAAATCCCCCAAATGATGGATGGATATTTTAAATCAAAGCAAAAAAATCCCAAGCCAACCTCCATTTCACCTCAGCAAAAGACGGATGGAGCAACATCAGTGGTTAGAGACAAGGTACTAATACCACATGAAGCAGAGAAAGAATACAGCTGACCAAAGGTTAATTCCACGAGCACACCTTTGCAAAAGCCATCAATTAGACCACTCAAGATCCACAAGAGATGATGATGGAAATATATATATTTTATGCGCACCATTTGAATTCTGAGAAGTCAGGTCCTGTCCGAGTCATATTCATTTCTCAGTGTGTGTGTGTGTGTGTATTTGTGTGTGTGTGTGTGTGTGTGTGTGTCGTGTGTGTGTATGCATGTCCTCTGGTCCAGGAAGAGAAGGTTGCGGTGGCCAAGGCCAAGGAGTTCCTGGAGACCAACACCTACTCGGCCGATGACCCGTACACCACAGCCCTCTCGGCCTACGCCCTGGCTCTGCTCCGCAGCCCCTACGCCCCACTGGCCCTGCGCCGCCTCAACCACATGGCTATCACGCATGGTACGGGCAACACTCGCCTCTTTTCCATCGGCCCTGAAAAAATGAACCCACATCGAAGCCTCAAACTAAACATGATCCCCTTGAGCATTCAGCCCTCAGATGCTACAAGGCCGATGGGAACTGGTCTTGGTGTCTTTAGTGTACATTGGCGTCATTCCCTTATGTAGGAAGTTCCTCCAGTATAACGTCACATACAGTTGAGGTTAACTGTCTTGATGACTTCCTCTTCCTCTGTGCTCCTCCATCTCTCTCTTCCACCCCCAACTGTAGATGGTTTCACCCACTGGAGTTTAACGGGAACTACGGTGACCGATGAGGACACCTTCATGGGCTTCAGCGACGGTCTATCCCAGTCAGGTACGACGTCTTTAGATAATACTCTGAGATACCAAACCTCTGAGAACTTAATGAGAATGTATATATAATAACGATGTCCCGTTGAGGCCAACCAGAGATTTTGTGGTCATTTTAATTACAGATAAACACGGGAGAGAGAATGTTAACACAACCAAATGTCAGCCTTCGAAACAATTTCAAAGTTTAAATGTCTTGTAGTAGCATAAGATGCTAATTAAGCAAATGTGTTTTCATAATGCCGGATTTCCTAACCTTACAAATATCAAAGTGTCTCATGAAATAAACAAAGCTTGAATCAACTCTCTCTGTAGTGGTGTCGGCGGAAGTGGAGATGACAGCCTATGGCCTGCTGACGTATACCCTCCTGGGTGACGTGGCGTCTGCCCTACCAGTGGTCAAGTGGTTGTCCCAGCAGAGGAACGCCCTGGGGGGCTTCTCCTCCACACAGGTGAGCCATGCTGCCCTGGCTCCTCCTCCTTCACCTTACTCCACTCATTGGGCAGGATAGTCTAGTGGCTTCTGGGTTTGAATCCCAATGTCTGCAGGATTACCTGTAGTCAACCTTGAGCAAAACGCCTGACCCCGACCTGCTCCATAATGATGTAGCTAACATCCACACTAAGTCTGCAAAAATGACTAAATGACAATAAATTACATTTGAAAGACTAGCCATAAATAGCACAGGGTTTGACAAAAAACATTGAAACGCCTTCCATGATGGCAGTAAAACAGTTCGGTGACGTAGTGTGGCTGGCTCATGAAGAAGAAGAAGAAGAAGAAGAAGAAGAAGAAGAAGAAGAAGAAGAAGAAGAAGTTTCATTTATATAGTCAAAGGACCCAAGGATGCTTTACACATGGCAGACAAAAAGTAATACAGGAACAGAAAATAATGATAGCAAAACATTGCAGAGGATGACAGAAATTAACTAGAGACCAAAGGCCTGGTGAACAGGTATGTTTTCAGTTGTTTTTTAAAAGTGTCCAAAGATGCAGCGTTGCGGATCTTTGCCGAACCTTCTCGTCTCATCACTAATCGACAATTTACGCGCACACCAGGACACGTGCGTGGCTCTGCAGGCGCTGTCCGAGTACGCCATCCTTTCCTACGTGGGCGGGGTGAACCTCACCATCTCCCTGGCCTCCACCAACTTGGACTTCCAGGAGACCTTCGAACTGCACCGTGAGAACAAGAAGATCCTCCAGAGTGCCAAGGTACTACTAATATTTACTTATTACCAAGTACATATTTTTTACAACAACAACAAACTCTGAAGATTAAGGGGGTCTGCTGCACACATGGTCAGCCCTGTTTGGGAGTCTACCATTTAGACGCCAGCCTTGAATCGTTCAACAGTAATCTATGCACTGCTGTGTAAACACCCGCTTTCCCTGCTTGATTCCAGTTCACAGGGGCTCCAATTAAAAAGCGTTTCAATGCGCTCCAGCATTAAAACATTAACCTCTCTGTTTTTATTTGTTTGTGCCGTGGCCAGGACCGCTTCACACTGGCCAACGACGCCAAGTATAACTCAGTGCTTAATAACCTCACTGTACTGGCTTCTTTCATTAAAAACTTCCCATAAACGACTGAGCGGGGCCGGTCCAGCGTGGCCCCAGATCCGTCCAGATGAGAGGGTATTAAGAGCTTGCTGCAGTACCAGTCGTGTTTCTCTGCTGTGATTAGTGGTGTCATGTTAATTGGAGCCAATTGTGGCCTGCTGGTTAGTAGCCAGAGAACCACAGGTGGCAGTATGGCAGTGTAGCGGGCTTTCATTTGGTTGACATATGACTCATTCACCTCTCTCTGCCCTCCCCCATGTCCCTCTTACCCCTCTCTCTCTCTCTCTCTCTCTTTCTCTCTCTCTTTCTCTCTCTCTCTCTCTCTCTCTCTCTCTCTCTCTCTCTCTCTCTCTCTCTCTCTCTCTCTCTCTCTCTCACTATTCGGGTCCTCTCTTCTCTTCATTCTCGTCATTCTATATATTTTCTATCTTCCTATCTTTCCTATCTCTCTCTCCCTTTCTCTCTCTCTCCACAGATCCCCAGTATCCCTACAGGTCTCTTTGTCAGTGCTAAAGGAGAAGGCTGCTGTCTCATGCAGGTATTTGCGAGCATGCCATGCACTCTCTCTCTCTCTCTCTCTCTCTCTCTCTCTGTCTCTCTCTCTTTCTTGTGCGCGCGCTCTCACTCTCACTCTCGCTCTCTCTCTCACACACTTAGTCTCATACTCACACTCACACACACACACACACACACATTAACCAAAGGCGGAAAAGCGTAATGTCATGCATGCATTATCTGTTCTTTGAAAGAATTTGCCGGCAGGGACGACAGTGGTTCTCATTCAAATTCTGTACAAATTCTTCATGCCCAACTCTGTGGAAATCAGGATCTGGTAGAGCTTAGTGGTTTTTTTATGGGGGGGGGGGGGGGGGGTGGTTGGTGGGGGGATCAATCATTCCTGTTCATTTCCACTCTTCATTTCCTTTACACCTTGCCACAACAAACACAAATGTCTAATTTCATACACCACTATCCTAGACTTGCTATGCTTGTCATTCTCTCAGGTTCACTTCCATGCTGCCTTATATAACTGAACTCTTGCCTCCTCTACTCCTCTATGCACATCTCTCACTCAACTGGTATGATGACATGTCCATCTCTTTTACACTTTATTTCTTCACCTTATTCTACACAAAATTCACAAACTGCAAAGTACAAAGTTGCTCATCTTCAAATAAAAGTTAAACACACACACATACACACACACACACACTTCTCTTTTTCTCTACATTTCTCTCTCTGTCCGTTGCCTCCCTCCCCCATGGACTCCACTGTCCCTCCATCTGCACCTCTCTCCCCCTCTCCCACTCCCCACCCCCCTCTGAGCTCGTCCCCTCAGGCCACCAGCACCTGGGCTTTAATGAAATACAAGACACAGCAATCAGAGAGAGAGGGAGAGTGTGTGTGTGTGTGTGTGTGTGTGTTCCTATGCATGTGTTTGCGCACATGAGTCTTTATACATGCATGCACATATGTAAGTCTGTGTGTATTAACACGTGTTGTTTGCAAGGCCTTCCCTGTGTGTGCGGCAACATTTTATTTCAAAGCCTTGTAAGGACCTCAAATCATCCAGATGTGTGGTTAAGAAGGAGAACCGAATGTTGGAACATTAATCTACAATAAATTAATCGACCTTTACATTAAAAAAATACATAATGCTTAATACTTCATTAATTAATGCTTAATTGCTAATGGATTAGTTATTGTCTTTTGGGTTCCCAGAATTTCTGAGTTGTTGCTTGAAGCTTTGTCGATAACTTAATAATTAATTTATTGAACTTATTCAGTTATTCTTCTACTTGTCTCAAGGTTTCCATATTCCATATGTGTGTGTATATATATATATATATATATATATATATATACCGTAAAACTTCCAATAAAAGCAGGGTCCCTAATAGACGCAGGTCCCCATTAAAAGCCTGGTGTGGCTACACGTTTTGACAAATAAACGCAGGTCTCCAATAGAGGCCTGGTCTGGATTTTATCTAAATTATTTCGGTGTATAAAAACCTCTTTAAACCCACCTGATCGCCCGATTGAACGACTTAAGCCGTTTAGATCACCTACACAAAGATACTGTAACCGTTTAAACGTCTGTCAATATGGACATAATGCACATCGTTAGATCAGTTAGATTCTCTACAGTTCAATCATTCAGTTCATTTAACACAAACTAGGCCTGCACGATATCAGCAAAATGTGCGATGTGCGATCACACTGTTCAATATTGCGATGACGATATGACTTGCGATAAATAAGAAAATATTTAAGTTTGCATACAGTTCCTGTCTCTTTCAGATTTTTCAGCTTTAATAGATTCCCTGCTTTTAGGTACTCTCAACACTGAATAGCTGATGGTAATTACATAAAAAAAAGGGAAAATAATATTCTTGTGCATGCTTTTATTGAAACCCACATAACATTAATTTACATGTTATTGTAAAAATAAATTAAAGTTTCCTTACCCTGCTCTCAACAAAAACAAAAAGTATCTATTGAAATAAAAGAATCTCAGGGGGAAAAGAGCTTAAATAAATAACACAAATAAATTCTGGATTGGATACTGACAGGGTTAAATAATGTCCAAAACATACTCCGTAGTTTGTGGTTTAAAATGTATATGTTAAGGACGAAAATGAAAACATCCCCGCTTAGCAAATGGTATCATCCTCTTCTCACCCCTCCTTCTCCTCTGCACCGCTCCGCAGCCCGACCGTCCAGCGCGACTCACGCAGAGTGAGATCTGTTTAGTTGTAGTGTTGTGAATCAACTGTTGCTCCAAAGCTCTGTCTCACACTTCTTTCCTTTTACCGAGAGTTGTTCCGATTCCGATACCATATCGGTGAGTGCTGGAGTCCAGGCACCGTTTACCAGTTAGCTCTGTTAGCCCGGTTAGCTCCGTTAGCGCCATTAGCGCCATTAACGTAATTTACGTAAGTTATTTACGTAACTTACGCAAATTACGTAAGTTATTACGTAAATAACTTACGTAATTTGCGTAAGTTATTTACGTAATAACTTACGTAATTTGCGTAAGTTATTTACGTAATAACTTACGCAATTCACGTAAGTTATTACGTAAATAACTTACGCAAATTACGTAAGTTATTACGTAAATAACTTACGCAAATTACGTAAGTTATTTACGTAATAACTTACGTAATTTGCGTAAGTTACGTGAATTGCGTAACTTACGCAATTCACGTAAGTTATTACGTAAATAACTTACGTAATTTGCGTAAGTTATTTACGTAATAACTTACGCAATTCACGTAAGTTATTACGTAAATAACTTACGCAAATTACGTAAGTTATTACGTAATAACTTACGTAAATTACGTAAATTGTGTAAATAACTTACGTAATTCGCGCGTCTTTTCTGGTCCGTCGTCATGGAAACATGAAGCCCTGCCAGTGGTGCGGCGTTTGGACCAGAGTGAAAACAAACGAAACGACACACATCACTGTATACCACCAGTATGTGTGAAAACACTCACTGTGGCTTTTTAAATTAATTGTTATTTATTCATAGATTTATATCTGTTATTTTTCAGTTGTCTGACTATCAAACCAGACAATAAAATAAAGTTAAATGTTTTTCTTTTGCTGTATTCATTCATGTTTTACAGAGGATTTAACCTGAACCAGGCTTTGCAACAATAATAATCACATCACATTCATGGGGGCATAGTATATACTAACTCCTAGCGTTACTCTGTGTGTGTGTGTGTGTGTGTGAATGATAAAGTTATTTTTCAATAGACATATTTTTTGTTTTTGTGTGAAAAAAGGGTGGGTGGTGGCAGTGGGGCTCATTGGGTGCTCAGCGCCCCTGACGTAGCGTTCTATTTTTGACGCGAGCCGCTGCTGAAACGCATCAATTTAAACAAAGCAGACCGACCGGGCAGGAAGTGAAATAGTAAAAGCCATAGAGCATCCGGTCAATTTTCAAAATAAAACCACCCTCCCGATCGAACACGGCCAGAAATCGTCGTTTATAACTGACTTTGTCTATAGGCTACAGCACAACACATTAGGACATAACAACAATAAACAACACTAAACACAATTAAACCAGACAAAAAAGTAAACATTTACTATATATCGTCTACCAACTCATGGTAGAAGCACACAAATCTAGGAAAAACGACCAAATCAACAGCAAATCAACTTCTGACAGACAAAGCAACAGTCAACTTCGGAAAGGCAAAGTAACCTTTTATTTGTTTGTTCTATTTTGACATCTACAAATGATCGCGTGGTCTCCTGATTCTCGCGTGGTCTTGTAGTTCTCGCGTGATCCCGCGAATCCTGCCGCCTCGCAGCGCTACGCTGTAGGGGACGTGAGCGTCGCGTTACGGCTGCGTCGTGGTCACCGCTGCTGATCGCTGCCACTCTAGTCAATGAAAGTATTTCCACCGGGCCGCTGCGGAACGTCTCAGCAGCGTCCCAGGAGCGGCGCGCCGCAGCCGCAACGCTATCTTTACGTAGCGTTATCCTGCAGGAACGTCAGCGAAGCTTGGCGTCATCTGATTGACTAGTGTGTGCATGCATGGCCCCAAATGTCAGAATGCCACGGCGAGTGTGCATGGCGAACTTATCGCATTACAGACCAGCTTTTGCGATGTGTTTATCGCGAACGTTCACATCGCGATGACGATGAAAATTCGATTAATCGTGCAGGCCTAACACAAACTATGAACACCAACTAGGGTGGCCATTCGTCCGGCTTTAGGCCGGACTGTCCGGTTTTTCAATGCCCTGTCCGGCGTCCGGCGCAGCATCAAGCCGGACTTGTATTTGTCCGTAGGTCCGGGGTGTGTTACGATCGCGCGCACCACCTCCTTTTCACAAACTCATAAATGGTCACCCTAACACCAACGCATAATTCATTCAGACTTACCGGTAGCATGGTAAACAAGAGAGACGGGAAAAAGGGCTGACTTCCAACTTTTGAAGCGATCGTAAAGTCCGTACGGTCTGTGTCCGTTCCTGCATTGTTTATATTCCTTAAGTCTGTAAGGGTCCACCGTTCAAAGTAATCAATGGGTTTCATTAAATTAATCCGAGTTGTGAATAATATCATGTGAAGTCCGTTGCGCACTGTCTACTGCGCAACTGTTTACTGTCTGTATGCTGGCTGTCGTAAATCTTCCGCTGCCGTAAAACGACGTTCACGTTCGAGCGTCATGGCGGCAACACAAAAATAGTAATTCATGTTGTTTGATATCCTGATTTTTACAAATAAGATTGATACTGCTTTAAATAAACAATAGTATTTCCCATATTTGGTGAGCAAGAATTTTGTGCTAAATTAATTAAATGCCTGTCCCTAATAGACACAGGTCGCCAATAAAGGCAGGGTGCTTTCAGTGATTTAAGCAAATAAACGTCCAGGCTATTATTAGAAGTTTTACGGTATACCAGTAAAGAGTATAAAAAGAGTAACATGGACGGAAGGCACTATAGACGACACTTAGCTTAGTCAAAAGCTTTGTTATCATACTGACTGGCTGTAGGAGCCCCATAGCTACTGGGCCTTTATGTGTCACACCATTGAGTTTGAAACGCTGTGGTAGCTCATCGTTGTTTTGTGTCCCCGTATTTCTGGCTCCTGGCTGCGTGGCTCCAGATCGACGTGTCCTACAACGTACCGGACCCTGTGGCCAAACCTGCCTTCCAGCTCAAGGTGGTCCTGAAGGAGCCGCTTCAGGAGCGACACACACAGCCCTCCCCCCGACACCCGGCCCCTCGCGCCCGGAGCCGCGACGACAACCGCTCGGAGCTGAACCGCAAGAGGAGGGCAGCCTTGGACGACGAAGACCCCGCCGCCCACCAGGACAACATGGACTTCCGGATCTCCTTGGAGGCCTGTGCCAGGTATGGTAATTGGCAGTATGAAGGAGTTATTTTAGTCTGGTGAGCAAATGACGGACACCATCTGACAATTACACCCTTGGTGGCTGTGTCAGTTCAACATTCAAAACCTCAAACTGTAAACTGTCTATAGATGAAATGATTAGCATTAAAAAAATAAGAATGAACTAACGAGTTGTTTACATGTGTTGTAAATAAATACAAACACATGCCATTGTCTTCCCACCAACAGTATCATTAAGATTAGGTCTCTCTCTCTCTCTCTCTCTCTCTCTCTCTCTCTCTCTCTCTCTCTCTCTCTCTCTCTCTCTCTCTCTCTCTAGGTGGCTCCACTCAGGCTCCTCCAACATGGCCGTCTTGGAGGTTCCCATGCTGTCCGGTTTCCGAGCAGATGTGGAAAGTCTTGAGAGGGTACACAATCTTGTAATCCCACTTATACACACACACACACTATGATAAATGTCATTGCATCCTTAATTTCTTCTCCCATGTAATGGGTATGGAATTGTCACAGGCATATGCAAATAAATAGATACAGTTGACAATGTTGACTTCTCAGGATGCATAAGCATGCATACACACATATACACACACTTACACACACTTACACATGCTTGTTTTCATTCCTCCATTAAAGGCCCCGTGAAATGGAAGTCAGAGTTCTATTTGGTATTTCGAAGCTAGGGAGGGGCTTGTCTCGGATATAGCCAATAGCGCTGAATAAGCCGCCAGATTGACAATAGCTAGCGGCTCAACATGGAAAGCCATGACTTCAGCCTGCTCTCTGTTGTGGAGGACTTCTCGCCACCACCTTTGCCTACGTCTGCCGACGTATACTTGGACGAATTACACAGGGATGAAAAATTAGGAAGAAGACGAACATGATAAAGTCGTTGGAGTGAGGCAATATATGTTCGGGCTGACCGGCACTGCTGCTGGTGAAGGAGAGACCGAGGCTCATCCCTGCGATGAAGCTGAAGCATTTTAATTGGACGCAAATTTAGAAAACGCCTCAGGCTGCAGGATGAGTTTTACAGGGAGAGACAGGGATTTTGATGTAAAAATACTCAAATATATTTGTTTTGACATACTGTATATTTGGCATATAACAAGAGATACATTATCAATTAACATAGGGACACAGGATTAACACTGGAGAAATGTATGTTTCATTTCATGGGGCCTTTAATATCCACACAGTGAGTTTCCCATCAATAGACTACTGAAGTACAGCAGACCCTCACAGCTTAAGTTGTTCCTTCGCCGTTTTAGGATCGAAAATATTTTTCACTCTCAAAATAAACATTCAAGATAGCAACGGGCGTGTTTACAACAGTACAAAATTCTTCACACATTGACCCGCACACACGCACACACGCCTGCATCCAGGGGTTTGTGGGGTCCGCTACCAACATTTTCCTAAAGTCCTGTGGGAAACATTGACATTGGACGCCTCAACACAGAAACGTTAAATAAACACACACACACACCTGCATCCAGGGGTTTTTGGGGTCCTCCAACAGTTTCCTAAAGTCCTGTGGGAAATGTTGCAGTCACACAGAGATTGGATGCCTGGACACGCAAACGTTAAATAAACACACACACACTCAGACGGTGTGTTTTTTTGTACATTGTTAATATAGCCCCGGTTCAGTGCAGGTGTTCAGGTGTAAATATTAGTGTGAGCAGGAAGAGGTGAAGTGTTTACTTCAGACTCCCCTTCATTGTGGTGAAATCGCTGCAAGACACAAGACGCAAAGCCTTTCCTCCACCGACAAATTCCTTTCCCCTCATGTGACTGTGTGCGTGTGCGTGTGTGCGTATGTGCATGCATGCATGTGTAGGAGTGCATGTGTGTGCGTACATGCATGTGCGTGCATGTGTGTGTGTGTGTGTTTTGTTTCGGTCCTCGCGGTGTTCATTAGGGCCAAGGGTCTATTTTACAGCGGTGTCTAACCATGAAAGAGGAGAGGCCAGGCCAGCGAGCTGTTGGCCCAGGGGACTACGACGTCCTGGGGGCCCGGGGCCCTTCACTGTTCTGTGGATCTATTAGCCTTTCGAGAAGGCAATGTGCACACCTAGGGGGGTGGGGGGGGATGCACAGTTGACTCCTCCCCCCATCCACCCAGCCTCAAAACATACACACACATAAATCCCCCCCACTTTGCCCCCAATAAGCTCACCGCGAGGGAGAGAGTCGATGTAGGTCAAGGAGGGGAAGGATATAATCGGCCATGTTTAGAGTGCCAGCCGGGGGACCGTTGGAGGTTCTGAATGAATGGATGTATTAATCAGCTAACCATTGGCTTATTAATACATCCATCCGTTAGCTGCTAACGGATGGATGTAGCTGTACATGGAGGGGGGGTGCTGGGAGACATGGGGGGGGGGGTGGACATTTAAAGCAGTACTTTGGGGGTCAACCACGCATCAGGAGCTTGCCCCTCATTACTGCACTGTTATGGAGAACCGAGTCTACAGGCAAACACCCCCATAAAGACTCTGCCCCCCCTCTCCCGCTCTCTCTCGCTGTCTCTCCTGCCTATTTAGGGAGATGTCAAATACACATTTAGACGATGCTAATCACATAAACACACACAGCAATAGGCTATTCGGGATTTCTGTGTGTGTGTGTGTGTCTGTGTATCTGTGTGTCTGTGTGTGTGCGCGCTAGGGTTTGATTTGACCCAAGTCGTAGTGGCTGTTTTACTACAGTCCCTCCGACTGCCACTAACATTCCTCAATTTATGGTAGCAGGCCTGGCTTCCACAGTCATGTGTAGTTGTTGTTCCCCAACCCTGCTCGTGTTTAACGATTGGACCACTGACTCAGACTGGGCCCTCATGGCCATGACGTCTTATCACCGAATATAATGAGCTGGCCTCAATGGCCCACAACAACACACCACATGTTCTGCTGTAGAACATGGGGGGTACTCCATGGCACACTTTTTAGTTACTCGTCAATCAAGAAATGCATGTGTATTGTGTGTGTGTCTGTATGTATGTGTGTGTGTGTGTGTGCATGCGTGAGTGCGTGCGTGAGTGCGTGCGTAAGACACCATATATATATATATGTGTGTGTGTGTGTGTGTGTGTGTGTGTGTGTGAGAGAGACACCATATATATGTGTGTGTGTGTGTGTGTGTGTCTTGGTGGCGCCAGCCCAGGCTGAGCACCTCATAAACCCCTGCTGTGCGAAGGCTGCCACCTTTGACAGAATGAGAATTCTCCCTGTGGGGGAAATTAACATTGCTGCCTCTCTGTACACACACACACACACGCACACACACACACACACACACTTACGTACACAGAGACACTCACACACATACACAACACACACACACACACACGTACACGACATACACACGCACACATCCACTTCTATGTCCAGTAAAGGGCCTCCCCGTTCACCATTCATACAACATAGGGCCCATTCAGGTCCTCAAACGGATACATCTCTACACTGGACTCAGAAAGCACCAGGAACAGCCAACTGCCACAACACACACACCCCTACTCCCTGAAATCAGTGACTGTAGAAAATATGCATCCTCACTGAATGCTTTTACCCGCAGTATGTATTTTCAGTGCCCAGAATACCAATTATAAGATGGAGAGAAAAGTTCAGAGGACACATGAAGGAGCTGAGATTAAGTTGATCGATGAGCTAATGAGAACATAGAACTTCAATTCGTGCAGAACCAAAGACAAGAACCAGCTAAGGCACTGCATGGATCGGTTTAAGCGGAATTGAACGGAAACCCAAATGACACACATTTGAAAACCCATACCATGTGTTTTGACTGCGACAAACCCATTACAAAACAAACATTCATTCTTGTGGTTTCTCTGTGGGATGAAAACATGTCAAAATGAATGTGTTTGTCTATCCCTGAAAAGTCAATGGATGCTGCTATGGATGTGGGTTGTTTTTTTTAATGATGACCTTCCCCCCCCCCCCCCCCCCCCCCCCCCCCTCCTACAGCTGCTGATGGACAAGAGAGTGGGACTGAAGAGATACGAGTTGGATGGCAGGAAGGTGCTTTTCTACTTTGACGAGGTCAGTTTTGCTCTCTGTGTTGGCCCTGTAGTTGGGGGTTCAGGAAGAGTGTTTGTGTGGATGGGTTGCTGCTTGGGTGTGTACGGGGTGTGCATGCATTGTTGCTTGGGTGTGTGCATGGGATGTGTTTGTGTTAGATTGTATTGTATAGATCGGACTGTATGCAATATTGTATAGTATGATGCATGTACTTTGTATCTCTGTCTTTATATCTATTTATAGCTGTGTGTGTTTGTTGTTTTAACATGTTTTTTTTCTATTATCTCCTATGTTGGTCAACTTCCCTCAGATTCCAAGTCAGTGTATGACTTGTGTGAGCTTCCAGGCTGTGCGGGAATACATAGTAGGCAAGACTGCGCCTGTTCCGGTCAAGGTCTACGACTACTACGAACCAGGTGTGCCTCTGATGCGTTACTAGGAGTAGGAAAGGTCCCCCCTTTAAAAATCATCATGATTTATGATTTTCGATTTTTCTTTGGATCTATTTTTGTTGTACCTGGGCCATAAACGTGTGTGTGTGTGTGTGCGTGTGCACGTGCCTCTGTCTGTCTGTGTGCTGTTTAGCATTCGAGGCAACGCGGTTCTACAACGTAAGCGAGAGCAGTCCGCTGGCGCGAGAGCTGTGCGACGGGCCCACTTGTAATGAGGTGGAGAGTTCATCAAATCGGTGGATAGGTGAGACTTTACTGCACGTCCCGGCAGTTGCACAGACACGCCACACGTCCCTCACTCATGTGTTAACTCCGTGAGCGTTTGTCGAAGGTCACTGCACCAGCGTGCACGTCAGGAACCAACATGTCACTTAAAGGTGCTGTAGGGAAGATCCAACAGTTAAGAGGGAGAGCAGAAAAGAGCGGAAGAGGGTGAGATTTTGAAACGAAAACAACATCAAAAAACACGCCCCCTCCCTCTCGTCCCTCCCTCTCCACGTTTCTCCGCCACTGGGAGGTTTTGCATTTCATGCACCTGTGATTGACAGGAAAGATGGATTCCCCAAACCCATCAGGGAAGAGATGCCCTAATTGGTTAGAAATAACCCAGGAGCGGTCTAAAATCTAAATTGGCTCATACAGAGGCAGGCACAGTGAAATCAAAACAGATATTCTCACAATGCATTTCATCACTAATTGCTGACTGATAGCTATGCCATTTCTAACAAATTACACTCAAATTATATCTGTTAAATCTTACCTACAGCACCTTAAACCCTTTGATGTTTTCCTTTTCCTTTAGGTTTTGTGCAAGGAAACCAATGCAACAACGTGTTTGGCTGCCTGGAGGAGGAGCGGTACGAGCACTGCACCTGCTACCGGGACTGCGGCTACGACGGCGAGCCGGTGTGCGGGTCGGACGGACGGCTCTACCAGAACCAGTGTCAGATGGAGGTGTCCGCCTGTCGCAACGGCACGCGCATCGAGCAGGTGCCGCTGTCCCAGTGTCCCCAGGGTAAGAGCTCTATAGGGGACTCTAGACCCAGGCCTGTCCTAGGGCCAGGAAGCGTAGATATAGAATGGATTCAAATTAGGATCAGCAAATGCCAAATAGGCATCAATATTATGAAATATATGAACAATATGAAATGTATGTGTGTGTGTGTGTGTGCACATCACTTTAGAGCAAGTTAATTGAAGTATATCAATTAACTCGGGTCATATTAGTACAGGCGTGTATTACAGTGTTTTACTATGTGCGTAGGGGTTGTTTGGGTGGGGTTTTTGTTTTTGTGTGTCGATCCGCACGTCAGCGCGACTGATCTAGCTTGTGAGAACAGCTGTTCAGGTGCTGCGCTGATTACTAGATGGGAGTTTTGTGGGAGAAGAGACCCCACACCCCCCAACACACACACACACACACCACCCCCCCCCCCCACCCCTCTCTCTCTCACTCTCTCGCCCCTGCTCTGCTATATTACAGGGCACTTCCAAATGACAGAGTGCTTCTGTTCAGCCCTTTGAAAATCGTTGTCACATTCCTTTCCAACGCACAGGCCAACAACAAAGGAGCCTTCATGGTGTGGAACTGATTGAGGAAAGGCTCAGACAAAACTTTTTTTTTTAAGAGGGGTGGGGGGGGGGTTTGGGGGGGGGGGGGGGAGGTCTGAGTCGCTGCCAAGTGGTTCATGCTTTTTAGTTTATCAAAAGAACAATCTTTGTTTAGACCTCCGCGTCCTTGTGTTTGTTTGTGTATAGTTATAGCGGGTGGGGGGGGGGGGGGGGGGGGGGGGGCGGGGATGCATGCCCACATTTACAGTCCGGAAAGAAATTGGAAAAGAAGCTGATGAGTTTGGACATAATGCTCCCCTCTCCCGATTTAGACCGCTATGCTGTGTTCGGGGAGACTGAACGTACTGATGGGTTCGGAGGGGTTCCTTGCCAAGGATGGGATACCAAATGCAAAATAAAAAAAAAATGACATCCGTTTGTGTGTGTTTGTATTCCCAGTGGAGACCATGGTTGAGGACCGACAAGCTGAGGCAGACCAGGTGACTGAGCAGGGCCCTGAGCCGGTACACACAGGTCAGTCCAGCCGCAGCACCGCCACTCGTGACAACATGTACTTTTCGGGTCTGGGGGCCGGGAATGTACATCCTCCCCGCTAAGTCCAAGAAGGTCTGCCTGCAGCGTGCTGGTTAACCCCAGCCCAGGAGGCCGCCTCCCCTGGGGGTCGCAAGTCTACTGACCTTCCACTTTGGGGCCAGAAATTACCACACCTCCAGAGAGCACCCACTAGCTATCGTGGAATAGAGACTCCTCTTTTCCTATTGTGTTCCCCCCACACAAAATAATGTTGAACAAGCAAAATAGCAATGACTTAAAACATACATATAATTATGAAACTACATTCAATGCTCCAGAGATAGCGACAAGCTTATTTTCATTAGGAGCTGTAAATACCACACGCCACAAATATTGCAATTAAAAAATCAATACATGAGGTGGAGAAAAAACACAATCAAATACAGTGTTAGAAAGTAAACATTGCAGGAAATTATTGCAGAAATCAAATACACATTTTACTAAATACAAAACAGAGACAACAGATACAACTCTACAGCAGAACTACAGCACTTCTTCCTGGCTAATAGTGGCTGCAGGTCTGGTTTTCCCATGATTTCAAATAATGTAATGTATGATAAGGAATGATGATGATGATGATGATGATGATGATGATGATGATGATGATGATGATGATGATGATGATGATGAAGTAACAACATCAGTGTGCAAGCCATTGGTCAGTAGGAACAGAGGTTTTGTTGGAATGTATTAGATTGGATTCTGCTTGGTGATGATGATGCTGTTATCCTTGTTTTGTACCTAGGATGAAGAGTGCACTGGCCCCCCTTTCTGTTTGCACTGAAAGATCGAAATAAAATGATATATAATATTATCTTAGATTAACGACATCAGTAACTTGTGCAGACTTGTGTGAAAGCATCATAGATGAGCTGTAACGCGTGTGTGGTTTATTACTGTGTGTGTGTATCTGTGCATTTGTGTGTCCATGCGTGTGTGTGTGTGCGTGCGTAAGTGTGCTTGATGTGTGTAGCCAGGCCTGTGCTGACTCGTCTCCAGCAGCTCGTAGCTCTCCAGTAGCTACAACACACAACAATCTCTCGGTAGCCAAAGGTCTCCTCAGTACAAGCACTGAGGCTTCACACTCACCACAGAAGTGCTTAGAAATACTGACACACACAAACACACACACGCGCACACACACACACACACACATCTACATTCAACCCCTCGCGTTGACGCGCCTCACCTCCATGAAATAACCAGAGGCTAATTACACAGAATAAATAGTGCAAAATGCTGTCATTGTAAACCATTATAATGTTGATTATACGCCCTGCAAAGTGCACTCTGGAGTGTAGGAGCTGGGAGGGAGTGTGTGCCAAGGAGCTGACAGCGTTCAATAGATTAGCAGAGGAGAGACAGGGGCCTTGGAATTAAATTCCCTGTGCAGACATGTTCTCTCCTACCATTGAACCTGTAGCGGAGAACAACACATGCCAACAGACATGCAAACCTGTCACTGTCGGACAGAATGTGTTAACCCTTTGGTGATGTGATATTTATAGTTATGCCGCCTCACACCAATCAAACGCCTTTTCAAAACTTTTTTTTTTTGTATCATGAAATTCAGTAATAAAGTAAAGTAATAAAGTAAATCTGTAAGTATGTGTAAACAAAGTAGGCTTTCTTGTGGAAATGTTGGAAGGGCTGTGCAGAAGGTGGTGGAATGTCTTCTGAAAAGATTGATGGTAGCTCAGGAGCAGATGAACTTTTAGGGTGGAGCGACCTCTAGTGGCGGTTCAATGACATGAGTCTAGTATAATCTAGTATTCACTAGTAGTGTCGTCTACACAGTGGTAAACAGAATAGAAAAATGTATTAAATTATTGTACGATAATATTTGAAGGAATGGATTAATAAATAATGAAAAGAATAGATGTAGAAACAAATGGTACCATTATCATACACATAATCACCTAAACTGGCTTATATAATAATATTGTGAATAATATACATGCATATGTGAATATTATTAATTCTATATAATATAGTTCAACAAATCAAATCAAATATGCAATAATAATCTATATTTTAAAGGTAATCTCCCACTAATTCATTATTTATCGTTACTCTTATTCTTCCTATCCATGCAGGTGAGGAGGAGCAGGGCTCTCTGGCAGAGGTGTCTTACTACTCCTATGAGTACGACCCAGACACTGAACCTTTCCTAGCCGACTCCGAGGGAGACGACCATTTTGAGCTCCGCGCGGGGGCGAAGGGTCCAGAACACAGGGTGGTCATTCCAGCAGAGACCCAGCAAACTACGCTGGACACAAAAAACACCCCCGAGCGATGGTACGATCCGTTTAATATGTTATGGTCAATTTAGTATTAACATTCGTATGTATGTTGAACCTCAGGAACCACAATTAGCAGGATAAAAATACATACCAATCATTGTATTCTTATTTTAGCATGACATAAGGAGATTTTCATCCTGTTTAAAATTCCTCTTTAGAAACAGCACTCCGGTGTGTACCATCATTTAGATTTAAACTTGGTCTTCATTTCTTAATGTTGTAGATTGATCTTGCTCTCTTGTCTTTCACAGAAACCCTCCTCAAGTCCTGGGTTGCTCCTGGCTCCAAATTGTATATTTCTTGTGAATATCTTCAAGTGAGTAGAGAAGAGACAACTGACACAACAAAAAAAAAACTTGAGAGCTGGGCAGCTGGATAGTAAAAAAATAATAAAATAAAACTATGTGGTCTGGAGTGTGCGTTAGTTTGTTTTGTGTGTGTGTATGTGTGTGTGTGTGTGTGTGTGTGTGTGTGTGTTTCACAAGTACCTGTTTCTTTCAGTGGCTGACGATTGCTGTCAATGGATGTGCGAGTTATCGTGTGTGTATGTGTGTGGTTCAGTTTCAGTGACTGTGACTGCTACAGTCCATATACTCCAGACCTATTTTATTTTTTGTCACATTTTCTGTCTCCTACTCACCCATAGACATAGAGACTCTGTTACTCACTGTACTGCCTTTGTAATCGCTAAATAAAAATAATCAAGTATTTATGTTTGTAATTACACCCGAGTTTAAGCAAAAAAAAATGTTGTTATGTTTTCTATCTGTGGTATTTATTTGTAGCTTCAGTTCAGTTTTTTTATATGCCATTTATTTGTCATTGCCCATCTATATTTTGACTATACACTTTATATATATATACATATACTGTGTGTATATATACAGTTTTTTCTTTTTAATCAAGCTTTAACACAGTTTTATTGAGATATTTGATCAATGTCCCATAATATTAGCATAGAAATATGCTATTTATGTTTTTTTATGGTAATATAAGCTTTTTTTAATTCAAATTATTGTGCAAGCTACAAACACCCACACTGAAGTTAAAATTTGGTTACCTGTCACATAATTTTTAAACAAACAGAGGTTTGATTGTACAGTTCATAAGCTATTTTTTTGTCAAATTTGTGAAGTAATCAGTGTATAATCAAGAAAGAAATATTTAATTCATGTAAATGTGCCAAATTTGATCAATGTTATCTCTTATTCCTATAACAATTTGTTTTCAAACAAAACAGAATAAAGTTTGTATAAAATCTACACTTGTCAGCTTGGTTCATGGGAAGCAGACAATTCAATCTCCTGGGGAAAGTTAAACAAAAAAACTAAATGTACACTTCTTTTTCTAGAAGATGTACACCTTCTCTTTGCCTGGTAATCAGCAGTGAGCTGTATAACTACAATATCTCTAACTCTGTTACGTCGGGAGCTCTATTTGATTTAAGGACACTAAAACTCTGCTGCTCTAGAGCCCCGTTAGGTTCTGTGTTTGTAAATCTGCTTTATGTACATAGACCTACACAGTATTTGTATACATCTTATATATCTGTGTGTGTGTGTGTGTGTGTGTGTGTGTGTGTGTGTGTGTGTGTGTGTGTGTGTGTGTGTGTGTGTGTGTGTGTGTGTGTTATGTTAAGCGGCTCCAGTTACCAACCATGGCAGCCCAGGGAGGGAGAGCTAATGTTTGATGTTTTGTTTTCTTTCACTGTCATTTCATCTAAGGTACATTCCCCTAAAAGGAAAATTGCTGGTTAAAATGTATAATCTTAAGAGCAAAATACTCAATTTTTAATTTCCAGTACGGCACCATTACAGTTGTATATGGATAATGTATGATAGTTACACTGAAGAGTCTTTAGCACACCACGGTTTTGGTGAAGTGTAATATTTACACTGCCATATTACTATATTGACCCTAACGCTGCTACTAACACTCACCCTGTTACTAACCCTAACCATATTACTAACACTATTACTAAACCTATACTAACCCTATTACTAACCCTAACCATATTACTAACACTATTACTAAACCTATACTAACCCTATTACTAACCCTAACCATATTACTAACACTATTACTAAACCTATACTAACCCTATTACTAACCCTAACCATATTACTAACACTATTACTAAACCTATACTCACCCTATTACTAACCCTAACCATATTACTAACACTATTACTAAACCTATACTAACCCTATTACTAACCCTAACCATATTACTAACACTATTACTAAACCTATACTAACCCTATTACTAACCCTAACCATATTACTAACACTATTACTAAACCTATACTAACCCTATTACTAACCCTAACCGGATTACTAACACTATTACTAAACCTATACTCACCCTATTACTAACCCTAACCATATTACTAACACTATTACTAAACCTATACTCACCCTATTACTAACCCTAACCATATTACTAACACTATTACTAAACCTATACTAACCCTATTACTAACCCTAACCATACTAACACTATTGCTAACCATATTACTAACCCTAACCATACTAACACTATTGCTAACCATATTACTAACCCTAACCATATTACTAACACTATTACTAAACCTATACTAACCCTATTACTAACCCTAACCGGATTACTAACACTAACCCTTTTACTAACCCTAACCCTATTACTAACCCTAACCCTACACGAACCTTAACCCTACTAACCCTAACACTAACCTTAACCCTATCACTAACCCTAACCATAATACAAACAGTGGCCCTATTGCTAACCCTCACTCTGCAACAAGTGGAGTCTGAACATAAAATATAAATATCTAAATAGACCCATATGCCAACAAATCTCAATAGAAACTCTAGCGGCCCTTTGAACTCTGTTGAATCAGGGACAGTAATTCAGCCCTCCAATTTGAATAGAGGAGTCGTTCTCCGTTCCAACACAGACACAATGAGCCGGCAGCGTGGGGGGTCACTGGCTGATGATAAGACCAGAGACAGACCAACCAGGACGGTCTCTGTGGTAACTGTGCTGTGGTCATGCTCCACGCAGCGATGAGCGCAGGGTGAGCGAGAGTGAGAAGAGAAAGACGGCAGAGGGGATATCTTGGTTTCATGGATTGCTGTGTGCGGGGAAGCTAGCGTTACACGAGTGAATCGGCGTGGTGGGGACATTGTGTGTGTGTGTGTGTGTGTGTGTGTGTGTGTGTGTGAGGGCCGGCTCAGTGCAACAACCTGCTGCTCCAACAGGAAGGAAAGTACGATGGTTGTAGATGGTGGACGGAAGAGCTGCTGTTCTGTCATCTCATCTGTAAATTATATATTTGTGTGGCTCAGGTCTAATATATATGTATAATTTTGGAAGGAAACAGCTTGTTTATTTATTTTTTGTAGTGTATTATATATTTTTTCTTTCACAAAAGCGTTTGTGCTGGATCTTTGAGTAGGTTTACTAAAGATAGTCAAGGTTTGACTCTGGAAGATCATCTCAATATGGACCTGTGAATCAACCTCCATTCCTAAAGAAGACATGAATCAATAAGAGGCTATAGTGCTGTATTTCTTTTCCAGTTGTTTATTGTGCTCGTCATTTTTATAATCCTTAAAGGATTCTTGTATTGTCCATCTATCGATGTTGTCATGAGTGAAGTGGGGAAAAAGAGACCAGCCATCGCGGGCAGAGAGAGAGGTAAGTGACACACAATACAAAGCAACATCTGTCCACATACTGCAACTGTTCAACAGTTTAAATTAGACTATATTATAATGAGATTATATTATAGCCTCTATACCTCTCTGATTGTCTCATGAATCATAATTGAGCATGCAGTAGAATCATGAAAACAAGATCATTTCATTGTCTGCAGACTTGAAGCCATATAGGCCCTAATCTAAGTTCAACCACGCGTCCCTGTCCCCAGAGGCTCTGCTTCGACATGTCAACATGTATATATGTCTATATGCTTATGTAATGCCGTACAATACTGGTTGGTCTGGGTAGTGTGTGTACTGCCTGTAGCGCTGCCTTCCTATGCAGAAGCTGGGGAACATCACATACTTGTCTGACAGCGTCTGAGACGCAGCCATTTATCTCTAGGCTAATGGGCTGTCTTCTATAAAGTCGATGAACGGTAGAACATTTTGTTCAAAATAAACAAACTGAATTTTGCTTGGAATGTGAGGTGATGATGTAACTCAGACGGTGTGAAGCAAGGGGCATATCTCTGTACATTTAATTCTTAATGTGGTTAAATACAATTGAGCTTAACCCAACAATTTCCAATAACATCTTAAAGCCCTAAGAGTACAACATCAAAAATAGTGGTAAAATAGTTTTGATATTACATAACTGTCTAGATCATAGTAAACGTGATTACAAAAAGAGAAAGAGAGTAGCCTACATGTTTTTGACTGAGTTCCTCTGTGTCTATAGGGCCAGGACCTGGGCGTTACTCGCTGCCATCTACCATCGGTTTCATTGGCCACGACTTCACAAAACCAGCTAGCCCTGCATGCTCCTTCCATGGACGGATGAGCAACAACAGTGAGTCCTATGAACACACACACACACACACACACCTATATGTTGTGTGTGTGTAAAATGTTGCGACACAAAGGATTGCATGGATGACATCATAGTATAATTCAAATAATGCATCTTAACGTCTTTCCCCCTTTGATTGATTTCAACCTCCTTAAATAGAGTGCCTCCCATTCCAAGTCCCTACTTTAATATATTGAGCCTCCATGGCTTTTACAGTATTATAGAGTGTAATGTCAACATATAGCCAGTAGGGAGAGGTAACATATCAGCATATATTATAGCATATTCCCCCTATGTGAAACCGATATGACACCACAGTGTTTTTGGAGCAAGTGTGGTTTATTTTATTGTTTTGCCCTCATGCAGTGTATTGTGTGGACTCCAGCCCCGGGCCTCAATACTATGTTGACGCAAAAATCACTCGCTTTGGAAGAGATGGAAACCCTGCATACTCGATGTTGGGCAGAGTGAAAGCACAAAGTAAGTGTAGGACATTTGCAATGAAGAAAACAAATGGTGAAAAATGTGTATGTATTCGTAAAAAAAAATAAAGCAATTAAAAATATACTCTATTCAGATATTCCATTGAGGTCTAACTGCCGACTTTATTTTTTTTTCCTGAGTGGATTGCGCCAAGCTCTTGAGCTCTTAAAGCATTTGCTACTGACAGCCTTTCCTGTGTCAGTTGGAGCCAACTGACATCTCCAATATGTTCCCAAGCAAACACCAAATACAGTTACTCCGCCATATGGTTTCTTCCTCCTGTAATCCCTTTGTGTTGTTCACCAGGAGTGATCTTCCAGACACCTGGACCAGGAGCCTACAGCCCCGAGACCGCCCCGACCTACAACACTCAACGCAAGCCCCCCTCCTACACCATGGGCTCTCGAACACAGTACCGTACCGTCGACGCGGTACCTGCCCCCAACAAGTACTCCCTGCCCTCGTTAATGGGGCCCCAGGTCCCCAACAAGGCGGCCAGTGCCAGCTACACCATGTCTGGTTTCTACAAGACAGGGGGACCCTCCGAGGATTTGTCCAAGACCCCCGGGCCTTGCAAATACAGCTGCACAGACCCCAGTGTGTATCTGCGCAGACAGCCGGCATTCTCCATGCTGGGGCGCCACAGTCTACCCAAGGACGCCACCAAGAAGCCTGGTCCTGGGACGCACAACCCAGAGAAGGTGACCATCAACAAGCCCCGGGCACCAGCCTACTCGCTGGGCACCAGACACTCAGAGTTTGTGACCCCGCTAGTAGTTAATTTAGCAGACTGAACTAGACTGAAGGCCCCAACTACTGCTGCATGTAATGGGGGGGGGGGGGGGGGGGGGGAGAATAGCTGTGAAAATAGAAAGCACATGGATGGAAAAATGAATTAGCAAATGTTTGTGTAAATTAACTTTTTTATTCACGTCATCACAAAACAGTTTTTTCCCTCACATGAACAGAAAAGTGATAGTTGCTGAAATAACATGTGCACTTAAAGGCAATCAGCATAACGGGAAAAATAAAAGATTTAACCATAGCAGTTCATTCAGATCATGACATTTTTACATTTAAGAAACATAAAAGCATCAAAGCAGATCAATGTGAACTTTCTTCATACTGCCGCTCAGCATTGAGCTTATCAATCACAGCACAACCTGTCCGCCACCTGAATGGGCGAAGCTCCACCTTTGGGCTCTCAGTCCTGTTTGCCTTTTTTTTTTAACATAAAAAAACAATCAAATATGGAGAGGCACTCAAGAGAGAGGAAGGGCCCCGAGGAAAAGATAAATACATATAGACAGGATAGACAGCCCGCTCTCATTCCTGTGGAAGCGCCCGTCTGAATAGTAGAATATGTGGTTCTGAAAGGGTACAAAAAGGGAACAAGCAATGGTGTGTCAGTACAGACCCCCTTCTCATTGAGAATGGCACATCATGACACAGAATGGCAAGCGATGACAAAACAATGGCTGAAACTACTTTTAGTCCACGTTGACAACAAAAAGTAATACTGTGAAAGTGTTATTCACCTGGTTTGTGGATCATGTAGTGGACCCATCCTTGGCTCTGCTGCACGCCCAGGCCCCTCCACTCCTCTTCTGTCATCAGGTGTGACGTGGGCACCAGCTTGGACAGTTGCTTGGGAAGCATGACATGCCTGCGGAAGACACACACACACACAATCCGCATGAAACGACACCGTTAAAACACATATAACCACGTTTGAACAGGATCGACGTGTTTACTGAACAGGGCACGCACGTTTAGGTTCAACGTTATGTTGTTATAACGTGACCTCCCCTTCGTTGCAAAACAAACCAGCCACATAGCTAAACATGGACAGACGTACAATACTAATACTAATAATAGCATTGACCTGTTAATAAAAGGCACACAACAGTATGTTTAGTCATTACGCCATGTTAATAGGGCAGTACTAACAACATGTTACATAACTAGCAGTTGAGCTCGCTAAGTACAAACTGACGTTGGGAGGAAACGGCAGAAAGAGGTCGGAATTAACCGCTTTCGTGTCGCGAATATAGAAAGCAGCCCACCTGTACTCAAACTCCTCGTCGGTGTATTTATCCGAATAGAAAATCTGCTTCTTCGACATTTTCGACGAAAAACGTTGTTGGGGGTTGCTGTAGTCGCTACTAATGCTGTGTGGGATTAGCCACTCGTCGTTCACCTCTCTTATGTCGCTGTTTTTTTTTTTCTGTCTAGCGTGAATTTAAAACTGAAACGTTTCCCCGCCTTCCTTAACGACGGGAGCCGCGCGCGGACAAACCTCCCGCCGCCGCCGCCGCCGCCCCGCGCGCCGCTGTGGCCGTTCAGCGAAATTAAAGCCATAAGCCAAAGAGAAGAGGGAGAAAATATGCAGCATCATGTCGCCCTGAATAAACGTGGCTGTTACAGACATAGACCTCACGTATTAATAAGCCAACCGACATGAAAAAAACAACAACAACAACCTGTGTTAGTACTAAAGCCTAAATAGGGTTTGTTTTTGTGTTCCTCTACACAGCTACTACTAATGGCAGGTCATGTAACATGTCGGCCTTCATGTTTGAGTTAACACAAACGCCACTATCATCCAAACAAACCCAATTATTTAACTAAAGTTATGGCTACGGCTCCACCCAGGTGAGTACTAATCATTACACAGCGAGTAAACACAACTTTCTGCTGTTTCTTCATGTGCTGTCCTCGGGCGAGACGTTAGCATGCGTTGTGTTCAGGGTTGTAATGGGGAGTAATGGCCGCTAATGGGCGGAGGCGCATGCACAGCACGGAGGCAGCGTGTCAATGTGTCAACCATTTACCATTTTCCACGTCAGAAAATAGGACAGTTTGAACACATACTATATATGTTATACTTTTATTTATGAAGAAATACCTTTTTTTGTGCTGTGTATCAATATTGATAGGCAATTGAATCCCTGTAGCATAGTATTTTATGTTATATTTATATTATATTGTAGTATGATGTAGTATAATGCACTTTTTTTTTTTTTTACAACACTTCTTATTTTCTATTTTCTTATAATGTGTATATGCGTATAACATATAGTATAACAATAGTAATGTGACAGTGACACGTGACAGTAATAATATAACTGTCAACTGACCCAATGTCCCCCCCCCCCCCCCCCCCTCCCTCCCTGGGATCAATAAAGTATTTCTGATTCTGATTTGAAGTAAAGTGTAGGCCTACCTGTCTTATTTAAAGTCTAATGTCATGTTTATTGGTTAGATACTTTACTTCCACTGAGATAGGCCATAGGTAGTATGGATTGGTAGTTCAAGGACCCTTGACATAACGTGGTTCGTTAGTAGCTCATGAGTAACTGTTTTTGTAGGAGGCGGGGGTCTGTTTTAGGACTGGGTTTGTGTTCCTGTCTGAGCACATTTTACAGTGAAAGAAAGACTGCTGGCCATTGGCAAAGGAAAATCCTCAGATTCAGCCAATGACTGAAATCTAAATGTTACTCATCAAGGATGATACTGGTTCATTCAATTATGAAGCAGAGCAACTTTAGGAAGGCATCCTAAATCTGTCACATTCTTCAGAAGTGCCTTAAATCGGTGAGTTTACTGCCACTCAGGTTATGAACATGATTATATTGATTTACTTTTTGAAACCACACAAACATTGTGCAGATGTTTGAGTGGTTGTGTAACAAACCCACTAAAACATTTGCAAAAACTGCAACTTTCAATGTTACAGCTTTGCGATGTATTTTTCTATGCATTCTATGCTTTTTCATTATTTTTAATAGACAATTTGCTCAGATCTTTCTAATTGGGTCATCTATGGGCAGCAACATTACATAAATAGTATATCAATGTTATGAAATAGTTTCTAAGTAGTTTTTTTTTTGTTAAAACATTTTTTTACAAGTATATTTAAATGTGTTCCGAGCAAAATATGTTTTCAACAAATGAATTATCAAATGTTTTGTTTTCCAAACATTTTCTTGATTTAGGATATGGTGGTTATTCAGTCCATAGTCTGTTCTCTTAGCTTTTTCCAGGAAACCGAACTGCAGTGGAGGATCATTTTTGACACAATAATTATATCAGATTTCTATTTATACTTGTGTGTGCTCTGTTTCCCGTGCACTTGGTTTGACCTTGCGTTAAGGAAGATTATGAGATGAAGATACAAAGATGTTTTCCAGTGTTGCTGCTCTTTGGATTTTCTTCTCAGATAAGTGTGTGTGTGTGTGTGTGTGCGTGTGCGTGTGTGTGTGTGTGCGCACGCGCGCGCGATTCCTGTTTATTCCACTTAATGTTGGGGTGCAATATGACAGCGAGAGGTGGGTGGGAGGGAGTACAAAAAAGGGAGGGAGAGATAGCAGGGTGAGATAAGACAGAATGATTACAAATGGTGGGATGGGGGTGGGTGAGGGAGGTGAAAGTGAGAGGCTAAATGGCTAAATGGCTTGTGCTTTCTAGAAGATGGCGGATAGCTCTCTGGGGAGGTGGTGGGATGACCTGAGTGTAGACGGGGGGGGGGGGGGGGGGGGGGGGGGGGGGGAGCAGATGGGATAGGGTGGATGTTTTTGTAGTGCTGTTGTTCACTTTAGGAGTTGGTGTTTCTTTCCATGGAAATGTGTTTTGCATGACTTTTTCATATATACACACACACACACACACCTGCATATGTAAATAAACCTGTTGTCAGGCCTAATATAGTGACTAATATAGTTACTTTTGTGAGTTAATGTGTGTCAATATTGGAAAAGTTATTATTTAATTTAAGAATTCAAAAGGAAAGGGTAACCGCTTTATTTAATTCCTATATAGTTTGTATATCATATATAGTTTGTATATTTGTATGGTATTTAATTGATATAAATGTTCTTTGTTATTTGCACAAACATCGGTGCTCGTCTGATCAAGTGTAAATAATAGGAGACGGGACTACTCTGTTAGTGTGTGCGTTTGATTGATGTGTGTGTGTGTGTGTGTGTGTGTGTGTGTGTGTGTGTGTGTGTGTGTGTGTGTGTGTGTGTTTGAACGTGGCTCGGTGGCAGATGTGTGCTAATGTTGTGTGAGAGCCGCTTCGGAGCTGGGCAGGGCAGGGCTACTAGACGAGCAATAACACAATGACATCATCCAATGAGAGCGAGAAAGAGAGGGAGAGGAGAGGAGAGGGAGATAGGGTGCGTGTGGAGGAGCACACGAGCAAGTCAGCCCAAGGCACCGCACGGAAGGAGACTCAGATGCAGATGCGTCTTAGATGCGGCGAGACGAGCAGCAGCATGAGAGTGGGAACGCATGTGTGTGCGTGCGTGTGTGTGTATGGGTGAGAGACAGTGCTAGTAGTCAACATTGAGGCAGCTGTAGGACTGCCCAGGAGGTTTTTTTTTCCTGCAGATTTCTTCTTCTTCTATTGCACCTCCCCTTCATCCTCCATCAGTTAGCCCCCCCCACCCCCCCGGCCCCTGCTCCAGGCGGCTTCTCCGGGCATGCTGCTAAAGCCAAAGTATGACCGCTTTCGCAACGACTCTGTGACCTCCGCCGACGACCTGATGCAGAGCTTAGCCATGAGTGGCAAAGTGGTGGCCACGCCGGTGGTCCCTTCCTCCACCCCCAGCTTGCCTCTGCCTCCCCTGCCCCCTCTGGACCCCAGGTCCTCCTCCTCCGCTGGGGCCGCTGCAGCCCTGGCCGAATCCCCCTGCCTGGACGGGGAGCAGGACTCTACCACCACCTTCTGCATGCTCATCCCCAAGATGCCCCAGTGGAAGTTCTCCAACGCCCTGCTGAGCCGCAGTCCCTCCAACTCCAGCTCCAGCTCCAGCAAGGACTCAGTGAAAGCTTCCTCCCACCAGGGCTCCTCGTCGTCGTCACATGGTCCCGGCGGTGCGGCTCCGGCCAGTGGCCCCGTGGCTAGTCTGGCCGCGGTGCTTAACTCCTGTGACCCAGTGTGTGTCACCCCCTGTTCCCTGCAGGCCTTCAGAGGGCAGAGATCAGCCGCCAGCTCAGCCATTCTGGGGGGACACGGCTTCGGCCCCACAGCGGAGACAACCGGGAGCCCCGGAGGCTCCAGCGGCGGCAGCAGGTCAGGCATGAGTCGCAGGACCAGGGTGGAGGGCATGTGGCTGGGGGGAGAGGATTTTAACCAGAAGGGAGGCTTTCTCCACAAGCCCTCGCAGGGCTGGCTGCACCCCGACAAGAAGATCACCGGAACTGGGGCCTCCTATATCGTCAGAGTGAGTCAAAGCACAAGCTCATGAGCCCTTAGGGCTGGGCAATATATGGATATTATAGCGATATCGTGATATGAGACTAGATATCGTCTTATCTAGTCTTATTTTGGATATTGTAATATTGTGATATGGCATAAGTGTCCTTAAAGACTGCTGTTTTAGCTGTTCTATTATTTGCCTTTACAAACATAGTCATTATCCACATTTCTGATGATTATTTATCAAAAATCTCATTGTGTACATATTTTGTGAAGGCACCAATAGTCATCCCAACAATATTGTCGCAATATCAATATCGAGGTATTTGGTCAAAAATATTGATATTTGATTTTGTCCATATTGCCCAGCCCTATGAGCCCTCCTACTTTACATTGTATTGTGTCAAATCATTTGAAAGGAATCTATGTTAACAACATGTGTATGTATGTAACCATATACGTAGTTCAGAAAATGATTGCCCATACTGACTTAACTAATTAACAAGTCTACCAAGTCAGCCTTTGTCTTTTTACTCATATCCTTAACTGCCACACACACAGCAAAACAACAGAGCTAGTGCTGCTACACACCTCAAGGGTACCAGTGGAGTACACACTATTGATCACTTCCATACGCTTCTCTACCAAGGTGGAAAACAAAAGGACAAGTGGTGTGTCAGGCAGTTTGTTATGCAGCCCATGTGGCAGGACTGAGGAATACATAATGCAATCTAGATAGAAAGCAAGGAGCAGTCTGTTGGGGAGACTGCGTCAGCATAGTGTGGAGGCTGGAGAAATCGAATGCATGCTTACACCTTGGGCCGTAATGGCAATTTGTACTATATTGTTGACCAATGGGGAACAAAAGTTGCAAACAACAGCAGTCTCTATGTTCTGTACGACTAGGCTTGATGTAGGATTGCTGTTGGTGGTTGTATTGGTATTAGTTTGTTATATTCTTAAGAAGTCTGTTATATTATTCATATTCAAATGGGTTTCTAAAGATGTATCTAACATATATCTATCCAGCGAGGGTTTAGCGATATTTGCTCACAAAGGGTTGGCGTCCCAAGCAGATGTCTTGACGTCACTGTCAACGATCTCCCCTTAGTGATCCCCCTCTTCTCCCCTCCACCTCCCCCAGCCCCCCAACCCAACGACATGGCTCCTGATTAACCCGGGGTAGGGTCCAGCATGCTCTCTTAATGGTATTACACAGGCACCATTCATTCCAATATTCAATTACATTTAATCACAGTCATTTGCATCATGTGATGTCGAAGATGAGGGTTGGCTCACCAGGACCTGGGAGGGGCCGAGTTAGTACGTTAGTGCGTTAGCGTCCAAACTGAGGGTGAATCATGTCTTGGCATCATGAGTGGCGCTAGCCTGGGTTAGCTGCTCCTAGAGTAGAGTTCACACTTAATAGGTCTTGTATTGGCGGATGTTAAACTGTGGATGAACATTTGAGTTTAGATATGAATATAAAGAATTAAATATAAATATAAAAGTATGCCATTCTAATAACTAAATAATACAGGTTCTGAGAAAAACTGAATATTTACTGCATTGTAACAACCTGCAAGTAACCATAGTAAGAATAATGTAATCACTAGGCATTAAGTGCGACGCAGCAAGGTCTGCACAGGGAGGAGCACTTGCTGAATGTATGCATGTCAAAGTGACTGGATTTCTGCTGTGCTATGCCCTTTTCTTTAGCCAACACTGGTCTCTCGCTCTCTCTCTCTCTCTGTCTCTCGCTCGCTCTCTCCCTGTCTCGCTCTCTCTCACACCCCTCTGCTGGGAGGTGAGGTGGGACAGCTCATGTCTGCCCTGTAGCTTTCGCTCTCTTTTATAGCCATGCAGTCCCACCAGCCATTAATGTCTCTGCACCGCGTCTGCCAACCGTTGCGGCATCGCATTTCCCCCACGCACACACACACCAACACCCCTCCCCCATATGCTAACCAGCTAACCATTGGTTGGAGATTCTGTGTGTCACCACCACCACCACCACCCTATGCATGCACAACCCATGGCTAACAATCTAATTTAAATTGTTGGATGCAGTATTTCCCTTCCGATTGTAATATCCACCCATGCATTATTTAATCTGTTCTCCCACTCTAGGGTTGGCCTTGCGTCTCAGCAGAATATAGACACAGACTCTGACTGTGCAGATATTGGATAACAAACTGGGCACAACAAGATGTTTCCTGCAGTAGTGAGTGCAGGGCTAAGTTAATGGGATATTAAAATTGTAATACATCCCTGAATTTCCAGAGGAAAGGTTCTTGGAAAATTATATGTTTTCTTGGAGAGTCGCCAAAAGGAAATAAGCAGTGGGGAGAGAGGGAGAGGGAGAGAGGGAGGCATTGACAGGGAACGAGAGGAGAGCGCAAGAGAGACAATCTCCCTGATTGAAGACTTCCCCCTGTCCCATAATCTGGTTAAAAGTATCGTTAAGCTCTCAGACCAATGGCTTGCACGCACACACACACACAGACACACACACACAGGCACACACACACTGTGTGTGTGCCTGTGTTTGTATCTTTGTTTGTATCTTAACAATTACTCTTAATAAGACAGGTATCGGAGTTTGCTCTTGGTATACTGAATGGTTCAAGGTAAACCCACAGAAGGCTACTTATAGAACATCAAATATCATCAATAGGACAATAGTAACACTAAAGTAGTAGTAGTTACACTAAACTGACATTAATAAATAGTGTTTTTTAAATGTAAGCCAATATTTGAACATTCCAGTTATATTTTGGTGTCCTAGTCATTAGATGAACTTCAAATTATGTATACAATGTTATTTTTTTGCTTTGTCGGGTAAAATATGGCGGCTTTGTTTTGTTTTTCTCAGCCAGCTGCTACGTATATTCAATTTGTTGAAAAAGGTGGATAATGGTTCACCTCCCCCCTTCTTACACACACACACACACACACACAAAAACCCCACTCATCTGGGACCTGGGAAGTCACAGTTTGTTCTTAGCTCTTAGTGTGGCTAATCTAGTCAGGGTACCATTAGCACCCAACCTGATGGCCACTAGAACACAAGCCACTCTGCTTTCCCCCCCTGTTCACTGGAATACACCCACAATTGCACACTATAACAACACATTTGCACACTGTTATAAGACCCATAACTGTGTCCTTTTGTAGAGAAGGCCATTTGTTGATAACGTGTAAATGTCTGATCACAAAAGGATTGTGAGAGGTAATATAGGCTGCTTTTGTTTGTTTTTGGGAGCCAGACTCCTGGCAGACAGCGACAATCCCAAGATACTTGAAATCTGAGTTTCAAGTACTGCACTGAGCATATGGCAGCCTCTATTGCTACCTTTGTAATTGACTATTTGACTGCCATAAAAAACGTAATTGCTGGCTTATCCCCAAAATCTTTAAGCCAGCATGGATGTGTGTGTCTGTGGTGTAGAATTACAAAATTACACAATTCCTGGCACTGAAAAGAAGTAAATGGTCAAGGTAGCATGCACTAACAATACAGGGCTGAACAAAACATACATTTGAAGAAGAAGTAGAAGACGAAGAAGCATTTTAACAAAAACATTTATAAAAATATCATTAAAAAATATTTAAAATATTTAATATTATTTTTATATAATATAATTGCAGCTGGTTTGTTTAGTAATGAAGCCAATCATTTTACATTATAATAAAGTGCCAACATTGTATGTATTAAGAGAGCTACATACGATGTATAATGTAAAACCCATGGAGGAGCACTTGCTCCTCCATGGGGAGCATGGTGTTGTTAAACCCATTGATAAAGCATTCTTTTGTGTTTTTCATGTTGGGTCTTCCTCTGAGCAGTACATGGGCTGCATTGAGGTGCTGAAATCGATGCGTTCGCTGGACTTCAACACCCGGACTCAGGTGACGAGGTAAGGTGAAGGCTATAGCCATCTTTCAGGCTATAGGGCTGAATCAGCACAATGTGATCCGATATGAGATGAAACACAGTATCAGCTGCCAATCTGCAAGCCAAATTGTTTTTATTATCACAGATCTCCACCAGAGAAACTTAATTTAGGAGAAGGGGTTTTAGCTTTTCAAGCATTGTGTTTGCCAGGACACAAGGCTAGCAAGCTACCTTGCTTGCTCTAATGGCATTTTAATTTCATGTCTGAAAAAAATGTACATCTATGGGAAAGGTTACTGAATGAATTACAAGTGACATTTCTATATTTGTTTTTGTGTATTTTAAATGGGGTTTGTGGATTTAAATGTCACCAATTTTCCTAAATCAGATTGACTTTCAACAATACACCTGAACTATCACAAAGGACTGCCTTCCTGTATTTTTAGTGTATTTTTCTACACTCCATGATGTTATTGTTACGAAAGGGCGGATACCTCACCGTCCCTGCATGGGCCTTTTGGGAGTACTGTCCATGCTCGTCTATCTCTGTCCACATCTCCCACTGGCTCCATCTCTCTCCCTTTCTTTTCCCCCATTGTCTCTCTTTCTCTCCACTTGCTCTCTCTCTCTCTCTCTCTCTCGCTCTACTCTCTCTGTCTCTACTCTCTCTCTACTCTCTCTCTCTCTACTCGCTCTGTCTCTACTCTCTCTCTCTCTCTCTCTACTCTCTCTCTACTCGCTCTGTCTCTTTCTCTCTCTCTCTCTCTCTCTCTCTTACGCTCTCCCTCCTCATCGATTGGTGGTAATCTGAGCCCATGTGCCCCCAAAGACTTAAGTGCATGAGGGGTGGGGTGGGGTGAGGGCAGCAGAGGTGGGGAGATAGAGATCTATTATTGATGATGTCAGGCTAATGACAGCAGAGGGCCTCTGTGTGGTCCTCAGGAACGCACGCTGTTGGATAATGTCTGGGGTGACTCACAGACGGCTCTTCAACACAACACAGAGAGAGAGAGAGAGAGAGAGACGGGGAGAGAGAGAGGGAGAGAGAGAGAGAGAGAGACTCTCTTTCTCTTACAGTCACGAGAGAGACTCTCTTTCTCTTACAGTCACGCGAGATGCCTGTGCATCTCAATATTATTTGTATTGTATCCATTGCGTCTTTTTACATGTTTGTGACAAAAGTATGATGTGCTTGGCATACGAAAAGGATATGCTTGTCCGTTTGGGTGGACATACTTGGGATGAATTGGTTATGCGTGGTTTGGAGATGATTGTGGCTGCCCTGGCTCTCTAGAAATGCCTCCATCAAGATATTTTGGTTTGATTTCCCTTTCTTCCAAATTGATTTAGTTCTGTACAGCGTGCGTCAGCTGATTTGTCCGGGGTTCTCACAAGACTACACCCTCTGCACTGAGGACACGACGCCAGGAACTCTGAATTTGAGGAAAACTGTTCCTCTGTCTGAGAAAGTCGTGGTTAATGATATATTCGTTAAATGTGTCAAGGAAACCTTTGGTCAAATTACATTTGAGAGCTAAATTGAATTAGAATTAGAATTAGATCTGGCGCTTGTTCCTGAACGCATTACAAGTATTTTAGAGTGCGTCTCCAGATAAACAAGAGCATATAAATGTATATATATATATATATATTAAGGCTGTCAAAGTTAACGCGTTATTAACGAGTTAACGCAACATGTTTTTAACGGCACGATTAACGCTGTGACATATGAACCTCGGGCCACTCCGTAGCTCTGGAAATCAGGAAGCAATGCACACGAGGTCGATGCCGCAAACAAACTACACAACACGTTCTCATCCCAACTCGTAATATACCGACGATTTGTCACACCCCTAGACGTCTGATACTGACGCATAAGGTACCCTCCCGCGTCTGTGTGAAACAATCTGGGGGTTCTCATAAACCCGTTCGCGGTGGTAAGAGACGAGCAGAGTCTACAGCGTCCGCTCGCAGAGCAGAGTCTACAGCGTCCGCAGTCTACTGTGAAACAATTCACTCCAAAAAGGGTTAGGGTTATGGTTAGGGTTAGGGTTATGGTTAGCGTAATCTATCACCATGACCGGGTTATTATTGGAGTGAATGGACGCTGTAGACTCTGCTCGTCTCTTACCACCGCGAACGGGTTTATGAGAACCCAGATCTTCACACAGACGCGGGAGGGTACCTTTTGCGTCAATGTCAGACGTCTAGGGGCGTGACAAATCGTCGGTATATTACGAGTTGGAATGAGAACGGGCTGAACCAGGGACGTAGCACCCCTATGATGGCCCCGGGACAGAGATCGTAACACACCGCCTCCGGTTAGGACAAATTACTTTTCTTTTTTTTTTATGACAGTCCTGGGCCGGCCCAAAGATGTGCATCGGGCATACCGGGCAATTGCCCAGTATGCCCGATGGCCAGTCCACCCCTGCCCGGCGCCCCCTCGCATGAAGCAAACCACGCTGGATAATTTAAAAGGGAAACAGCTGGACAACTCTACAAGCCGCAAACACTTTATTTATTTTAAATAATTATTTTCTTTAAGTTATTTTGTGCATCACCCTGTTTGTTTTGAATTTGATGCAAATTGCAATGCAATGCATTGAGGGGCATTATTTTGTGTTAAATGGCTGCTTAAACAAAAATGAGGATGAATAGATCAAATGTGAAGTTCAACACACTACTGTGTTAGTAAACATTACTATGCAGTTTGCACGTTAGTTACTTGAACTGAGAGTATTTCTCATTGTAACAATAAATAAACATGCTTTTTTTGCATAAAGCAAGCATTTGTCTATTCTCATGTTGAAAAGAGTATTACCTCATAGATCATAGTTAATCGTGATTAATCATGATTAACTATGATCAATCATGCGATTAATCGAGTTAAATATTTTAATCGATTGACAGCCCTAATATATATATATATATATGTATCAATGTAAGAATCAATCTCAATTAGTAGTGCAGAGTAGTCTAGTCTAGTGGATAGGCTGTTTGACTCCCAGCCAAAAGGTTCTGGGTTGAACCCCGAAGTCTGCAGTCTATTTGTACTGGCATCCCTCATCAAAATGCCTAACCTGTCATGTATCAAAAAAATAAACTGCAGTAGTGGAGTAGCTTTTTACTTAAACTCCAACAGTAAGCCCTTCTGCCTTTCTGGAGTACTCTGCTAATTAAGCAAAAGTGACGTCATGCAATTTAGCATTTTATTCGAGTCCAGAGAAGATACCAGGATACAGGACAGAAAAAAAATAATCCCAGAGAAGACCTTTAATCGAGACGGGGCCTGGGACTACTTTTTAAATATTCACGAGCCACTTGATAGGGGCATGGTTTGCGAATTTGACAAGCCTCTTGTGTCCTCAATGCCCCCCACTACAATGAGAGGATGAAAAACTACAGGCCTATGGGCTGCATAGTTTACTGCCTATCTCTGCCAGATCCACAGAGCCCAGAACCAATGGGTGTTTTTATGCAGCTATTCCCCAGAGTCAGAATCACACAGATTGAACAAAAATATCCATCCATACAACAGCTGAGCTGGACTTCTATGTTATTACTCTGGGGGACTCTCCAAAAATGTTAATAAAAGTACAGAAGATATGATGTCATAAGCAACAAAACAAGACTGATGCATCATACGACAGTAGGTTTATTGACACCGAATAAGTCTTTAATTATCCAAAATCTACTCATTGATTGTTGGCTGTACCAAAAAAACAGTTTGGTCTCGTTGAGTGTTGACCTCCTGAAAACCATTCCTTTGAACTCTGATGGGTCTAGGATCTATGGCCCTCGCTGCGAGGGATTGAACAAAGAGCCACTGTTCCTCCCTAGCTTATGCAACATGTTTATCCTACACTCCATGGCCCCGTTTACATGGCGCTTTGAATCTCTCTTCAAATCGCCATTTGAAAACAGACAAGGGCCTATGTCTGCCATGATGCTGTGATGGAAAGTTATTTGACTATTCGTTACTCGTCGTCTAAACAAAGATCAATGATGTCGCGTAGCTGTACATGTCATCATTTGTAAACATTGTCGCACTTTGCACTTCGACACCCTCTAATGCCATTGGTTAGCTCTGCTCCCGGTCCATGGACGCCCACATGGTTGTGCATTATTTCCTAATTCCTGACGTTTTTTGTTTATCTGTTTGTTTTGTTTATCTGACCATTGACCTTTCCCACCCACCAGGGAAGCCATCAACAGGCTGTGCGACGCTGTGCCTGGCGGTAAGGGGGCGTGGCGGAAGAAGGTCAGTTCGAAAGGGTAGCGCTTCTGGGCATGTGCAGATCAAACAGCATATGGAAATAGAACAGCAGAAGGAACAAAGTAGTTAATCAAATTGCATTAGCATATTTGCTAACATGATGCTAACATGGGATGTTTTTATGATCATTGGAAACTCTGCCCTTAAAACTATGAGTAAATAGTTCTTGTTGTAGTTGTATGCTATTCAGTTATGAATTTCTATGTCCTATTTGGTTGAAAAAAGTGTTCAGTAATCTTGAATTGTACTGTTTGTGTGTCTGTCTGTCATGCAGACGCTGAACAAAGCTCTTCTGTCCATTATGGGGAAGAGTAACCTTCGCTTTGCTGGCATGAGCATTGCTGTCAATATCTCCATAGAGGGCCTCAGTCTGCTCATCCCAACCACACGCCAGGTTAGACACCACTGTTTCAGATCATAGACACATACACACATATACATATATACATTCAAGAGAGAATCATGAACTCTGGATTGGATTCATTGCTGTTGTGGGTATATTTATATAACCAATATCAGCCAAATAAACAAAGAGAGGTTATCATTATGACTCTAGTGTGTCTTGTCGTTAAATTGACTCTGCACTTGCACTTTTGTCTGAACAGAAATTGCACATGATAATGATAATATTCCTTTCTCTTGTGTGCAAAACCGCCTGCCTTAAATCTCCCCTTGAGGGATTTTCTTTTAATTGTCTTTCTATATTCTACCATGTATTGCCTTCCAGGTGATAGCACACCATCCTATGCAGTCCATCTCCTTTGCCTCAGGTGGAGATACGGTAAGTTTAATGTTACTCCCTCCTGTGTGGTCTCCTTTATATATTAGGGTGACCAGACGTGCCCATTTTCCACTTTCAGTCACTGTGTCTGGTGGCCTGTCCCTGGAAATATCCTAGTTTTTTTTTTAAATATGATTTTTTAAATAGATTAATAGACTTTTAAATGGCAAAGGTTATAGCTTTCTAATGAATATTATGAGACGGTGGGTAATTAGCCTCATGTCTATCTGATAGGCTGTGACACGACCTCGCTGAACGTGAGTCTCGACTTTCATTCCATAAGCAGGCATGACCGATACAAAATATCAATACAATATAGAATGCTTACCAAAGCTTAAAACACATCATAGTAAACCATCGTTCATGTACTGCCCAATCTTTTACTAAAGTACTACATTTACCGTTACAAGAATAGGCTAAATGTCCCCTTTTTTCCATCAGATATTTTGTTGATACATGGACCGACAAACTACAAATGTCCCCGTTTTTCATTTCAGAAATCTGGTCACCTTATTATATATGGGCCTCTCTGGCAGATGGCCCTATGCTGAACTGCGTTGACCGGATACCAGTCCTCATGACCTGTGAATCAATGAGTGCTTTAATGTAATTACACTTCTCTGAATGGCCCGCTTATTGAGTGTTTCCATTTCCTTTCTACATTGCAGGACACACCTGACTATGTTGCGTATGTGGCCAAAGATCCAGTCAATCAGCGAGGTATCTGGAACATTGTCTTGTTGCTCAACAACCTGTTTTCTGTTGTGTTTTAGTTTGTTTAGTTTGTTTTACGCCACTGTGGGCTGTGCTGTGACTCAATGTCACTTGCTTCTCTTTCTATTGCTACCGAGTTTTCAGATTGCTTTCATAAGTTCTTCATTTAGTTTTTTATTCTGACACCATTTGTTTTTGGATCAACAGACATTTGCTGTAATGTGTAACCTATTTCTTTGAGCATTTCTAGTCTTTTCTTGTTACAAAGAATCAAGTCAACGTTTGAGATTATTTTAAATAATCTAATAATAGTATTTAAATAATACTATAATAATAAATAGTAGTAGTTAGTAGTAGCCATGTGACTAATGAAACTTAAGAATTCAAATCTCTCTCCCCCCTCTATATCCCAGCATGTCATATCCTGGAGTGCTCCGACGGTTTAGCCCAGAGTGTTATCAGCACAATCGGCCAGGCCTTCGAGCTGCAGTTCAAACAGTACCTGCACAGCCCCCCGAAAACCATGGCCTCTTCAATGGAGCGGTGAGAACAACACACCTCCACAGTCACCTCTTATGTGGAGATGATGGGTTAAAAGTTCAAACAATACAGTGGATCGATGTTAAGCACTTTATCCTTGTATCCTCCCTATACTTCCATGGCGCAGGCACAGGTTCACTTGAATAGCCTGCACCTGATATAGATTCTCGTGGTCTTCTTAAAGAAACACTATAAACTCACTGGTACTGAGGAATTTGTTGATCGTAATATCACATAATTTACTTCATTTGATTTGTCTAGAGATTTACAGACAATGGGAAGAGTAAGATTGCGCTGAGTTGAATAAAATGCGCAGTTGCATTTTCCACCACCGATACAAACCTGATACAAAGCTCTCTGATTTCTCTGCTGCTCATGAGAGGGAAACATGATCGCTCATCTCCGATTGTCATAAAATCCATCGTTCAATTTGATTGTTATAAATATTGGAAGAGTTATTATCCTACAGCTTGTGGCTCCTCCCCTTGTTTAGTCTGTTTGTATCTGGTTTCAACTGCTGCTATTGTTGGTACCAACAATAACCTCAGAGGGTGTTGATTTATATATAGACCACAACAACGTATGTATTACATGTATGTCGATATTATATCGATATCGTGATATGATACTAGATATCGTCCAGCCCTAAATCATATTAATAAATAAATATGACTGCTTTTTAAATATCTTCATGTGTTACTGTTACTTTACAAGTGTTACAAGTGTTAAGTGTGCAACAGTTTAGTGAGGAACTAACAATATTCATAATTGTCATACAGATAACAATAGATACAGGAGAAAAAAACATTTCCTGTTCAGAATTTCTCCCCAGTTTAGCTTTAAATGCTACAATAACCCCTTCATGGCGTAGCCCACCTAGTTCATTGCATTTGTCTCTGTGTGCTCTCCACCAGGAACCACAGGCTGGAGGAGCCCTCGTGGGGAGAGGAGGACGAGTCCTCGGAGCACGACTACTACAACAGCATCCCAGGGAAGGAGCCTCCGGTGGGAGGCGTGGTGGACTCCAGGCTCCGGCCCAGCACCTCCCTGATTGGTCACATCCACACCCAGCCCCAGAGCAAGACAGCCACCCAGGTACACTCCCAGCAAATATATTATCACAAGTGTATATTTACTTTATTACTACACTAGATAATAACTTTCTACCTTCTCGTACTTAGGATTCATTTCAGACTGTATGACTGTATTCCTTTTATTTGTAAATCAATCATTCAGAAATCCTTTGTACATATTTTGCTATAAATATTCAATCCATATGATCATCTCCATGTTGGTCCTCCTATATATATATATATATATATATATATATATATATATATATATATATATATATATATATATATAATGTGGATTTTCCCAATTAATATTAATGTATTTCACAATTTACTATTTCTCTCTTGACGTACATTTTGGGCAAAGGAAATGTACAATTTATTAAAATCATTGAATCTCATAAAATAGGCTAAGGGTTGGATATAGTGTAAAATCGAGTTGAATTCAACATAAGACAGTAACGGTAAGACAGACATTGCTTGATACCACGCAGCAGCGGGATGTGTATGTTAATGCATCTAAGGTAACATGCTTCCTCCTCCTGTAATGTTTGACAAGTGTATTACCGTATACTTGGACTCTAAAAGGCCCAGGCTCATCCTGAATGATGTGTCTGAGCCATTATTGCCAGAGAATAAAATATGATTACAGCAGCAGACCAGACCTCTGTATTGTTTAATGGATAAGGAGAGACGTCCATTGCTCAGTGCAGCACAAAAAACATAACATATTATGAGAATTAAAAAAAACATGCTTCAAAAACATTACGTGAGGAACATTTTGCACAAGATTTAAATATGCCGATCTCTGTATGTACACAGGCGTACCCATTGGTTGAGTTTTATCTTTAAAACTCTCATTGGGCTGGTCCCTACTTGTCTACATATCCAGAAAGACTTAACATTGCCAGAACTGATTTCATATGATGCCTTTGGTTCAATCTTAAAGGATGTAGAATGTGGCAGTATTGGAAATTGTCTCTCTAATTTTTTAGTTTGTTTTGTAACATAAATGTATCTGTTTGTTTTCTGTTATGCTGCCCTCTTGGCCAGGTTCCTCTTGAAAATGAGAGTTTAAATCTCAATGAGTCAGTATCTGGTTAAATAAAGGTTTAATAAAAAAAGGCATCATTGTCTGTGTTTGTTTGTTTCTTTGAATGTAGATTAGCTCATCAGGGAGGAGAGAACCAGTGTCCTATTCTGCAGGACAGCTGTGCTATGAGCTGCACTGGGACACTGAAACCAGCAGTAGCTCAGGTAAGACCTCCGGTGGCCATAAGGAGGTATCACAGCTACTAATAAAATATACCGATAAGTCCTTCCTTAATCATCTTATGAATACAGTGTCTTCTGTGCTTTCTTGTACGACACCAGACGGATACCTGTGTGCAGACGGCCAATCTTCCAGCAACAGGGACTATGAGGAGCACCTGTACGTCAACACTCAGAGTCTGGACTGTATGGAGTCACTAGCACAGGGGCCTAATGGACACAAGGGCCCCGACAGTCCCAAGAAAGACATATTTGACATGCGTAAGTCCTATAGACCCCTTTTCTCTTTGTAAAAATTATGACTTTTTGGGCGGCGCTTAGGTGGAGGCGGAATAATTGAACACATTAGACAGGCTGGCCAGCAAGTGACTGCAGAAAATACAAGTTTCTCTGAATATGTACGGTCACTCACTCACCGCGAGTGTGACTTGAAAAAGTTGACAATCAATAGACAATTTTCGGTTGTAAACCATAAGGGTCTTTTGTGGTCAGGGCTTAGTGTGGAGGCAGAATAATTATTAGGGTTTTGTTAATGTAATGTTTAACTGAATATGTCCAGCAATGAAACTTGAATTTGAAAGCATGGTTGTTTTCCTTAGACGTTATATCCTACCAGTTATGAAGTGTTTATTTTCACAGCTTAATAAGGTTAGCTCTTGGCTCAACTTAGGGTGACCACATTTTCAAACCCCCAAACCGGGACTCTTCCTTGCATTTAGCAGCCAAACCAAGAATGCCCACTTTGTTGTCGTCTTTCGCATAGAAAGAAAATATTTGTTATAACTTATAAGATATACCTAAGCAATAAATAACACATATCCTTAGAAATACAGTGAAATATTATTTATGTTACACAACAACTCATCTAATTCTACTGGGTTTCCCTATTTCTCTCTTCGAGGTATAGAGTGTTTAATAAAGTAACCAGTGACAAAAAAAAAAACATTACAAATGAAGATTGATTTTTTAACTGACACTATCTCTATGAGATAGCCATTGATATACATTGTGATGTGCTGGGTGTGTTCAGTGTCATGAGAAAACGTTTCATTCCTCCAATCTCTCTCTCTCTCTCTCTCTCTCTCTCTCTCTCTCTCTCTCTCTCTCTCTCTCTCTCTCTCTCTCTCTCTCTCTCTCTCTCTCTCTCTCTCTATATATATATATATATGTATGTAAGTAAGTAGGCCTATATACGTATATGTAAGTAGGCCTACAGGATTTTCATTTATAAACATAACACCCAAAATGTACATTACTACAACAGTAATCACTAATATTTTGTGTCTTGGACAGGCACCTTTATCCATGTATTGTTCATATTGATAGCTATGCATATGATTGCTTTTCATTGCATACATTTAAACAGATAAATATTGTCAGTTGCTGACATCTAGTTGAAAAATAATGTAATAAATTATATAATTATATACTAAATTCCAGACATTCATCTAGTGCTGAATTTCATTTCACTATTGTTGAAATATGTCCAAGATAAATATAATAATACAAAAAATTAAATAAAGTATACCAAAAGTAAACCGTTATCAGATTTTATGAAAAGGCATAAGAACTTGCATGCATTTTACTGATTTGTATTTCATATGGAGTTACAACTAATTGTATATGCCTCCAATCAATAAATGAAAGTGGTGCTACAACACCAGCATATCGTGAGTTCTTAAAACCACGTATTACTGTGTGCCTTGACTAAGTCATCAATGTCCAACTCACTGCATGTTATCCACCCATCTCATCTCCTTATTGAACTTCAGTCTTTTACAAAATAAATCATAAAGACCAAAGAGGGGGCAGATGGGGTGCAGGATAGTCTAGTCGGTGGTTGTAGGGTGTTTGACTTCCAGCCGAAAGGTTCTGGGTTCAAACCCCAATGTCCACAGTCTACCTGTCTGCACCTTGAGCAAGATGCCTCACCTGTATCCAAATTCACTGTAAGTTATATATATATATATATCAACTTTTAGAGTTGCAATATCTATAAGAAGTAAATTACAAAATACGAGATATTAAACCTTGCTCAAATGACGGTGGCGGTGTTGAGCTGTAGAGAAGACCTCAGACACATCTTTACCTCATTAAACCGTAAGATAAACACTAAGACAAACTTAACTTGAATAAATAAAAAATACTGGGATTCTAATATTGACACCTGTTCTAATAAATGATCAATCGAGAAGGCGTTTGAGTACACTAAAGTTAACCACTCTCTCTGTTGTGTGACGGTTGACGGCAGGACCCTTCGAAGACGCTCTGAAGCTTCACGAGGCCAGCGGAGGAGGAGCTGCTGGGTCCAGCGGAGGAGCAGGATGCGCGGGTGTGGTGGTCCTGGAGGACCAGTGGCCCAGCCCGCCGCGACGCCGGGCCCCCGTGGCCCCGACGGAGGAGCAGCTCCGCAGGGAGTCTTGGTATCACGGGCGCATGAGCCGACGTGACGCAGAGAAGGTCCTGATGCGGGACGGGGACTTCCTGGTCCGAGAGAGCACCACCAACCCGGGACAGTACGTCCTGACGGGCATGCACTGCGGCCTGCCCAAGCACCTGCTGCTGGTCGATCCCGAGGGAGTGGTAAGTGCTGCTGCTAGGAATTTAATTTTTACTTGGAATGAAACCATAGACAAATGAATGAATTAAGTATTAACACAGCAACATTTTGCCGTTACTTTCATAATGTAGTCTCTTAAAGTCTTTATTGATGTCTTTAGAATGTGAGTGTGAATGTGAAATGTGTTGTCCTGCCTATGTAAATCACTAAATGACCTTTATGTTTGAAGGGTCCTATGTAACTAAACTTGCCTTGCCTTGTAATTAATAAATACCCTTCTGAGCCTTCTGCATTTCGAAATGATTAATTATTAGTGATGGTTATTATGAATGATAAAATGTAATCATACATATAATTAATTAGTCAAGAAAATAATTACACTACTCTGTGAGAGCGGTATACACTGAATGAACAGCAATGGACACCGTAGGTCCAAATCGAAATCTCCAGTCCAACAACAACAACAACAACCACAACAACAACGTCCCCTGATGTCTTCCTGTGTTCCTCCTCCACTCAGGTCCGGACTAAAGACATGTTATTCGAGAGCATTAGCCACCTGATCTCATACCATTTGAAGTATGAGCTTCCCATTGTGGCTGCGGAGAGCGAGCTCCACCTCAAGCAGGTGGTCCGGAGGAAGCAGTGACCCGACCCGCTTCGGCCCCGGGGGCAGGGAGGGAGAGGCCTGCATGGAGCGGTAAGCATCTGGCATGAGACCATGTTAAAGGTCAAGTGTATCTGTAGGATCCACATGGTTTGAATTACTCTAAATAGTGAGGATATGTCTGGGCAGGCGGGGGTTTAAGACGAGTCACATTGGGTGGACAGCAGACTTTTATTTTGAAGCAGAAACATCTGGATTTCAAGTCTTGAGGCCCTTGTTTTGGAGACAAAAGCAATGTGAAACGCAACCAAATTGTCAGCATTTAATAAGCTTTGCTGATGTTGAAATTCCTGTCATTTATCAATTTCAGGTGACACTGATTCAATTTGTTGTGTTCATACAATTGTTAAATTGGAGTGAAAAAGAACATTTTGTCAATGCTACATAAACAATATTAAGCCACAAATTATGAAATGAGTTTTCAAATGATTTCTTCTTGCAGGATCCAGAGGTCCGTGCAACCTTCTCAGAAGCTAAAGTCAGCCACTAACCACGTTTCCACGATAAGGAGTCGGAAAGAGGGGACTCAACCCCATCCTTTTCCCTCATGGACGTCTGAGGATAACAAAGACTCTTATGGCTCCTACTTTCTCTCCTGGCTCAGAAACTTTATCAACTGTCGACAATTTGATTTGCCCACAACTTCTCAGCATGCTGTCATTAAGCTAGCCTACCTCTGTTCAGGAAAATCCCACAATTCTGACCAATCACAGGCCTGCGATCTCTTGCCAACTGATGTCGAATGTCCGATGCTGTTTCAGTGATTGTGAAGCTCTCCGCAAAGTGAGCATCAGTCACACTCTTTGCAGACCAGGGAGTCACACAGAGCAGTCTGGGAACAAAGCTGGGAGCCACGAGCCATTGGCATTATACTAATGCAAAAACTCTCAAAGACCACAGGTGCAAAACTAAAACGATTCTAAATGATGGAGTCAACTTTGCAACAGAGCCAATGCCTGGTCACACTACACAGTTGACCAACAGCTAAATCAAAGAAGTGTGTGTTTCATGGGAATATGTAGAATGGGTATTTGTCACATGCTCCCACATGCTTTTGTACCTGACTCAGATGGCACAACTGATACGGATACAATGAAGATGATGCAAGACTTTTCACCCTACTGTTAACATTAGCCATTAACTGCCAGCATGGCACCTTTATCATTTCTCCCTAATAATCTCAGGATGAAATTATTATGCAGTCTTTGCAAAAAGAACACATTTTAACAGAATACATTTTTGCGAAAACCTTTATGATTTTGAATTGCTGGATTTTTATTTTGGCGGTTTATACCTTTTACATTGTAGGGATTATTTTTGGGCAATTTCACCTGATAATACAGTACATGTCAAGGGTCACAGTTGGCCCATTCTGTCATGCTTCGATCGACAGCTCATGCAAGAGTCACTACATACAGACCGTAATTACCCAGATGGTAATTCACTCTTCCGCTAGAGACTGGACCCAACAAACTCATACGTGTGGTAGATATGGAAACTCCACTCCAGGATAACCAATTCCTCCTTTTTTGGTAGGCTGTCCACTTGTTGTATATAGCCTTGAATGCAGTCTGCGTCGTCACATGTCCTAATATCACTGGGTTGTGTGCTGTTGTTAGTATCGTATGGGCTAATCAGAAAGTGTGTTGTGTGTTGTAGTGGAAGATCACTGAGGTTGTGTTTCTTGGTCAAGTAGGTGAACCTCTATGCTACAGTAACACAGTACTATACTTTTATACACAGCACATGTCTACGTGTCCTCAGTCTTTTGATGTTTAGTGCCTTAATGACTATAGAGACGGGCAGGTGCTGCCTGCCTGCTACCACTAGGGGGTGACAACGAGCTGTGTACATATTTTAGTTTTGGTCCTCTTCCTGCGTTTCTCTAGGATTTTTCTTGCCATGCCAATGAATGTTTTCAGGATGACTAAGCTCCTATACAAGATATAAGCTGCTCTGGTTTTGTGGAGTATGAATAACATTTAATAATATAGTTTTATTGTACCATGATTGTACTCGACTGTATGCTTTCGGTCAATATTTATGTGAAACTATTAGTTTAGTTTTTTTCTAAGCCATACCCCGATACTATGGTCTGAAATCCGAATGTGTCCAGACTTTACAATATAGTTTTACTTATTTGGTTCTACTAGTCCTTGCACTGTACTGAAGGCCTGTATCTGTTGATTAGTCTGAATGGGGTTTGCATTTGGATTCGTCTCGTATCTATTCTCAACTCTTCAGCCCTACAGTTTTCTACTGCAGCTCGGTCAGGGCTAGAAACAACAAAGTTGAAAAACAATGAGTCAAGGAGCTCAGAGTTATTGGTTTAAGTTGCACATTTTCTATTCTGTTACACCCATTTAGTTTTCTCTGCACGGTTTCTGGTACTTTTCATTTCCATTATCAACCGTGTCAATAAAGTGAAATGCATCATTTAGTTTGTCATCTGTAGCCCACAGCTCCTAACGCAGCTCAGCACACTCTCTACCCAAACATACATGCCACTTTCAAGTGGATGGACGATTGATGGGAAATCTTTTAGCGCAGCATTTGCATTAGCGGAAAAAAAAAAAAAAAAAAGAACAGAGTTTATTATTATTGTATTTTATTATAACAACATTGTACAAAAAGCTTTCCTATCACACAATGAATACCTTCACTTTTTATCTGTGACTAATCAATCAAATGTCATCGGTCTTTCACCAGGAACAAATATACATTCGCCACAAAGGCACTTTGTAATTGTATTTCTTACCCTTATCGTTGTATTTCCTCACCCCAGGTTAAGATTCAGGCATTGGTTTTTGTTTGCATTGTGCGTTACTGTTACCAAGGCATGCAGATACAGGACACATGATTGGTGGGTGTTTTTCTATGAACCTGTGTATCTAGTCGTAATCTTGGGATGATGAGTTGCGAAGTGGGGAGAGACCCCACAGGGGAAGTGGTGGTCCCCTGGGAGGATTGGAGCCTGGACCCCAGAGTGGGCGCTCCAGTGTGGGGAAGGGGGTGGTGGTGGTGAAGGGGGGGTCAGGGTCAGTGACCCTGCTCCTTGTGTGTCATCTTCAGGATCTGGAGAAGTAAGTTCTGAACCTCCTCGTCCATGCGTCCCTGTAGAGTGGACACGTTAGCGTGTGTGTGTGTGTGTGTGTACGCACAAAAGCACACAGGCATACATTCATTATTGTACAGATATGCACACAATTAGCCGGTATATGTAAGTACACATGAGAACGCCCTTTCGCCAGAACTAATCGAATGCCGCCAGTATTCGTGGAGTACTGTGTGCTCTTGTGACTCACCTGCACAGCGGAGAGTAAATGGGAACGGTAAACTGCCACCACATGCTTGTGTCTTCTCTCCCAATCCTGCAGATGTTGTATTCATGCATCAGTAAATGTTCCTGGTCAAATGTCTTTAGAATCTACTTTATGTGCTCCATGGACGCAATCGGATGAAATGTTTTCTCTTCATGTATAATACTATACTCTGCTACAACACTATTTACATACGCTGTCTTCGTCTCTCACCTGGAGCTGTTGTGTTAGTATGGCCACTCTGTTCTGCAGTGCCACCTGTTGTCCGGGGTTGTTATGATGAGCGGGGGAAAGGGAAGAGGAGGTGATGCCTAGAGGTGGAGAAAGAGCTCCCAGCGCCTCCTTCAGGCGAAACACCTCCTTGGACAGGTCGGTGATCTGCACAAGGAGCAAAAAGTTCCCATGTATTGCGTTGAATTGTACTTGTTGCAACGGCACCGTTTCCTCCCTCCACACCTTCCTCCGATACTCGACCCTACCGACCTCCAACCCACCTTACGGTCCTTCTCCTTGACCTGGCCCTGGGATTCCTGGACGTTCTTGTGGAGCTCCTGGACGTGGCTGGACTGGGCCTGCAGGTCGGTCATCTGCTTCTGCACCGCGGCCAGCTGGGCCTCGGCCGCCTGCCGCTCGCTCTTGTTGAACAGCGCGTCCCTCTGCACCTGGAAGACCTAGACCAGCAGCACAAACCGCTCCGCTGGTAAACAGGCGCTTGAAAACCACAGAGTTTGCGCGATGTGGGCAACGTTTGAAGTGGTAATCTAGGGTCTGGCAGTCCTACCATGGTATAGCAGAACTTCTGGGGGGAGACATGTTGATTTGAGACCTTTACAGCCACTTTTTTACAGTTTGCTAGAATAAGTTTGTGTTTGCTGCTAACAGCAAATTATGCGCTTACAGATCCCCGACTCCAGCCACATGATTGGTCGAAACAATTATGAAGCGAATGAAAGTGAAAGTTCACCGAGATTTGACTTTAGATTATTAATCTATAAAGTCTGATACCGTACGTGAGACCCACAATCAGCGATATCTATGTAGATTTCTTAACGTTAAATGGCTAAATCTATAGATGGCATCTAAATCTAAAGGCCTAATTCATCTGAGGACCTAAATGAATGCTAGGATAGGGGTCAGGACAGCGTTGTGGTAAGGGCATAGTAGAACGTCCTCCTGAAAGGTACCAGGTTCGATCCCCGTTGTCCGCAGCCAACCTGTCGAACTCCTTGAGCAAGATGACATTACCCCTACCTTAACTTTGTGACTAGAAGATACAAGTTAAATGACTCAAGAGTCAGGAGACTGCTGTGGCATCTCTCACAATACTGTGGTGGGGTCAGTCCCACTCAAACATGGACGTAATAGGAATCAACTTTCAATGTATACAAAAGCCTGAACTGCAATCAACAAAGTGCAATGTTGGTGTTCTCCGGTGACCTTGTATCTTTGTTTGTGTTGTTTGGAGGGGGGCACGACACCGAGGACCGGCAGCCACGTTGTCAGTAAGTTATTGTGAATGCATATCGTTACTATAATGCTTCAGTGGTCAGAAACAGATGGGTTTGTTTGAACGGCAGGAAGGTATAGAATAGAGAAAGTAATACAGGCATGAATAATGAAGGAGGAGAAAGGGGAGCTTGGTGCAGAATGACTTTCTTTGATGGGTAATGGATGATGGCACTGGAAAATGGAAAGGATTATAGCCTGCCTAAAACGGACACATGCATATGTACGTGGAAACACACACACACACACACACACATACACACACACACACACACACATACTGAGGAATAAACACAGGCAGGGGAAAAAAACACACACACATGATCCACATAATACACACACATACACATACATGATCCACATAATACACACAAGCACACACACACACACACACACACACCCCAAACAGACACACACACACACACCACGGTCCTCCACTGTGACAGACCTCGGTGCAGGTCTTCTCGTGTTTGCGTGTGAGGTCATTGAAGCGGGCGGTCATGGAGTTGATCTCGGCCTGCAGGGCCAGCCGCTGGGCCTCGTGCTCCTCCTTGGAGATGAGGCCCTGCTCCGCCGCCTTCTGGGACTTGAGCTCCCGGAGCTCCAGCTCCTTCTCGCTCAGAGCCTCCCGGGCCGCCGCCGCAGACTGCTCACTGGCCTGCAGGGTGCGCTGGAGCTCCGCCTGTGGGTTGGTTCAAAAAGTCATCTGGGATCCAGCAGTCTTACTAGTATGCTATAGTATAGCAGAACGTCTGGGGGGAGACGGCACAGAGCCTGGGCTGGAAGCCAAAAGCTGCAAGGTTAGGGAGAAAAGAAAACTAATTTTGCGGATGAAGCGTTCGCAAGGGGATTTGAATGAGTGTATTTCTACAGTGGCCGGTCCAGTGTGATGGGTAGGAGTTGATTTAGCATTTTACCGGAGGATGTTGATTGGGTAAAAACAATTTGTGGGGAAGCAGATGCACAAAAGTTTAAAGTTGGAGTCGCAAACAGAGCGAGAAATGGGGTCATGGGCCACTGCACTAGACTATCCTGTGAGAGTGCATAGCGCATCTGAACCAGCAGCAATATGATTGGTTCATATGACCACCAGGAACTCAACCATCTGACATTACACTGTAATTTACAGGGATTTTAGAACAGCAAGGGGGCATTGTTAGGCAGTATGCAACACGCAAAGCACAATATATAGAGTTCTGAATGTGTATGTCCAGAGTCACATGGCTGACCTTGACGGTCTCGTGCTGCTCCTTAGGTACAGAGTCCTGCAGGCCCTGGAGCTGTCCCTCCAGCTGGGAGAGCCGCTCCCTCTGGTCCTTCTCCCCCTGCAGCTCCCGCAGGCTCTGGGCCAGCTGCTCCGACACAGCCGACAGCGCTTCCTTGTGTTTGGAGAGAGACACTGTGTCCTGCGCCCGGGCCTCGCGCTCCGCACACAGACAGTCCAGCGCCTGGGCGGCCTCCTGGCGCGCCACCTCCAGCTCCTCCCGCACCGACGCCAGCCTGCGCGGCTCTGACAAAGAGCGCACAGTACACAAGGTTCAGTACACAGTCCGTCAATTGAGAGAAAACAGTCACTTTGCTCTTTGACAGGAAGTCACTGTGAAATATATTTGGTCACTTTAATACTCTTGTTTGTTTAAAACAAACAAAAAGGCTACTTTTTACTGCAAGAGGCTAAATTAGTATATTGTGATTATTGCAAATTAGAGTACACTATCATAGTACAATATCCCACAATGTCAGTACAATGTAAACAACTGCCGCATTTTCAACAACACTTGGTGTGACATCCTCACCAGCACTACTTGTAACTGCAGTAATTTCCCCTAGGGGATTAATAAAGTATCTATCTATCTATCCATCTATCTATCCATCTATCTATATCGGTAATGATGGATACTTTACAGTAATGACAGGTGCATTACAATCCTTGTCATCTGGGATCCAGCAGTTTTATTATGTTAGAGCAGAACTTCTGGGGGGATAAACCAGAAACGGGCAGATTTAGGCCTTGTTTCCTGTTTCGTTACGGAGATATTCTATCAAAGAAAACTCATTCGCACGAGGGGATGATTCCAGAAGTGTATTTCTACAGTGGCAAGTCTACACAATGTTAATACGAAACCTTTACAGAGCCTTTTTCACAGTTTACTACTGCTGGCCGAGGTTGTGTTTGCCAATTATGTGCATACAGATCCCCTCCTCGAGCAACAGGATTGGTCGAAAAACAAATATGAAGCGAAAGCAAGTGAAACGCCCCCGTTCCCCCAGATTTAAGCTCGTCTGCCATCAGACTTTAGATATGAATCTAAAGTCTGATTTGTGAGACTACCATCCTTGTAAGGAGAGAGAAAACACACACACCAGAGGCAATGGAACGCTCCGAGCTCTCAGACCGCTCCGAGTCGTCCTCCTCATCCTCCTCCTCCTCCTCCCCCCCCCTGTGGTGCAAGGGGGGAGGCCTGAGCCGCTCCAGCTCCAGCAGGGCCGTGTTGAGCCTCGTGGCCACCTCCGACCGCTCCCTAGCCAGCCGCTCGCACTGCACGCCGAGGCTCACCTGCACCTCCTCCAGCTCCGAGCGGGGCACGCACCTCCTCAGCTGTGCCTCTAGCTCGCCCAGGCGCCCCTGCAGCCGACGCACCAGCTCCCCGTCCGCGCCCACGCCCACCCTGCTGCTCCCCCTCTCCGCCCGGCCTCCCTCCCTGCTCTCCGCCAGCTCGGCCTCCAGCCGGCTCACCGTGTCCCTGAGCTCCTGCTTCTCCGTCTCTCCCCCTTCTCTGTCTCCTTTCTCCGCCTCTCTGGCCGAGGACTCCCTCTCTGCCAGCGCGGCCTGTAGCTCCTCGACTTTGGCCGTCAGCTGTTTGATGGCGTCACTGTCGCGCCGGCTCGCACCACCTGCTGCCTCCCCCTCCCCCTGCTTATTGCTGGCCAGCAACTCCTCCAGCTCCCTCACCCTCCCTCTCAGCTGCTGCGCCTCCTGGATGCCCCCCACCCCGCCCTCCTCGTCCTGCTGCTTGGCGGTGGCGGTGGCGGTGGTGGCGGTCCCCTCGATGTGCTCCACAGAGAAGACCCCCAGCTCCATCTGCTCCTTGAGCTCCTCCACCTCAGCCCTGGAGGAGGTCAACTGCTCCTCTAGCTCCTGCACCTTCTCCCTCAGGGCTCGGGCGCTCTCCCCCTCCGCACCTCCATTCGGAGCCTCCTCATCCTGCCTGCAATAACAACAACGTACAAGGGCTTTTCATCAGTATCAATCAGTGAATTCATCTATTTGTCATACTGGCACAGTTAATAGAAGATGCTAGTCATTAGATTGGTCAGATGTAGGTCAACAATATTGAACCATCTACTGCATTCCTTCTGATTAATGTCATCTCTAATTGAATACGTTTTTCGATTGCAGCTTTTCCAAATAATAAACAGCTAAGAGTGCCTTACGGCTCTTGTGAAACGTTGGAGGCCTCTTGAGAACGCTGGGCCTGTGATAAACGATCCTGCAGGGCTTCCAGCTCTTTCCTCAGGGTCTCATACTGGACCAGAGGCACAAAGTCTGGGCTGGAGCTCTGCATGTCTGTATCGTCCTTCTCAAACATCTCCAGCATCTAGAAACAACATGATGAAATAGACAGGTGGCTTTATGTTGGCTGAGTTGAGGCGAAAGCAATAATTGGGTAGAAGACACAATGGCATGAGACTCAACTAGGGAAGGACAGAACATTAAATATATACTTGTATATAAAAAAAAAAACAATAGGTATCCACAGATACTCTGTGAACACCTAATAAGGAAATAAAATACTAATTTTCCTGAACTGATAATAGGGCGTCGTGTCTGTAAATGTAAGCTATTTAAAGTCCATGAATCCTGGCCTGACTTTCTCCACAGTGAACCACATCAGAAGTGTGTTTCTAATTCAACAGACTGCTGACCTTTTCTAATAGGGAGCCAGCCCTGCTTTCCCCTTCCGCCAGTCAGCAGGGTCCTCTGGGAACTGGGCCGAGCTGACAACCAGGGCCCCATTAAACTGCAGCACAGTTGTGCTTGGTTTAGGGAGGAAAAGCCCAGTCTACCTCTAACTCTTTTTGCTTTATTCTATTCATTAATCTTTTGTTATATATATATATACATACTGTATATACGATGCATGCACACCTCAGAATGGACTATCCTTAAACCATGGCCACTTGCGAATCATTAAAAATATAAAGGATTCATTGATTCATATTTTGGGATAATTCTGTCTCAAAATTACAACTTTTAGCTCACACTACTTTTTGTGTTCCTGGAAACAAACGGCAATGACCTGACAAATATATGGGTCTGACTAATGCCTGGAATGCAATCAGAAATGCGGACGTTACCTTATTACTAAATAAAAAATAGAAGTAAATAGAGACGATCTTAGTAACAACATGGCAACGTGGAAGCTTTCTAAACGTAGTCCCATCCATGTTTGGTCCAAGTTGACAGTTATTAACGTGTCGTTTAGCACATTCATTTTTAGACCGCGATTAGACTGCTTATGTTACGATCACGTCATGTTATCAAAAAATAATGCACACCTCTCCAGCCAATCAGAATCGAGTATTCCCCCAGGCCATGGTATGTGTATATATATATATATATATATATATATATATATATATATATATATATATATATATATATATATATATACACACATACACACACAAAGAACTGACCTGAACTGAACTGAATGTGTGTGGTGGGAACACTGTGGTGATTTGCATGTGTGACGTCACCTGAACTTTCAGAACAAGCTCAGAGTTTTGCGAGGTGAGCTCCTCTATCTGCCTGTGCAGCTGTGCCACAGAGCCCCTCTCCCTGGGGACCGGAGAGGGGCTGGACAAGTCCGGCCCCACTCCCAGGGAACAGGCTTCGTCTGGGGCAGGAGATGCTCTGGAGCGCCTGGAGAGCAGCTTCTCTGGAGATGGAATATCCAATAGAGTGAAGGACCATTATCACAGTATGGGACATTAGTATCTCAATTGTTGTTTTAATGATTGGTATTGTCATGAGATCAGGACATTGTCCTCATCGTGATACGTAGAATTCTATTTTTAAAACTATATATTTTGGACTCAATAATTGGCATTCATATATACATCAATGTGATGTATAAGATCAGTTAGATTACACCCACATGTGTACTACTCTTTACCTGGGAAATCCAGCATTTCGTCCATGTCCTCAGAGTCACTGGGTCCAAAGCTGTGGGCCCTCCTCACGTCCTCCAGCTCCCCCCGGAGCCTGTCCCTCTCTGCCTCCGCCTGCGCCAGACGCTCCTTCAGCTGGGACAACTGCAGAGAAGTAGCACACGCACGCACACACACACACACACACACACACACACACACACACACACACACACACACACACACACACACACACACCAGTGGTGTATAAAGTACTAGAAAGTCATACTTAAAAGTACAGATATCTTAGTTGAAAGTGACATAAAAAAGTTATAAAGTCATCAAAAGTCATCATCAAAAGTATTTATCTGGGTTAAAATGTATAATAAATGTATAAATGTTAAAATATCAAAAGTAAGTTATTTGCAAGCATATGCAACACGCTAAAAAGTGCAAAAGTCTGTAATAGGATAATCCATTGGCACGATGAGACAATTATTTTCCGATTTTATTTTGTAGCGAGCAACGATGAGTCCACTGCAAATGTATTCGAGAAAAAGTACTTTCTTATGTAGTCAAGTAAAGAGTGAGAACAGAAATATAAAGTACTGCTTCACTCTGTTGAATGCTACACACAGTCCATTCATTGAAATTGGAAACCATGTAACGTTGGGAGTTTTTGCGAGACAGCCTTGGGGTGCAGTACCTCCTCCACAGCAGAGACGGCGCTCTGCTGCTGCTGTTCCAGGCCTTTGATCTTCTGAAGCAGCCGGCCTCTCTCCAGACGCAGCCGCCGGATCTCCTCGAACACTTCCTCATCCTCCGTCTGGTACGAAATGCACACGGTTGAGTGAACAAACTCGCTCGCTCGCAACACACACGTATGTTTACACAGCGCCACAGGGCTTACTATGCTGTGATTGTGAAGAAATAGATAAATAAAAACAAAACGTGCAAAAAGCGAAATCAAATCGAATGTGGTCGCTAAAACCGAGGGCAGAGACTTACAAGGTTGGCCTGAGCAGGTCGCTCTGTACCTGGGGATGGGGGGGTGGGAGAGGGGCTTCGAGGCTGGGGCTCGGGGCTCAGAGAGCGGGTGGGAGGGCACTGAGGTTCTGGAGGGAGGGACAAGCCCTGGATTGGGGGTTGTCCATGAAAGGGAAATACAATTGGTCTCAATAAAACAGAAACTGTACACACAATTTCATCAGCAAAACCTTCATATCACAATGAAATGAAATGAGAAGAAAACAAAACATTGAATTATATGAAGCATGTTTTTCATATACTATCATGTGGGAGTTATGCAGGCAATGATTACAGTGTAAATAGGCCATGCCTCTGAGTTATGTTTCTCTCATAGGGAACTGTACCTGGAGAGGAGATCGAGGGGGCAGAGGGGCTTTCCGCTTGCGGGGGGTGGTGCCGCCTGTCACGACGGGCATGGCAGGGGGCTGATGGGTAGGGAAGGGAGCAGGGGTTGGGGCGGGGGGGGCGGAGAAGTCAGGTTCAAAGTAAAAAACACAAGGGGAGGAAGCCATCGCAAGGGATACCAACGGCAAAGTTGCAAAGGAAAGCAAAACGCAATCGTAATCACATGGATCTCATGTTGTTAGTATGTCAGACTGTCAGTACAACATGACTTGGGGTTGTGTGGTGTATGGGTGATGTCATGTAGTGGTTATGGTTTCTATGGTTACTATGTCCTACTGTTACCTCATCACCAGCTCCCTCAGCCACTATGCAAGCATGGAGGAAAAGACACACAGAACTTAAAACCAGGAAATGGAATGTAAAGTACACACACACACACACACACACACACAGTGTACACACACACACACCTGGTCTTGCTCTCCTCCTTCCATATTACTCCCCCCCCCCCCCCCCCCCCCCCCCTTTGTGCCTCATGCATTAAATGGCTGCACATTGATCTCTCTCTCTCTCTCATCACACATCTGGTTCTCATGAATCAGTTTAGGCTGTTTGAAGATAAAGAAGTTTTTCTTTTTTTTGGGAGGGGGGGGGGTCTATTTAACAGCCCCCCCCCCCCCCAACAGCTGTTCCCTTGATCTACTTCCTTAGATTAGAGTCACTTCCTGGGCAGGTTGGGGGAGGGACTGGGACTCCAGAACAGCAGAACTTCAGACACAAGCCCTAAATCTGGGCCTAACCGGCGGCAACATAGTTGTCTAAACGACAGGGGAGGATTTGAAAGTGAGAGAGCCGCTTGCATGTATCTGGATGTGGTCCTCTCGTTATCGCTGAACTTATGAAATATTAATTCTGTAGTAACTAGGTGAAATGGATTATTCAGTGAGCCAAAGAGGAAGTTTGCACAGTGGATGGAAAGACCTTCAAAGAGGTTCAAAGTGCTGATGCCATGGGCCTGAGGCACTCACCTAGATCTGATTAAAACACATTCCTATTGCCTCAAAGGCACTAGTGGATTTGCATTAACAGGGAGAACTATACGGTTTTTTTTTGTGAAAGGTAAGCCAAAAAACATTACTTGGAGGAGCTCCGTTCTGCAGTAGGTGGATGATGCACTGGTTGCCCGTGGCTACGCCATAGTGGGTGGCGTTGTGTCCCAGGGCGTCGATTAACTGCATGTTGGCCCCGCCCCTCAGCAGAACTTCCACTGTCTCCACGCCGTCACTCTCACAGGCCAGCATCAGAGCTGACCTAGGACAGATACATAAAGAACCAAGACACATGGTACACAACACATATCAATACAATCAGAATTTAAGCTAACCTTTCCATACTTGACATGACTGACTATGCCTCTGAGTGAGAGTTGTGGACTGCCAGTGTGTAAACAGTACAGACACTGTATAAAAGGGCTGAATTTAGTGACCTGATAATAGATTTCCACCAATGGAAAGAACTACATTTATTTGAAACTACTCTTAAGTTATTTCAGTGGCAGGGTTGCTGGGGGTCCACACAGAGGGTGATCTCCACATAGTAGAGTCCTCAGGATTGAAGACAGGCTCAGAGTTGTGGAGCTGGGATGAGCTCAGGCCAGGGACCCTCTTCAGGAGGACCCCAGGGTTGCTGGGGTCATTTTTTGTGTCCTTTAATCATTGTGTCTTTTAAAGCATGTCTTTATGCCTGCACATTTTAATTGTAATTGATTTTCACTTGAGACTTGAAACATGAAACAAACTACTTTCCAAATTGCACAAACTTAACAAATTGCTTTCCATCAACATTCAGTGAAAATTATGCATAAATATTGATTATGCATACATATGCTGATTATTAACACTTTAATAATCAGCATTAAAAATTAATTGCCAATTGTATCGTTAGGGTTAATGTCAAATCATTAATAATTCAAATACATTTTCCAAAACTAATTGGCCTAATCTTGTGAGCGGCTTGGTCTTGGCATAGCTTCTACAGAGATTGTAGAAGCAGTGTGTATGTGTGTGTGTGTGTACGTGTATAACATACAAAATAAAGAAGCATAACAAGGAAAATGGGACTACCTTCCCTGTTTGTCCTGAATGTTTGCGTTGGCTCCCCGCTCCATCAGAAAGGCACACAGCTCCACTCTGCTCATCTGCGCTGCTAAGATCAGAGGAGTGGCTCCTTCCTGGTAGGATGATGAAATGAACACAGACAGGAACATAGACGGCACACTACTACCACTATGAAGACAATAACACAATATACTGTGTAAACATTCAGCAGAAAAGGCTTGAGGCTTGACTTACAGTTGAGGCTGAGTACAATCAAACAAAAGCAATAAGCAATATTGGATCAAAAAAATATGTGCGGCACGGCCAGGTTTCTAAAATGAACCACAACTGGACAAAGTGCAGTGCAGCTTTTCCATGAGGCCATTTAACACTACACACAATTAATACATAACAAGCATACCTCATCCTGGCTGTCCAGATAGGCCTTGAAGTCCCATAAGGTCTCAGTGCAGGACAAGCAGCCACTTATAGCTTGAGAGTGAAAGAGGAAATGTCAAATACATTCAGGCCACGTTGTATAGACACACACATCTGATACCGTATGTAGAGACACACTAATTACTAATGATGTACCATATCGCCTTTACTTACTACACAAGTGAAAAAGTGAAATCAATATAAATATAATTTACCAGCATGATGCAAAGCTGTCCGACCAATGCTATCTGTATAGTCCACAGACAATCTCTCCTGTAAGGGAAGCTTAAATGTGATAGCATACCACAGCCACACAATAGACATTGACTATAACGATTAAATAAGTCTGACCATTGAGCATCGCTGTGTCTTACCTGTAAAAGTCTCTTCAAACACTCATGCTGACCATTCTTGGCTGCTAAATGAAGAGCACTGAAGCCTGGAATCAGAGGGCAGCCAATCAGAGAAGCAGGATTAACACGTAAACAACACACAGATCAGTCCACCACGCATCTGACTGAGTGAAGAGGGTATCTGCAGGTTTCAACCTGTTCAATTTAAGACTTTTTAATACCTTTTGAATACCACAAGGGAATACAAATTTCACGGCCCAGCGGCGTATAAGTAAATGACAGTTCATAACCTGGAATTGTTTTATAAGTATACAAATTTATTGACATAGTGCAATATAGCCGTGCCGCTTGTCTGACAACAAAAGTATCCTCGTGCATCGCACATGCATCAAGCTCAAGATAGCATGTCTACTTCACATTAAATACATCAACAGTATTTGGCATTTATTGATTTGAGGGTTTTTTTTTCCCTCTCCCGACAGTTGCAAAAAATACTGAAGAACTATGCAAACAATATGCGTAATGGCCCTTAAGGACTTAAATTGAGATTTTGTATCTTTTTATTACTTTGGCTACCCTGTATATTAAGCTATGAGCCCCTATACCTGCTCCATCTGTGGTCTTCAGGTCGGCTCCATGAGAGATGATCACTTCCAGACAGTCCAGACGACCCTTAGACGCACACAGGTGGTAGCTGGCAAGGCAGTGGTCCAGAGTCATGTTTACACAGGGTTTACATCCATACATTAGTGTAGCATTGGGTCATCGTGCGCAGCATTGTATCTGAATGGTTCACGAATATGTCTTTCTATGACCATAATTCTGAGGGTAATATCACCATGTCGAAAGACATTTGATGTTAATGAACACAAGATACAGAGGACGAATCTAACATTGGCGCAACAGAGGACGAATCTAACATTGGTGTCTACAAAAGTGACTTATAGGGCTTGTACATCGCGATGGAAGCATAGGAGCATCAGAATGTTGTTATTATGTTAAAAGTAGAGATGGGCATAGATTAAAATATTTAATCTAGATTAATCTAATGGTAATCTTGAAATTAATCTAGGTTAATCTAGATTAAAGTGGCTCCTTTGAATGATGTCGAAGGTGTCCGTAATATGTGTTTTCTACCTAAATAATGGCTTATATTAGAGTGGGTCTGCGCGATTGTTGAGCGGGAGGAGGGGGGGGGGGGGGGGGTGCTACC
>JAOPHQ010001735.1:15000-32500 GCA_030340625.1 Merluccius polli | reverse complement strand
ACCTCACCCAATCTCCCGCCCCCGGGAGAGGGTGAGCTCATGGCTGTCGTGAAGAAAAGGGGGGCATTTACGGTCCTTTAACAGCCTCAACCACTGTAGCGCACAATCCAATTTAGGGGCCTCAACCCTGGATAATGGGTAATCTTTGAAAGGGCGGATGAAACACATTCTGCCAAGGGAACTAAAAATGCCGCGGTCCTATCTTTTATTCAAGAATGGATGGCTTCACTGCTTCTTGTCATTGTGTCCACGTGTGATGATTTTCTGCGTTTGTGGCCTGCCTACACACTTGAATATTCCTAGTGTCCCCCTTTCACCCCCCAATGAGTGATGATGATATATTTTCCATATCTCCAACCGGAGACCCCTTTTTCAAAATCAGACTCCCAAAGACCAATGTGGGATAAGCCATACGCGCACTGACATTTGACGGTGACGTGGGATATTATGAAAGATTAATGTAATGTGTTTTAGGGACATTGAGATCGTCTAGACATTGAGACATAGTGTATGGGTAAATAATTAACAGGTGTGTACAGTGTGTGTGTGTGTGTGTGGGGGGGGGGGGGGTTGATGAGGTGAAGTAATTATTATTATTATTATTAGGATTCATAACATGAACATAGGCATGTTGTAGACGTTGATATCATTTTTTTTAAAATCAATTGTTGATGTTCAATGAACGCAGTGCATCCTACCCGCGGGTACGACACGGCGTCGGAGGGCTAAGCTCCTCCCCTTTGATCGCGTGCTCTGGGTTTCGCGAGAGCGCCGTCCGCATCGCCTCTCGCGCGCGCACGTTCGGAGAAAAGTCGGTCTGCGCTGCACGCGACGCGAAACAAGCCGCGGGTCTCTCTTTTGTCGCGTTTTATTTGTGTGTTTGTGTGTGTAAGAGAGAGAGAGTGGGAGAGGAGGGGAATTAATAACCTTTTTTTTTTTTAAACACCTTTGTTTTTCTCCTCACTTTGTGTGTGTCTGTGTGTGTGTGCGCGCAACATGAAGGTGCGCGACATTAAAACAAGCTCGCGTCGAAAGTGGTGGTGGCGGTGGTAGCAGTAGTGGTACCAGCACTGAGGAAGGTGAGTACATAGTGCAGGACTCTGCTCGCGCGGCAGCACCAGTTGTTGTTGTTATTGTTGTTGTTGTTGTTGTTGTTTAATTGCAGTGTTGCGAGTGAGCTTTCGAAAATGTCACTTCACAACTTAAAAATTGTCAATTTGGCGTGTTTTATACTTTTTTTTTGTTGCATTTTTGCTTTTCCCATTTAAACGTGTTTATTATAAGACGCTGTGAGCAAAGTCGGTCTGTAAAAGCGAGACACGTCACACTATGTCTAAAGTGGGTGTTATATATATATATATATATATATATATATATATATATATATATATATATATATATATATATATATATATGTGTGTGTGTGTGTGTGTGTTTTTTTCTTTCTTTCTTTTGTCAATTGTTTTAGTCTGTATCAGCAAATGATTTCCCGGGTTTATTATGTGGGTGTGAAATTGAATTGCAGCCCTAGGGCATAGTCCAGACAGTAGACGCGGTCATTACTCCTCTGTTCAGCCATGTAGGTGGACGCCACATCCAAATGCTGTAGTTATGGTGGCTCTGGTAGGGTCAGAGCAAAGGGTTTCATCGGCAGATTATCGAAAGGTCTTTGTTTAGGAGTTCATTTGCAGAACACACACACACACACACACACACACACACACACACACACACACACACACACACACACACACACAGTGTTACTCCAATCTGTACCTCTCAGAAGGCATCCCACATGGGTTCACACATCTAACAATGTCTGTTCTCCATTCTCCTCAGACCTCCTGAGCCTTGCCCTACATTACCCCCCCTCCCACACTGTGCTGTGGACGAAGTAACAGATCTGCGATGGCCAAGTGGCTGAAGGACTACCTGAGCTTCGGGAGCAGGAGGGTTCCCCCTCAGCCTCCCACGCCGGACTACACCGAGAGTGAGATCCTCAAAGCCTACCGACTCCAGAAGAACCTGGACTTCGAAGACCCTTATGAGGACGCGGAGAACCGGTCCAGGTGCGACTCCGGGACCACCGACGCGCCGTCCACCCCCATGTACGGCTCCCCCATGAAGTGCTCCAGTCTGGACATGAAGTCCCCCAAACACAGACTGATCAAGGTGGACTCCCAGGACCTGGGGCGCACCAAGATCCTCCTCAGTGCCATCTCCTTGGAGGACCAGCAGGAACCCGTAAGAGTCCTCCTTTTATCTACTGGCTGTGGTTGGAACATAACGTAATAATCCACTCAAAAGTGTCTCTCGCACTAAGAGATATAGTGAGTGGAAACACCATCCACTGCCTCTCTGCATCACTCAGCTTTATTGATCAACAACGCTGTACATTTACTGGTAGTGTGTGTGTGTGTGTGTGTGTGTGTGTGTGTGTGTGTGTGTGTGTGTGTGTGTGTGTGTGTGTGTGTGTGTGTGTGTGTGTGTGTGTGTGTGTGTGTGTGTGTGTGTGTGTGCGTGCGTGCGTGCGTGTGTGTGTCACACTCGTGCATCGTTTCCATAAATTGCAGCGCATCCGAAAGGCGCAGCTGAAGTAGCCCTGTCCTAGATTTTTCCTAATGGGTAAAAATGAGTGTTATTGATGGCGTCAATGGATCACTGAGTCAGGAGGGGTCACACGTCCCATGTCTTCTCATAAATAATTTACAGGATTTGGTTTAGCAAGCTGAGAGAGAGAGGGGCCCCCTGTTTGAGCACAAGGTGCCACCTGTGTAACGTATGGTTACACGTCAAGGGCCCGTAAAGCGAGAATAATTGATGACCCGGTTGCTTAGGCGCCTGTAGGATGCCAGAGCTTATTTATATATATAACTTATAGGCGGTGCTGTGGTGGCAGGAAACAGGTGATGAGTCAGAAAGAAAATGATGGGTAGACAGAAAGAGAATGAGAGAGAGAGAGAGAGAGTGAGAATGAGAACGCGTGGGAGAGAGAGCAACCAACACTGTGGCCAACCATAACACAATGGCTTTTAAATACGCCATACATTCATTCAACCGTATAGTTAGTTGAGGATCATGTTTCTCCTTTCAACAATTTTCCATTGAGTCTGTTTTTTTTCTCTCCTTCATTCAGAATACTGAGTGGGCATGTTCTGTAGTGTGGTGGTGGTGGTGGTGGTGGTGGTGGTGTGTAGGTCTTACGGCAGGTCAATAGCTCCTTGTTTTTAACTCAATTTTTATGTTGCCTTCATTAATTTCCCAGGGTCGTGGGAACATCCGCACTGTAATTAACATTGCAGATTCCGCCGCATCGATAACCAGTTACACAATCGACGAGGGGATTACGATGTAATTTTGTGAGGGTGTGTGCGCCTGTCTACCAGGAGTTTGCAGGGCAGTGTGTGTGTCTAAGCGTGAGCGATGAACAAAGTTAGATAAAGAGTAAGTGAAAAACTGAAAAGAGGAAGGCCGCGAATAGAAAGACGGGGAATAAAGCGAGAGCGGGACAGCGGAAAAGAAAGGAGTGAGAGTAAGAGTGAGAGAGGGAGAGGGAGAGCGAGAAAGATTGCATGCCTTGCCTGCAGGCGGGTATAAATGTGCTTGTTAGTCTGTGTGTGTGTGTGTGTGTGTCGACCATATGGCTCTGCGTGGTTGTCACTATGCCAGTTGACCACTGAGATTCCTTCTGTGCACGGACGGTGGAACAAATGCTCCAAACCAACCTGCAACCGCCTCCCCCCCCTCCTTTATCTTCTGTCTTTGGTCCCCCAGCCAACGAACCCGTCATCCCCTCACTGGGCCAGTTCCTCCCTGCAAAGCTGCAAAGCATACCAACTTTCAGAGGGTGAAATATTACATCCTGGAAAGGGAGAATTAGCCTGTGTAGCAGAATTGTACATACGAAGAAGACTTGGCTTAGCATTATTGGTGGTATTTTGTTAGACTATCGTTTTTGTGGATGATGACATACAGCAGAAACCAGGGATTATGCTGTAAAAATGGCAACATATTCCCGGTTAATGTATCACGCTCACGTGACATTGGGTAGGGTTGCCTCAGGGTTGTCACACCAACTGGTCAACTAGTTTTGACAAGATATTATATATAAGAACATTTTATTACATCATGCACAGGCAAGGGCTGTTGGAACATGTTTCTGATGTTGGTGGCATTGAGTCATTATTAAGAATGGCTAAGTTTTAGTTTCCAAAGCAAAAACTATTCATCCTAAAGGTCAAGAAACAAATAAGACAAGACATTTTTCTTCAAATGATGATTGGATTGAGGATTTGCATCTGACTACCCTGTACCTGTCTATCTTATATTTAAATGATATATCTTCTTATCACACAGGTGGTCCCGTCAGCTCCACTGGCCAGGGAGACGGATTACTCGGACCCATTTGACGCTCGCTCCGACCTGCGGACCGAGCCAGACCTGGGGCCCGCTCCCTGCGAGAACAATGGCTACATGGAACCGTACGAGGCCCAGCGGGTTTTAACAGGTCAGTACATTCCCCGGCCTCACCATGATATCACCATGGTTTCCTTGGTGGATCACACTACATGTATTACACAGGTGATAATATATGATGCTGTTTCATTGTACTTAAACATAACCTGAAATGTCATAGAACTCATCTGCCTTCCGTAATAGGACATGTTTTTAAACATACACACACTTGCCAGTGTTTGTATGTGTGTGAACTTTTCTTTAGCTGTAGAGGAAGTGCACTGAATAATAATTTTTAAAAAGTGAGCATATGAGGTGACAAAGTAATTGTTTTTTATTCCATGGGGTCTTTAAAAAGCCTTTGTATTCACTCACTGGTGCTACACAAGTTATTGTGTGCAGGGTTCACCAAGTTGTCTGTAAACAAACTTCTTCATATTAATGGCTGAGAAGGCGGCCTGCACAACTGTCCAGTCTAATTTATGTATTTATTTAGCTAGGTTTTGGTTGCTTTGAGTTTCCCCGTTCCAAACGTTTGAAGACGTAACTATCCGGCCTCCCTCTCGCATGTCCTCCTTCGCTGTTTCTCCACGCTCTAGTAGCCATCTATCGTTTTCCATTTGTCTCTGTTATTCTAACGTCTCTCTCGCTCCCTTTATCAAACTTGCTCTCTCGCTCTTTTTCTCGCTCTCTCTCTCCCAGACACACAAACTCCTCTCCCTCTCGCTGTCTACACTTCTTCTCTAACTGTTCCAGTCATTTAGTGAAAACGAACCCACCCCCCCCCCCCCCCCCCCCCCCCCATCCTCTACCACCACCTCCCACCCACCCACGCACCACCTCCCACCCACCGTCTCCATCACGGGTATCTCCCACTGCCCTGGGGGGAAGTCAGTGAGGCTCTCTAGTCTATCTGTCTGCCTGCTGAGTGTATATGGCCTGTCTCCTCTCTCTCGGTTGTTACTGCTACCGTTTCCGATGCTGAGTTGTCCCTTTGGTCAAGCCAAGTTCATAGTCTGTGGCAGAGGTGAAGGGGTCATCCTCATTTCCATCTCCTCGACTAGAGCTACAATAAAAAAAGAATTGTCTTTTTATTTTTATTTTGTTGTATTTTTTTCTTCAGTTGGATATAGACGTGGAGGAATGCTGCAGAGACAGCGAATGTTTTTGCTCATTTGCTCAACAAATGGGCTGTGTGGTCACAGCTCATTTCTACACAAGGCTGCTGTCTGTGAGCCCTCTTCAGTTTGTCGGTCCATCCTTCTATGGCTGCTCATTATGGTGGTTGCCCATCTGTCCGAAAAGCAATTGTTACTCGGTTATGTTTTTTTTTGTTGTGTATTTTGAGAGATTTCTAGAAAATATCTGAAATTCTTGTGAAGGTCCACATCTTAATCCCAGTTCATCTGGATTCATGTGGATGTCCGTGGACTGCAGATCTTGTTGTTCTTCCATTTCTTCTGCATGCCTAAACAGCCTCTCCGCTCCCCCCCTTTTCCCCCTGATTCTAATCAACCACTTTCCTATCCCATCACCATCTCATTGTCTGTCTATATTCAGTATGCAATCAGTAATCCTGGACTGGCTGTGTTTCAATCTCCTTCTCTCTGCCTTCATCTGCGCTGGCTGCCTCTGACACTGAGGGTGCAGGTAGAGCATCATTCAGCCACGGCGTGCCTATGTCTCAATGGTTTAACATCAAACACAGACAGCCTCCAAACAACCCCACCCCTTTGCCTTGCCTCATCCCCTCCCTCCAGCACTCCCTCGGCATCACTCCCCGTCCCTCCCTCCCTTTCTCGTGCGCTCTGTTTGTTTTCCAATCTCCTCCCTCGCTCCCTCTGCCCTTCTACAGCATGCTTTCCTAGCCATTTTTCTTTCTTTCTTTCCACTCTCTCCATCGTCCTCCCCATTTTCTACTTCTTCCCCCCAGCTGTCACTCTCTCTCTTTCTCTTTCTCTCCCCCACTGCTCCCTAGCACATAACCGCAAGGGTCTTTCCCCAGGGCTTCCTCTCTGTCGCCATGGAGACAGATGTGGGCACCCAATGGCAACGTGTTGTCTGATGAAGGTTAAACTTTGACTCTGCCTTTCACCAGTGAACCCTTCCACCTAGCCACCACTAGACGCTCCACTCACACATGAGTGCACCGTAGCAAGAAAGCTGGCGGTGGTTACAAAACATACCCTGGATTCCACCTTTTCTCCTGCATCTTTCTTTGTTAAAGCCTTGCTTAGGGGAAAAAAATTAGTTATTTTTGGTCACATCAAAGCTGCTGTTTGCAGCGGCAGCTGTGAGGCAGCTCATTATCGATGCGAACTGCAGTGTCAGGAAAGATGTGATCATTAGCCGATTTGTCAATTATACAACGAAGCCTTTGTGTCTGGAAGTTGCAATTAACTCCAGCAGAATATCTCCGGTGTTGGGGAAACAGTGTGGAAGTAGAAATTGGGGCATGGCAGGAAGGTGATGAGATTGGGGAACGAGGTAATGTGGATGCTGTGCTGTGTTGTGTTGGCCGCTGTGATGCGGGTGGATTGGGTGCAGGGCAGGCGGCGTGTGTGGTCTTGGGACTTGCTTCTACCTCGCTACTCACGGCCCAGTTAAGCCCTTTGGTACATGCCCGTGAGCTGGCGGCAAGCTGCGCAAACATAATTTCTCTCCATCATCGAATTCTAGTCATGTCTGCACTCAACAGGCGTCATTTTTATTATTTGTTATTATTTCGCTGGTACACATCATTTTGGTCTCATAATATTAATATTAATGCTCCAAATATTATCGCTTCACATGCAGTCCTTCTCAATGCCCTAACACCAGAATACTCAAAACCAAGCAATCAACAATGCCAATTTGTGTGTGTGTGTGTGTGTGTGTGTGTGTGTGTGTGTCACCACAGAGCTGCAACGTGGCACAGGAGGAGGAGGAGGAGGAGGAGGAGGAGGAGGAGGAGGAGGAAGAGTGCGAGGGGGAGTCCAGCTCTACGACACCCCATACGAGGACGAGCGAAGCAGGGGCCTGGGCTCCATGGAGCACCTGGAGGAGCGAGGCCGGGGCCACCGCTACGGAGATTCCCCAGAGGAGGGCCGGGAGAGCAGCAGGCTGCCCCAGGACGACGAGAGGCCCGCCGACGAGTATGACCAGCCCTGGGAGTGGAAGAAGGACAACATCTCCAAAGCGTTTGCAGGTACATATCTGAGAAACAAAGCCACCCATTCCCCTACTTAAGGAAACAACACAGTGAAATGTTTATTTTACTATTATCTGGTAAATGCTTTTATCCAAAGCACCTTAAAGTGAATTCAGAAACATGTCATGAAGGAGCAGGTAGAGGGGAGGCCTCTTGCTCAAGGATCTTCGATCCCCAGTGCCGAAAGGTACAGGGTTCGATAACCGAACCCTGTACCTTTTCATCTGGAAGTCAAAAACCCTAGCCACTGCACTATCCTGATTAAAGTGTTAATTTTACTGTACATAGAGAACCTGGTTTGATGCGACATGTTTATTTCCACCAACTACAGACCTGAAGGTTGACCAGTCCATTGACATGCATGTCTAAATGACATCAACCAGGGGTTCCTCCTGATAATCATGTACACATTTAAATCCACCAGGAGTAGTAATGAAGACAGTTTTGTGAAAGTGTCAGGGCTTTTGAAGATTTCAAAAATGACCTTCAGTGCAATCTCTACATCTCTTCCACGGCACGTCACCTTTACTTTAACTGTGACGGCAGTACCCTTGAATGTCAGCACTGCTCAATCAACACCTCTCTATCTTTCTTTCATTCTGCTGCGCTTTTGTCTCGCTCGGCTCTACCACAAACACAAACACGCACACCCATGCATGCACGCACGCACGCACACACACACGCAAACCTCTGATGGCCATTGATTTTCCTTTGTGAGCGCACACGCTGACACAATGGCAGGCGGCAAACCTTTCCTGTCTGTGAGGTGCTCATCAAAATCATGCGGACACGGATCCTCTATTTAACGCCCATGTTCATGTTCACAGTGTGGTTTGCAGGATGGTCAAGAGACCAGGGGTGTGAATAAAGGTGAGGGTGGGGGGGGTAGAGACAGATAATTTAGACAGAATTATTGGGGTGCTCATTAAAATCATACTGACATGGAACCTTGATTTAATATGAATGTGTTCATGTTCATCACACAGATTCTGTAGTGGATGGTTAAGTATAGGAGAGACGCTAGATGAGAAAAAGGGGGAAAGAGAGAGAAAGAGGCGCAGGTGGATTTAATTTCCTATCTTACCGTTAATACCTAGAATTGAAATCATCGCGGCCACATTGTGTCAAATTAAATGTCATGGTAATTCAGCTCGCACAGAAAGCGTTATGGAACAGGAGAGGGTAGGGGGCGATGAAAAGGCACTGACTGACTGACGGACAGACAGACAGACGGACTGATGGACGGACGGACTGACTGATGGACGGACTGATGGACGAAGATCTGAGGAAAAGAAAGCGTTCGAGGGGAGGAGGAGAGAGACGGACTGATGGGTCGAGGGAAGAGTAGATCAGTGGGAAGTAAGGCGGGGGGCAAGCCGGCTTAATTGAGCTGCAGCCGCGAGTCAAGGAGGTCAAGGTGAAAGCACAATAAATCACCCTGTCTCATGCACACTTCCCCCCTGTTTTACACCCTCCCCTCCTCTCCCTCTCGCTCGCCTCCATCCCTCCACCCACTCCACTGGGCTACACCCCCCCCCCCTCTCAGTTAATTACATGCTTACATGTGCGTGACTGATCCAGTACTAATAGGAGAGTCATGGTCAGCACAATTGCCAGAGTACACAACGGCATTAACTCGCAATCACAACCGTGTGTGTGTGTGTGTGTGTGTGTGTGTGTGTGTGTGTGTGTGTGTGTGTGTGTGTGTGTGTGTGTGTGTGTGTGTGTGTGTGTGTGTGTGTGTGTGTGTGTGTGTGTGTGTGTGTGTGTGTCCATCTGCGCGCTCACACGTGCATCCTCTCACACATGCATTCACAGTACACAAACACATAAACACTTGCATGCACGCACATACACACACATATATTAGTGGATGCATAAATGCAGCGCATAAACAATCGACATGCACAACATGTCTGTGCTGCAATCCCATTAACCAGGGAAGCATGAAGGGGACATCAGAACCTATTGGAAAAATCTCGCTGATTTCCAAAAAAGACGTGACCATTGGATAAATCAGAAACCCCATTCCCTCTTTCATCATCTGAAAATCCTTTTTACTGATTTATCTCTCCCCCCCTTCCCCGCCTCCCCTGCGTTTTTCTTTCTTTCTTCTTCATCCGTTTTTCATGCAGATGTTCAAAGCGCTAGCGAAGCCACTGGAGGAGAGAAACGCTTTTGTGCGTTTGTGTCTTCGGTGTCCTGACCTCTTGTTGTTTTTCTGCGCTCTGAGCAGGCAGGCTGGCTTCTTGAGCAGACCAAACGCACTGGAGTGTAAACACACAAACACTGTTTTCCACTCTCCCATTTAATCCATACCCCCCAACCCACTTGCCGTTGCTAGGCTCAGAGAGAGAGAGAGAGAGAGAGAGAGAGAGAGAGAGAGAGAGAGAGACCCCAAATGAATGGGAGGAATACTTTATATTTTACGCTAATTTGCTGACTGAATGTCCGCTGTATCGTACCTGTGACTACAAGGACAATGAGGTTGAATCAAATGTATAAATAATAATATATACATATGTAAATAATATAAATTGGACAACGTAAGACATGATGCAAAGTAGGTAGGAGAGAGATGGGTAGACGGAAAGGGAAGAATTGAGAGCATGTATAGACGACGGTTGGCCAGAGAGACAAGAGGGGGGAGGGGGACCAAGGTTACGGTCGATTTGACGGCCGCTCAGTGGATGTTTGTGGACGTCCAGAGTCTGGTAAGGGAGGGACCCTGAGAATTAATGTTTCCAGTGCTGTGGGGAAGTGAAGAGGAAGAGGAGGAGGAGGGGGAGGAGGGTACAGGAGTACCGGAGGGAAGCCAGGGCCATTGTGGTAAGGGGGCCATCGTTCACCCGGCGACACATGCACGGTCACATACACACTTAAGAACACACACGCACACACACACACACGCACACACACACACACACACACACACACACACACACACACACACACACACACACACACACACACACACACACACTTAGAGCAGCAGAGACAGGGTCTCTCCCCGCGGCCCTCCTTCCCTGCTGATGTGACAGGCTTGCTCAGATAAACCGCCACAGGGGGTGGGAGGGGGCGGTGTATGAGGTGGGGGGGACCATCGTGATCTGCCAGCAATGACACAGTCCTTGCCTCATCATCGCCCTCACACACACACACACATAATCACAAGCTGCTATATGCACGCACACACACACACACCTTGGTTATCATCCTCATGTCACCTCATGCAAGGGTGCGGGTTTGAATCAACACATTTGGGGTCTTTCTATGCATACTGTATGTCGCATCGAGCTGCTAATGGTTCCTGGCGAATCCCGAATTCAAATTTTCGTGTATCTTCACGTGAATGATAATCATCCGGGATATTTTTGGTGAATATTGCCTACTGGGAATATTTAAATATTTTGCTGTATTTGCAAATATGATCAAAAATCACCGAAAGACCTGACGCTTTCCGACCGCCCCGTCGGTTATGTGTAGCGGAGCCCACCATGAGTGATGGCGGGCTGTTCTCGTCAGGCTTTCTCTCAAGGTTTGAGTTGAGTTTTTCCCTTTTCCCTCCGTGACATCAATGGAAGCTGTCAACGTTGTGAGTACAGTACAGTACTTACTGCAGTGTGCAGCCCTAATTGCAGCAGCCACTGATATTCCTGGAAGTCGGTGGACGGTCCCGCCGTGAGAGATTGGCCCAGCAGCCATTCAACACCAATCAGTGAGCTAATTAAAGCCAGCGTCTCATTAGCGAGCTGATGGCCCTGTCGAATGAACAGATGATGAGTGGAGGGGTGGTGGTGGTGGTGGGGGTGGCGGTCTGAGGTTTTTTTCATAGTGGAGTACAGCCGTCTTCCAGAGGCTAAGGGTTTATTGAGGTGTAATCAGGGGAATATAGGAGAGACGTCAACAATAACAAAAACGACAACAAAAAAAGCGGGAGATTTGAAATGAGAAAAAAAATCGTACCTAGTTGCCCTTGAGCAAGATATTTGACAACCCCCCCCCCCCCCCCCCCAGGTGACATCCACTTAGTATTGCAATGCTGTGAGGGTAATTTAAATTAGGTTAATTAATTTTTTCCTCCTTGTAAATAACGATTGTCTATTAAGTGAATTAATAAATGTACAGGCTTAAGCTTCTCCCTACAGGGGATGACACATGTATGTGATTGTGTTATCAGCAGACGTATGTTGGTGTGTGTACAGATGATTGTGTGTGTGTGTGTGTGTGTGTGTGTGTGTGTGTGTGTGTGGGTGTGGTGTGTGTGTGTGTGTGTGTGTGTGTGTGTGTGTGTGTGTGTGTGTGTGTGTGTGTGTTTTTAATTCAAGGCATGTTGTTTGTGTGGTAACGGATGTGTGAGTTAAATAATGACCGAAAGAGGAGATTTCTGCTTGGATTCTGCGCTTGAAGCAGACCCCAGGGCCAGCATCCTGGCCTCTCCATCAATTTACTGACACAAGGGAAGGACCCTTATCCCCGTCTCTCTCTCTCTCCCTCATTCATATCCTCCCATCTCTGTATATCGCTTTTCCACTCTCTCTCTCTCGCTCTCTCTCGCTCTCTCTTGTATTTCCTCTCTCTCTCTTGTATTTCCTCTCTCTCTTCCCCGATTGCCCGCGCCTCTTACTGACGTTAATGAAAAGTCTTGTCCTCTGTGATTCCCTTTCCCACTGACACACACACACTGGAGAGGGGGAGGAGAGATGGAGGGGGAGGGGTGATGGAAATGGGGTGTGGAGGGGTGAGGGAGGGAGGGAGGGAGGGAGGGGGGGCAGGCAGGCAGGCAGGCATGAGCGGCACGAAGAGAGCGGGAATGGAAAGAGAGATAATGCCCCACTTACAGTATGGGTTGGGTGACGGGAGACAGAGAGGGTGAGGTAGGAGAGATAGATCGAGATAAAGAGAGAGAGCGGGAGAGAGTGGCAGATACACCACGAGGGAATTGTGTTATTGAATATTAAATGAGCACATGGCAAAAAAAAAAGACAAAGAGTGATCGGTGTGACAGGTTGAAAGACAAACCCAGAATACGAAAATGTGTGCATCCGCAAGAGGAAATGAAAATAGGTCTGCCATCAGATGCGATATTGTTTCAACAAAACAACCCAAAAATAGATCCACGGTGAAATCACCAGCTTGAAATTCTATAGATGAATAGAGCATTTGTGTAAATGCATTTGGGCATTGGGGCTGGCTACGGTGTTAATTGTCTCCCCTTTGGAGAGGGCCGGTTTGCTCAGCATAAGGTCTTTGTGTAGCAGAGAGGAGACGGGACTGCCAGGGCTGTTACAAGGCAGATGCCACCGTCACTGGCTCTAATGAAGCCATTCTAATGTCAACATTACGCTCCTCCTCCTCTTTCAGACACGGCTCTCCAACGGTTTGCATTAGAACCATGTTTAGTTTTCTGTCAGTCCAGTTGACGTGGAATCAATAGGCAAAAAAGACATTGTCACTCACACCCTTTCAGTCGGATAATTGTTGGTAATTGTTAACAGGTGTTGCAGCCCCCCATGCATATCTAGGATTGAGCTTTGTTCCATTTGAACCAATTTCAGCCCTTAGCTGTGCAGGTGGAAAACATATTATTTGGCATCTGTTTAGCAGCGTGTTGACATTTTTAAAACTGTGAATTTGCTAGATGGTCTTCAAGCACCGATGTGTGGCTCCTAAGATGTTTGGGTCGAGTGCCTCATTGTATTCGAGTGATGGGTAAAGCAGAAGCCCAACAACCCCCCTACAGGGAACATCCACAGGTGTCCATTACACGCAAATAGAAGCCAGATGTTCCTTTGTGGTCGAGGGACATCTGGGTGTGGGTGTGTGGGTGTGTGTGCATGTGTGTCTGTTTTGTGTCTGTTTTTTTTCTTTTTTGCAAAATAACAAAATGAGCACAGATGTGTAAGAGCCCTAATACTTCAGTACTTCAGTCCCTGTGAGTCCTGTATTAATCCTGTCCAGAGGGATTGTTCAGGGTTAATTATCAACAAGCATCAGAAATAGGTCACAGCGCACCCATAAGGTGGTATCTGGACCCAAATACAAAATGAATATGCACACACACACACACACACACACACACACACACACACACACACACACACACACACACACACACACACACACACACACAAGCAAAAATGGACACACAAATTGCTCGGGACAAGCATGTCCAGAACTGTAAAGTCGTTTAAGGCTTAACACAAATCTCAATGGTTTTGCATACAGTCTGGAATCCAAGCACATATTGAATAGTCATCCAAATACTAAGAAAACAAATTATCTTGGCGTTTTTCCCATCATCGTGTGCTTGCCAACACCTGCTCCTATATTTTGTAAAAAAAAAATGCCTGCAGATTTCTCGATGTGTGTGTGTTTGTGTGTGTGTGTGTGTGTGTGTGTGTGTGTGTGTGTGTGTGTGTGTGTGTGTGTGTGTGTGTGTGTGTGTGTGTGTGTGTGTGTGTGTGTGTGTGTGTGTGTGTGTGTGTGTGAAGCTCTGGTAATCTAATGCCGTTCTCGATTCTCCTGACAGAACCATTTTAAAGAAATAAAACCTCCACTAAGCACCGTAACAGGCACACGAATACACATTGCGGTACGATGACCTTATAGCCTACACTCGAACATACAATAACCTGGTTTGGTAGATGCATTTATCTTATAAGCGTCTGTAGGAATTCCTACAGACTAGAACTTGCTAACTCATGCATGGGTGGCCCCAGTGGGAGTTGAGCACCTAACCCTGGCGGTGTTAATGCCACGCTCTCACAGTTGCACTAGACAGGACCTTAACCCGCTCAAATAGGATCCAAGACATGACCTTGGATCCTGAGTACAATTTCACGAGAGGGCAGACACCCAAACATGAGGACAAAACGAGGGGCTGGGGTTTTTAGAGAAATGTTCCCACTGCTCTGAAGGACATCAATAGTGGCTTTTTTTTGTTGTTATCGCTCGCAGACAAAACCAAGATTTTGAGAGAGATGATTTGGGTCTGTTTGCATTCCTCCCGTCTTCATTCACGAACAGGGGTTTACATTTGCAACTGTCTTTTTGTTTTTGTGTGTCTGTCTGGGCTTTGCTCGGGAGTTTGGCGTGTTTGGCTGCCAGGCGAGCTGCCAGGTAGGTGAGCCTTGGTGGTATTCAAGGCCCCCACGCACCCCCCACTACGTGCCTGTGTGTGTGTTTGTGTGTTTGTGCTAGTGTGCAAGTGTGTCGCTCTGTGTGCACTTGCCTTTGCGTGTCTCCAAAGCGGGGATGCCAAGCCACATTTTAATCCTGGCTCTGGCGGAGGTGCGGCCCGCTCCAGATGGGACCATTGTACCGCGGCATGCATCAATAATTCACAGGGAGCCAGAGAAAGTGGCGAAGTGTGTCTGCCTGCTCAATAATTAACGAGGGAGGGAGGGAGGCATGTATGTACAGCCCGGGTCTCTCTTAAAATGCCCGTTCAGGGGGGCCTTTGATGTCCTCCCACCTCGGGGGTCTTTGGTTTTGTCAGCTCATTAAGACGTCACCCCCCCACCCTCCCAGTGTCCCAATCCTTTCCCTTTATTTGTTCTGTAATCTCCGTTAAGTGTGTGTGTGTGTGTGTGTGCGTGTGTGTGTGTGTGTGTGTGGTTGGGAGGTGTGAAACAGAGGCGTGTGTGTGTGTGTGTGTGTGTGTGTGTGTGTGTGTGTGTGTGTGTGTGTGTGTGTGTGTGTGTGTGTGTGTGTGTGTGTGTGTGTGTGTGTGTGTGTGTGTGTGTGTGTGTGTGCGTGCGTGCGTGCGTGCGTGCGTGCGTGCGTGTACATGTGTGTGCTACCGCCGAGGCCTCGATAATGACTGAGTCGAGTGAGGTAGCCTGTCATGGCAGATAATGTGCTATTTTTGGGTTCTTCTGTCACACACCTTCGCAACCCTTGCCACCACCGCTGTCTCTCCCCCCCTCCCCCCTGCCTGTCCTTGGTAGGCGATGTCGCATGCTACATCCGAGCACGGCTCCACCTCCACCACAATGCACGCTCTGCCTCGTGCGTCCTCACTCGGTCACGGCGTGCCATGTAAGCCCCGCGGGCCACGGCACCAGGCAGTCACATTCGTCAAGACCCCCCCCCCCCCCCCCCCCCCCCCCCCCGACTCTGACTCTTGTTGTAGATGAGTTCAGAGGGCCATCAATAATGTAGTCTCTGACTTCTACTACTCCTGCCTGCTCCTCACTATCTTGGCTTGTCTTCTCTGGTCTTCTCGCCCTATTGTGCGGTGCCTGAGACCCGCGCGGCCTGTGCTTTCCCTTCCATGCCGTGTGTTTATAGTGTTATTTACGGTGGTGTCAGTGGGGAGATGAGTGGTGCAGTGCCTTTGAAATATTTTTTTATGATAGGAGATGTATTTCTGTCGGCCTTTCAAGATAACTCCTCGTCATTTCCTGCACTCTGTCTCTCTCACACTCACACACACACACACACGCATTCTCTGCTGCAATATCTCTGTTTATTCATTTAAAATCTCACAAACAATTCCTCTCATCTTTCATGTCGCGACTAAGGGGTCAACCGGTTGACGCCCTTGAGGTTAAACATCTGAATGAATAATTAAATCCAATTTTCAAAATATTTTCATATAGCGGGTTTGCTTATCTTTTCTTCTCTCGCTCTCTCTCTCTCTCTCTCTCTGTCTCTCTGTCAGTCTCTGTTTAACACTTTGTTCTCCCTGCCTCCTGCGTTAGAGATGGGGGAGGCTCTGTGTCTGTGGGAGTCACCCTGGCCTTCCCCAGGCTGCCAACCAGAGGACGATTCCTCCTCCATCAGAGCGAGGTGACCTCACGCCCCTGAGCCACCAGCCCCAGCCCCCCCCCCCACCCCACTGTTTCACCCCAAATCTTCCTCTCCTTGTGTTAGCCTGACACCCCTCCATTGTCCCGCATCTTTAAGTCCAGCGACCTGCATCTGACCCCTCCAGCCCCCCAGCCACAGCCCCCATGGTCTCAGGGTCATTGGTGGCCGGTGTGTGATGGCTGCAACCCCCCTTTTGTATTTCTCTTACAATGGTACACCCCACCCCTCCCCCCTCCCCCCCCCCCCACACACACACACCTCCCACTCCTCCTTTTCCTCCATGGCAGATGGATGCATCAGGAGGAGTTTGTGATTGAAGCCCCTCTTTAGTTTGTGTGTCAGTCAAGGTGCAACAGTGGGGAATTATTTCCATTGACCTGAAAAAGCAGAAACGGCACGAACAAGCGACCTTCACTGAAGACCTCACCCACCGCCTATGTGTGTCTTATCGACCGATGTCGACATGTGTGCCTCCAAGCACACACGAAATGGAGGGTTGCATGGATCCTGTCTGCTTGCATCTCCACCCATGTTACATCAGCGGACGCATGTGCCCTGGGCGTTCATAACAACGTTGATTATGACGATAATGCAGATGGTTTGTGGGTTGGCCGTCCAGCCCGACTGGATGCTCGGCTCTCTCTTCTGTTTGGTGTCCCTGCAGCGCTGCATGTGCGGTGGTTTGTAATATGGGGATATCTGATGTGTGTCCGCGTCTGGATCTAATGATTAATTCCTTTCTGTTGATATTACGCTACAAATAACATGACTCACTCTCTGTCTTTCACTCCCTGCCCTCTCTCTCTCTCTCTCTCTCTCTTCTCTCCCCCCCTCTCTTCTCTCTCTCTCTCTCTCTCCCCCTCTAACAGTGCAGTTCGACGGTGCCGAGTGGGACCGTTCCCCACCCCCGACGGAGCGGCTGCGGCCCCTGGGGCCCAGGCACAGCCCCCTGGCCGGCGGGGGCATCAAGTTCCGCATGCCTCAGGACAGCCACACCATGATGGGGGAGAGAGTGGACCCCAGCCTGCCCCTGGAAAA
>JAOPHQ010001735.1:0-10000 GCA_030340625.1 Merluccius polli | reverse complement strand
ATGAAGCTCTCCCAGTTTAAGGACGGCAAGTACGTGTTGGGGCAAAACAGCCTGCCCTTCGACAGCATCCCCGCGGTCATCCACTTCTACACCACACACAAGCTACCAATCCGGGGAGCCGAGCACTTGTCCCTGCTGTTCCCCGTGCTAGTGCAGACGCTTTGAGTGCACGCCGCTCATCCCCCGAACTCATCCTGCACCTCTGAGGAGGGGCTTGCAATTGGACGCATCGAAACAAACTCGATTGACGATTTGAATGTTTTTTTTGGACGGGACCATTGTAGTGTGGGACCCCCTCAGCAGCCTGGCCCTCTATTGGACCGGACCATTTTCAATATGTTCTCTTAAGCAAGGCGCCGACGTCTTGCCAATGCCCTCACCCACCTCACTCCCCCCTCACCCTCACCCCCACCCCCCCCCCACACACACTGCTGTTGTACTCGTGCCAAGTGTCTCCAGTGTCCAGGGAAATCAATTCCCATGCAATACAATACCGGAACGTTGAGGTCCATTTTGCTGTCTTCACTCAACTTTCTAATGTTGGAGGACGGAGAGGGACTTCTTCTTTATAGGCTTGCTGCTCGCCGTTCACCCGATGTACAACAAAAACAGTTGAGGAAAATAGTTTTATAAAGGTTGGGGATTGTCAAATGATCCCGGTAAAGAGTATCTGCTGTAGAGCATCACCGGAAAACAAATAAGTGTTGTGTATTCCACACCAATGAGATTCTCTGGCTCCTAAAGTGTTCGCAACGCTTGTTGTTGAAGAAGTCATTTATTCCTTTTAAATAATGAAGGCCGATTTCCAAATGGCACGAATTCAACATTGTGAATTTTTCGAATCCAACATCACACCCTTACTGCTGCTCATTGGAATGCTCTCTTCGATAGTGTCAATTAGTTTCTATTTTGTCTTGCTGCTTATTGTTGCGCACTCGCTTGAGCCGTCTCCATGTTCAGTGTTGGTAGTTCTGCACACTCAAGCTCAAGCTGTGTTTGTACCTACGTCGACCGCCGTACCTCCATCGACCCGACCTGTTGCTCCTCGTCGCCCTTCCGTCGTGTTCACCGCTGGGTCCGGGAGAAGCGGCGTGCCACCGGGGTCACCTTACCCTCACTGACCCGGGGCTTCGGGAATGTTTCCATGAGACCTGAGACCCCAGTGAAGAGGCGCTAATCTGGAAACACTGAATCATTCTCACCGAAGGACTCTTAGAAACCTCCTGAATGTTGGCCACCGTTTTACAATTTCTTTTGAAGTGTCTTTAGATCCCAAACGTTTGGTTGCCCAATTGATTACACGCCGGTCCAATTTCTTGAAATGGGGGTCATTTAGAAATGGGTTTTGTTTAAAATGGGGGGTGGCATTTGAAACGGGGTGTCGTTTGAATCGGGTGCTGCTGTGTTGTCGCCATGGGTGAGAGGGTGTCTCACAGCTCGTACCCTTTCAGAGACGATGTTCGCAAGCCACCGACTTAAGTTATGCCAAAATAAATAAGGTTACGTTACGGTTAATTTATCGGATATACTAATATGCCTGGATTGTGTGTCTTAACTGTGTTGTTTGCTCTTTCTACGGTACTAAAAGAAAAGAAAAAAACGGATTGCTTTGTCCTCGTTTTGTTTGGAGCAGTTCATCTTTGGTTAAAAAAATAAAGTGCTTATCTATTCCTAATATCTATGTCTATGTCTGTCTCTAGGGATTTCTCTTCTGAGAGAGTAGAGAATAATTAATCCTGTGTCGTTTAATATAATAAATATTGAATTCTGGACAATCCTAAAGGAAAGAAAAGAACAAAGGTTTGGGGAAAAAAGAAAAACCTCATTCACATACTCCAATGCGTAGGCCCACATAAACACACAACACACACACACACACACACACACACACCTCTCTCTTTCACTTACTCAAACTCAGGCTTTCCTCCAGCCATTAACAGCAGGGTAGTGGGAGGGAACGAGAGAGAGAGAGAGACACGGGGGTGGGAGATTGGAGTAAGCTGAGAGGGTTTGGAACGGCCTCATTATTTGGGGTGCGCTACATTGAAAGGCATTGGGATTGCTTTCATTACACAGCCAAATGATATAGTGGTGGCTGATTACCCATGTGACGAAGAGAGAGAGAGAGAGGAGCTGGATCTCTCCCTCTCTCTCTCTCTCTGTAGAGAAGAAGCGAGGAGGAAAGAAAGAGACTGGCGAGGGGAGGGTGAGCTGGAGGTGCAATTGGCACACACCTCCCCCCCCCTCACTTGAAAAAAGAAAGCAAAAATCTGGTGTGTGTGTGTGTGCACGCGCCAGCCAGCGTGTGAAGGATGGCGGGGAGCTCTGTAAGTAAAAGAAACTGAGAGGGAAGCTGTATTCCCTTTTCCCCAAACAAGGCTCCCTGGGGTGGACATGAATAATGACGATGGCAGTGTAGAAACGCAAAATCAAATAAAAACAAGGGAGCCGCACAAGCGCAGTCCCAGTCTGCCTTTGTCTGGCTCTCACCTACAAATGCCGTTCCTCGGGTGTCACTGCGTTTCTTCTCTTCTTTCACAGAGTAGCAAGTCTGTATATGAAAATTGTAATATGTAATAGATAGGATATAAGATTCAGGAGTGTTGGTCGACACAAATGGTGCAACAGCAGCGTGCCATATTGGGGTGTGTTTTAACACAATGTGTGTGTGTGTGTGTGTGTGTGTGTGTGTGTGTGTGTGTGTGTGTGTGCAGCTGTCTGATCTGGATCAGGTTGTGTGCAATGTGAAGTCTGTGGTGTGTGTCCGTGGTTACGGGGTGACAGCGGCTGGTAATCTACCAGACGAGCTTGAAGGAACGAACACCTGTGATCACTGTGGAGCCAGGCAAAATGTCAGGCGCGCACACACACACACACACACACACACACACAGGCACACACGCACACATAGGCACACACACACACACAGGCACACACACAGGCTTGAGTGCACAGCCGATTCGCCTGATATGCAAATTACCACACATTCATCTTGTTAACGCGCGCACACACACACACACACACACACACATGCAGCTTGTTGAAATGCATGCACGTTTTCACATATTACTGGGCACACAGTGCAAGATAGGACCAATAAATTATTTTTAGGAATTAGTAAAAGAAAGGGAAAATGGGACATCTGCTGTATTCTAGCAATGATAATTACAACTGGCATTTCCTTAAAAGTTCATGACATTTTAGGTTGACATAATGATAGTGCTATGTCTGCCAAGGACACATTATATCAACATTTTCCTTGTTATGTTATTTTAAATCAACATCCTACGTGTAGTCATTGTTTAGCATTTTCTACTGTTTGTTTTTCCTGCGTCTGATGTCTAAGATTCACACTTGCGGCCTTTCATAAGGGTGTCACCTCCCTTTCCTGGCATCCCCACCCCACAAAGACAAACAAACCACTCCAGGCCGCATGGACGCCCAGACCAGGGAAAGGGCCGGCTGTGTGTTCCTGATCCCAGCCACAAGTGAAGGACATGCATGCCTAGACCCAGACCACCGCCATCCCTTCCACACAACCCTCCCACGCAACCCTCCCGGCCCAGACACACTAATCCCCGCAGTGGTGTCAGGCGTGGAGGCGATGGTGGTGGAGATGGAGCCCTGGCCAAGCAGGTGTGTGTGTGTGTGTGTGTGTGTGTGTGTGTGTGTGCGTGTGTGTGTGTGCGTGTGTGTGCGTGCGCTGACAGGAGGCCCCGAAGACTGCAATCAGAGATGGCTTGTGTAGGAAGCAGCTGCAGTGGTGGTGGTGGTGGTGGTGGTGGTGGTGGTAGTGGTGTGTCATAAAGACAAATGGGCTGGTGGAGGCGGGGGGGGTGTGGAGGAGGAGGGGGGGGGGGGGCTTATGTGGAAGTGCAGGAGTAGTTTGAGGTGTTGATGGGGGAGAGTGTTCTGGTGACGTGGGTGTGTGTGTGTGGGGGGGGGGGGGGGGGGGTGCAGAGGGGCGTATTGGCAGAAGGATGATTGCTTATCCACTTCTGCCACCTATCTGCAGTGGTAGAATGCCGCCCCCCTTTTTTTGTCATGGGTGATTTTTGGAGAATAGGATTTAGGTCAGACTGCTTATTTTGACTGCAACTTGTCCAGTGGCTGGACTTTACTTGAACAATCTTCTCTCCATCACCACAGGGGGGGGGGGCACCGCCACGACCCCCTTACATCGTAGACCGCTCCTCTTTTATATCCTGCTATCGGGGTGACCTTTAACCCTGCCCAGCTACCCCAGCCTCTCGGCAGCTGCTCCCCCCCCAAAGAAAGCCCCTTGATCCTGGGCAGCTTATCGCCAGAGCCCGCCTGTGCCTCCCTTTTTTATTGTTCCCCGTGTAATTACATTGTAGTGAGTTGGGGAGCCAGGGAGGAAGATGCTCACACAACAGATGAGTGTGTGTGTGTATGCGTCTTTGTGTGTGTGTGTGTGTCCTTGGCAGAGAGCGGTGGGGATTCAAGCGGGGACAATGGAGGGAGGGGACTTTCCTTTGAGAAACGAGGATGATCTAGAAGTGTGTGTGTGTGTGTGTGTGTGTGTGTGTGTGTGTGTGTGTGTGTGTGTGTGTGTGTGTGTGTGTGTGTGCGTGAGCGAGAGCAGTGGCAGCAGCAGCAGCAGCAGCAGCAGCCTTCAAAAGGAGACCGGCTGGCTCTCCACCTCTGGGCGGTCCTGAGGAGTGACAGCAGCACCTCACACCGGCACCAGGCTCACCGCACCGCCGCACAGCAGACGGAGCCCTTGTGTCGCCCCACACGCGAACACGTGCGTATGTATACGTGCACATACATGCGGTGGTGGGCTAATTCATGCATGAACCGCTACACCTGGAAATGCACAATTGCCACGCAAACCCTTTAGAATTGAAATCTATGTAGAAGAATAAAGGATGAAGTTGCGGATATCCAGGAGAGGTTTGTGTTGTCGTGCAGGTGACAGAATGGATCCAGTGGTTTAAGCACCAGCTTTTTTATTTCTCACTACATGGGACCGCGGCAACATACAGAGCGAGACGCACGTGCTCATGAACAAACCTCCTCCTCACACACACACACACACACAGATGCTCGCTCCCTAGAAAGGCCGGGATCAGGATTACGGCGACATGGGGGTGGTGCGGTCCCCTTGTCCTCCGTTGTGTTCACATTAGTCATATGCAAATGGTTTTTTTGTCGCAACAATCGAGTCAAATCCACCGTGTCTAAGTCCTCAAAGTGGCTGGCAACGCCTATTGAGTTAACATGATTTATGAAGGTGTTTGACCCAGTTAATACACACACAAGCTGCGTTTGATGGTTGGCAAGAAGTGCACTCGCAGGGACGAGTCGACGTGACGCATGTATAAGAGTTATAGACGGTTTCCCGTTTTTATCTGAGCTGTTTTATTTATTTTTTTAATGCGGTGCTCTAATTGTCTGCTCCAAATAACAAGTTATTTATAACAATGTTAAAAGAGCTGCATTCAGCATTCAATATCCTATGTAATTGTTTTTTCTCTCTGTATAAATACTGATCTTGGTATTTTATGATGCAAACATGTAGAAATGTTTCTTGGACAGACATTTCGATCCAAAATAGGTGGAAAGAAACAAGAATGACGACGTGGTAACGGTAAAGATGGGGACGTCATTGAAGAAGAAGAACAACAAAACAACCACCTCGAGGGTATCGAAAGGAAAAGGTGAGTCAGTTTAACTTTCTGGAAATGATTTTTGTCCTTCAGATAACTTCAGTCGGTCCGCAGCATCCCTCATGGCACCAGGCCTGGAAACACACACCGCTGATTCACGGATGAGAGTATTTCCGGCAGGAAGACTTCGGTGACCTTTGAAGCTGGAAACGTTGCTCTGTTTTCGACTCCTGCAGTCTCTTATCACCAGAGGTGCACGCGGGGAGGAGAGACGTGTCTTTAAGCCGAGGTGAGCTCTGAAATGTCAGTTAGCCGCTATCTGATCGTTGCGCCGTGTTGTATTGTGGATTGGAGTTCAATTGAAAGCCAGCCTGGGATAGGACCGTCTGTTCACTCAGGATGTCTCCATCCGAAACACGTTTCTTTTTTAATTGAGCAAACAGAATATGGTGGCGGCAGATTTTTTTTTTCTGTAATGAAGAAACTCACCTCAGCTGCCCTTTGCTATCCATTTCATATTCATTACTTGCACAAGGTGTGATATTCTTTGTCTGGCGCCCCACACACATAAAGCAGACAGTCAGACAGACAGTCTCCTCATTAGCCAAGAAAACCTCAGAAAAATATTTTTAGTTCATGATTGATCATAGAAAAAAAATAATATCATAGGATAACACTCTCTCTCTCTTCATATACAAAATATTTTAGCACACAATTGTTTATTTGTCTCTTTCTGCAGGTGTAGAACGCGGTGATTTTTGTCACGCAGGACAATAGAGTGAAATTCCTTCTCTAAATTCCTGACTGTCGCCGGATTCAATCGACAATCGCAGGAAGTGATTCACGGTCTGGTCGCGATACTTTGGCTTTAATAAAGTCATATGTTCAGTGACTTTGTGACCTGGGTGTGTGTCTGTGTTTACAGTGACATGAGATCAGTGAGCTCTTTATGCTATTATGGTTTGCGCGTGCAATGGGCACACAAGTCACATGCAAGTACAGTACATAGTGTATTTCTATAGTATTTAGTGTATTTCTTACTTTCAGATGGCTGTAAAGAATGGATCACTACATAACAGTACAGCTTGTATGATGAGAACATGTTTATTCTTTTGAATGAGAACATATACACAAAGATGCAAAAGTTGTTTATGATGGTAAGTGTAAGAAGTGTACTAGCAGGATCAAAGTATCTCCAGAGGCTTATTAGATTTTTTTTTAAATGACACAGGATATGATGTCATTCCCCCTTTATTATCTAAATATATATGGATGTGTAAACACTGTATGCAGCTTCTGCATCGTGTCATCGTCATCGTCAGCACAAAACACATTTATATAATGTATGTGTAAAAATACCGTACACCACTTCTACACGTATGGAGCACACTCTGAGGCGCAGGCTTTTATGACCCAAACATGTCATTGATTCAATATGAAAGGAGGTAATACATGTGGGAAGAATCTCATAAACAAAAAAAGAATACATGTTTTTATTTTGCCTGGCATGTGACTTTATTAGACACAACATCATCACCACAGCTAATGTAATTTACAGTCTACCGCTGGTGAAATCATTTAAACTCCAACGCTGCTACTCACTAGTGGTTAGTGTAAGGGTGAGGCCCCCGCTCCTTTGTGTTGATGATGGTGTGTGTGTGTGTGTGTGTGTGTGTACGGTGAGATGTGCTTCCCACAGTCCAAATCCAATGAAACCAAAGTCAATATTAATATCCATGTACCATGTTGGTTTAATGCACACAACGCAAAAAAAAAAAAAAGAATAGTTTCCCTCCACAGCTACCGGAGGGTCTAAGGATTTTCATGGAAATAAATAGTTGACAGGGTCATTTGATAGGAGATATATGCAGGTGAATCAAGAATACCTTATAGAGCATATGAATTAAACATTGCTTACGAATGTGCTACTCTTCAACGCAATCATTTTTGATGGACACACGGTAACACATTGATAAAATTTCAAATTAAGCTATATTATATTATTTTAGGTTATTCTTCTGTTTTCACAGACGTGAATTTGGCCATCGCTGCACCATTTCCTTACAGAAAGAAACATACATTCCCACTCCTTTATATCATACACGGATACTCCAAAGGCTCCAAAGGTCCATAGTTTTATCTAATCTAATAATAATAATAACAACAACAACAATAATCAGTTTTGTTCGATTTGTAATTTCGATCGTAGTGGCTTTATATAATCCCCCGTTTGCTCTCGTCTCACCGTTCGCTCCAAGCGGTCACCCTTGTCGTCCTTGGAGATTGGCTCAAATCAAACATCTCCGCGACTCCGACGCCGATACGCTTTTGACTCGTTTTTTTTTACACTGATCATCACAGGAAGAGAGAGTCCATCCCGCGTCCGCCCCGTCTGTCCGTCTCCCCCCTGCTCAGAACTTGCTGAGGGTGGGCAGGGCCCCGGCCTTGACCAGGACGGCCGAGAGCAGGTCCCCGGGCCCCGGGGCGACGGGGTGGTCGGCCGTGGCGTGCTTGTTCTCCGAGTTTCGAGGGGTGGGCGCCTTGCCTCGACCCAGGGTGGGCTTGCCCGGCGCCGCCCCCACCCCCACCCCGCCCAGGCTGGACTTGCTGTGCTCGGCGGTGGGGATGACGGTGCCCAGGTGGGGGTTCCCGCCGCCCGGCGCGCCGCCGCTCTCCGGGCCGCCGCCCTGGCAGCAGCACAGCAGCCGGAAGAAGGCGGCCCTCATCTCGCGGCTGGACAGCGTGTAGATGAGCGGGTTGAGCGCCGAGTTGAGCACGGCCAGCGCGATGAACCAGTCCACCTGGTAGAGGAGGGGGCAGCGGTCGGGGCTGCAGCCCACGTCCAGCAGCAGCAGCAGGAACAGCGGCGCCCAGCACACCACGAACACGCCCAGCACGATCACCACCGTGCGCAGCAGCGCCAGCGAGCGCTCCGACGGCCGGCTGCCCACCCGCCGGCCGCTGGACGTCACCAGGCGGTAGATGCGGATGTAGAGGATGACGATGGCCGCCAGCAGGGCGCTGAACACCGTGAAGCAGAAGGCCACGTAGCTCTTGGCGTACAGCGGCAGCACGGTGGAGCAGGACAGCAGGTTGTCCAGGCAGTTCCAGCCCAGGCTGGGCAAGGCGCTGAGCAGCACCGACACGGCCCAGCACGCGCCCAGCAGGCCCAGCAGCCGACCGCGGCCCGCCGACTCGCAGGGCCGCAGCCGCACCATGGTCATGTGCCTCTCGATGCCGATGGCCAGCAGGCTGAAGGTGGAGGCGCTCAGCGCCACGAACATGCTGCCCTCCCTGGCCAGCCACTGGGCGGGGCTCAGGAAGAAGGTCTTGCTGCCCGAGGTGAAGATGTTGACCATGTAGGCCACGCCGGCCAGCAGGTCGGACAGCGCCAGGTTGCCGATGAGGAAGTACATGCGGCTGTGGAAGCGCTTGTTGCGCCACAGCGCCAGCAGCACCATCACGTTCTCCAGCACGATCAGCAGGCAGATGAGGAGCAGCACGGCGATCTTGCAGGTGTTGCCGCCGCCGCCGCCGCCGCTGCCGCCGCCCCGCCGCTCCCACTTCCCCGTGTGGTTGTAGTGCCGGACGATGACGGCGTTCATGCCCTCCTCCAGTGTGCTCCCCATCCCTGCAGGCTGAACCCCCCCTCCTCCTCCTCCTCCTCCTCCTCCTGGCTGACCTTCCGCAGTCGCAACAGCAGAGGGCGTCACTGAGGCGGACACCGCGGAGACAGCGCTGGGTCCTGGGGGGTCGCGGGGAGGGACGGGAGGAGCATCTCACGGCCCTTTCTGAGGGACCACCTGTCAAACACCACGGAGATGGGGGGAGGTTGAGATCGGCTGATTCGTTCATTTCCAATGTCAAAGTCAAGTCATACATTCATTTCTGTTTTGTTATTTTTTTATCATAAACAGCAGCCTAGACTCCAATATTGAGGCAATCGTCAGTATTGGAGTCTAGGCTGCTCTTTGTGATTCATGTTGAGTATTGTTGAGATTGCTGAGATGAAGTTAATTGTAGGCCTACAGAAACTGCTGTATTTAAAAAAAAAGAAAAAGAAATATAGGAACTTAATTAATGAGCGCCCACATAAGATGACATTGAAATACAAATACAAAAATGTAATTGAATACAAAAATGTAAATGCAAAAAGTAACAAAACATAGGCTCCTCGCTATATAAGCCCCACGATACGCAATCCCGTCTCATTATGTCTCGTTATTATCTTTATTCCAAAAGACGTTTTACGCAAACGCGCTCATCCAACAAAGCGCTCCTCGCGCTCCGTTGAGGATGCTGCGCTTCTTACACAGCAGTAAGGGACGAGCTCAAGTGGTGGTTGTGTGTGTGTGGGGGGGGATAAA
>JAOPHQ010001734.1:175000-203630 GCA_030340625.1 Merluccius polli | reverse complement strand
CACACATACACACACACCGGACACACGACACACACACCGGACACCGGACAAGCACACACCAAACACCGGACACACTCACACACATACAGACACACACACCGGACACACAGCACACACACACACAACACACACACCAGACATACAACACACACACACACACCAGACACACACATAACGGACATACAACACACACACAGACACACCGGTCATACAACACACATACACACACACACCAGACACAGTACAGTTAGGTTGTGAGAGATATATACATTAACATGCACACATGAACATGGAGACAGGGCTGGGAGGCTGGGGGGAAGGAGGGAGGAGGGAGGAGGAGGAGGAGGGAAAGGGTGAGCAGAGAGGGAAGGAAAGTGCAAAACCAGGTAAAGAGCGAAGAGAAGAGCGATGGAGGAAATTAAGGGACAGAGAAAAAACGAGCGGGAGAGAGACAGAGACAGAGAGAGAACGAGAGAGAGAGTGGGAGAGAGAGCAAAAAGCAAGCGTGGCAGGGGGAGCGGGAAAGATAGAGGGTGCAAAGAAATACAAGATTCAGAGAGCGAGTGGCAGACAGACAGAGTGAGAGAGAGGGAGAGAGAGAGGTGGAGAAAATTGCTCCTTTGTGGGTTTCCTCCTTAATTGAGTAAAAGAAAAGTGAGTTTCGAAATGATTCATACAAAGTTGATTTATAAAGCTGCTTTACACTCCACAGAGCCCTCGCTGAGACACAAAGTGTGTCGAGCACTCATGAGCAGCTCTAACAAGCTGGGAAGTTTTAAAAAATGGCCAAGCCGGTCACGGCCGGCTGCAGAGCGAACACAGAGGTACACGCCTGCTTAGATGCCGGCGAGGCTAAATCAAAAGTAGCTGCGAATTCAAGCGCGCTTCGGATTCAGGCTGCACAGATTGCCTTGGAATCATTTCTCTTTAAATGTGTTCGAGCCGGGCTAGCAATCTCTGCCATGTCTCCCTCTCGCTCTCCCTCTCCCCCCCCCGCCGCCGCCGCCTCCCATTTCTCCCCCTCTCTTGCTTCCATTTGGGTCACCCTTGGTCTCTGAGCGCTATTTTACATAAACACTCTCCGTCGGGTTTGATTGAGGGTCCTTTTGATGTTGTAACCTGCCTACTCCATCAAGTCCTCTCCCCGCATCTGTTCCAGCTAACGAACTCTATTCAGCAGCCATCTCTACGGCTTGGGGAGGGGGGGGGGGGGGGGGGGGGGTCTCACAGTCAGGGACTGATCATTAAGCAGGGCCGGGGGGGGGGGGGGGGGCGCTAGCCACACGACTCCCCTCAACCCACCCAATACAGACTTATAATTTGAGAGCTCTTTGGAAGTCCTTTCCCTCAAAGGGAAATGATGACATTGATGTGCCAAGAGAGTAAAAAAAAAAAGGGGGGGGTGGTGCGGGGCGGGGGGGGGAAGCCCCCTCCGTTTCATAAGATTCATAAGATGTGGTGCAGTTGGCATGACGATGGCGGGCCCGCTCGTGTAAGAGGGCCGCGGCGGTTACGTGTCGTTGCGGCGGCGGCGGTGCGACCGACTTGCGAAAGGCTTACGAAATCTGGAACCTGTGAAAGTTCAGGGTCAGAAAACAAGATGGGCGACACTTGAATTCATTCAAATTCAAGGGTCTATTTTTACTTTACCATCCAGAAAAAAATCTGAATGTCGGCCCATATTCAATTACCGCATCTACCGATGAGTTTGCGTTTAAATCTCTTTTTTAAAAAAATATTTTGTACGCATTTCATTTCACATGTCATTAACCTCCGTGCGTAAACAACAACACCCGCCATTGACTTTTACAACTGTAACTTTCCCATTCAGCACGCCCTGGCGTACGTCTCGTATAACCTTCACGCGTTCGCCGCCCCCTACTCGCCGCCGTACGTCCCTGCCGCCGAGAGAGAGACCGCCGCTGTCGGCTGTTGTTGCACTTGTAGCTCCTTCCACGCGCTTCTGTATGTCACAGTTGTTTACCGTCTCCGTCCGCGCGGCGCACACAAAGGTCCGTCTCTGTGCACAGAGGCGCCGGGTGACAGCTAACAATGGCGCCCGGCGGGGGGGGGGGGGAGGGAGGGGGGGGGAGTCTTCCTCACAGAGGCGGGCGAGGCGGCCCGCTTGTGTATGGGGTTCACGCCGGGAGCCATTTACCCACAGCTCTCTGCTGTACCGCTCCCCCCCCCCCCCCTCCCCCCCACAGCGCCACGGATACACCTGAAGAATACAGGTGTGTGTGTGTGTGTGTGTGTGTGTGTGTGTGTGTGTGTGTGTGTGTGTGTGTGTGCAGGTGGGGACAGTTTTTAGATATCCCTTCAACAACAACGACGACGACAACAACCGACTGTTTTTTCACCCTGGATCACCATGGTCGTCCTTGTTGTTGTTGTTGTTGTTGGGGATCCACCTGAGAGGCAGAGGGATGTATTAGCCACATGCTTGGCACAGTCACGTCCAGGGACCCCAGAGAGAGGGAGCGAGAGAGAGAGAGAGAGAGAGAGAGAGAGAGAGAGATGTGTTGGGGGGAGGTTAGGATGCGGATGGCCTGACCTGGCCGTGGCCCCTCCCCCCCCCCCCCCCAACGGGTCAGACAGCGTCGGCGCCGCCCTTGGATCGGTCGATCATTAGCGGGTTTGCGTGAGCCGCGGCGATCCTCCCCGGTGCTCATTTCAATAATACATAGCATAATAATAATGATAATAGAAATACAAATACTCAACGCCGCCCGCCTCGGAATCGGAAAACAAATACGCCAAATCAGTAATGAACCCGCGTGTGCTTTAGTATGCGTCCGAGGCTTGAGCAAACATGTATTTATTTATTTAATTATTCATGTATGTATGCGCACGCATGCGTTTATTTATGTTCGGTATACTATTTGATTCTTGCTTCATCCCGTTGAGATTTTCCTATCTGCTGGAGGGTCCGGGCGCAGGTGTGGTCACATATTTCATATCTTTTCACCATATAGTAGTCTGTGAGGTGGTTCAATAAAAAAAACATACATTTTAGCTTTAGGCCCCACAAACATGCCAAAGATGTGCTCCCTTCATCCCCCAGTGTGGAAGTGAGGAGTGAGATAATGAAACGCATGTCTTCTCGCTGCCTAGACTTGTGAAATAACAGCTGGGAAGCAATATAGATTGAAATGAAGGGTGTTTCTGAGTCACCTTGAATCTTGGCTCGGATCCCAGATACCAAGTAAGTAAGTAAGAAAAATAAAAAAAAACCCGAGAGGGAACGAGAGAAAACTTTGCGTGTGAGTAAAAATGAAAAGCCCCATATGCTCATGCATAATCGATAGCCAATTTTCTAATCTAAGAGATTACGTTGAAATCAACGTTAATACATGAATTAGCAGGTACTTCTGTTTCTGCGAACAGAAGCACATTATCGTTCAGTAATCTTTGCGTGATCTACAGTTAATAACTTAGGGCTTTTTTGCAAACCGCACGCACTGAAAAAAACTGACAGCAACAAACTCCTGTAAAATGTAAATTAACAAAATAATAACCTAAACAATAACTTTAAAAAAAAAGAATCAAGTGAGCCAGAAGGATGACTGATTTTGTGTGTGCGAGTGTGTGTGCGAGTGTGTGTGAGTGTGTGCGTCGTTGCCATGGCGGTGAGTACTCACGCCGGACGTCTTTGAAGTAGATGGTCTGTCGGTTGGGGTTGAGGAGCTGGATGACCGAGTCGTCGTTGTTCTTCACCCGGCAGCTGATGGTGGCCATCTCCCCCTCCACCACCGACACGTTGTCCGTCCCCAGATTCTGGTCCTCCACTTAACAAGCCACACAGAGACAAACCACAGGAGGAGGAGGAGGAGGAGGAGGAGGGGGAGGAGGAGGAGAAGGACATAATCAAACAGAAAATATTACGACAAAGGATTCATTTTTTAGGATAGTCATTAAGTCATTCAAGGACCATAGCTGTCTGGGGATCAAACCATTGTAACCGTCTCTCTCCGGCTTCACTAAGCCAATATAATTTGTCAAAATGACGTCCTTGTACCGATTCTGCTGAAGAGCATTTCATGTGAGCTAAATGTTCATGTAAACAATGGCAATATAGCACATTCATCTGTGGTCAACATAACAGCGAATCACCACACAAGTACTTTACAAAATGCCTCATTACAAAGACCCAAGTGCTACGTTGCTATTGTTTACATTTGTGACAGGCGCATTGACGCACAACGCTCTGACGCCAAATCGCCACAACAAAGTGATTTTGATGGTTTACATTGGTAAGATGTTTCAGTGAAGCCAGGAGAGACAGTTATGATGGTTGGTCACCCAGACCAGTATTGTCCTTTAAGCAGGTAGGGTTTAGCCATCTTTAAGGAGCAGGTAGGGTTTAACCATCTTTAGGGAGCAGGTAGGGTTTAGTCATCTTTAAGGAGCAGGTAGGGTTTAGCCATCTTTAAGGAGCAGGTAGGGTTTAGCCATCTTTAGGGAGCAGGTAGGGTTTAGTCATCTTTAAGGAGCAGGTAGGGTTTAGCCATCTTTAAGGAGCAGGTAGGGATTAGTCATCTTTAAGGAGCAGGTAGGGTTTAGCCATCTTTAGGGAGCAGGTAGGGTTTAGTCATCTTTAAGGAGCAGGTAGAATTAAGTCATCTTTAAGGAGCAGGTAGGGTTTAGTAATCTTTAAGGCGCAGGGTTTAGCCATCTTTAAGGAGCAGGTAGGGTTAGGGATGTCCGATATTATCGGCCCACCGATATTATCGGCCGATATTGGCATAAAAAATCAATATCGGAAAATATCGGTATCGGTTTTTTAACCAATACCAAAATCGATTTTGAAATAATTTCAGACATCTGTTATGTTTCAAGTGAGGACGTGGTTTGATGACATCATCAAACGCGCCGCGCCGTCTCAATAACAAGCCTGGGCATGTGCGGCCGTGTAGCGGGACGCTAGTTGTAGCTGTAGTTATGTCGGTGGTTTGGAGTTATTTCAAAGTTTCTACGTTGAATAGTAAAATAGGGGTCAGCGCAACATACTAACGCATTCTGCGAAACAGTCTCATCACAACCAGTTCAGGTCCGCTGTACCGCACTCACATTATTTTATTTATTAATCCGCACTTCCAGACCGTCGCCGGGGCTTCAGAGTAATGTGTCCGAGGAGAGTAGCCCTCTCCCGGACACACGCTAGCTTTTACCGCTGTTTTTTTTTTTATCCGCACTTCCAGACCGTCACCGGGGCTTCAGAGTAATATGTCCGAGGAGAGTAGCCCTCTCCCGGACACACGCGAGCTTTTGCCGCTGTTTTGTTTTTATTTATTAATCCACACTTCCGCTCGGCATAAAGCCTATTGCGGTTTGCAATGAGTGTAAAGCGGAGGTTTCACGTGGCCGCATGTATCGGTTGATATCGGTATCGGAAATTAAGAGTTGAACAATATCGGTTATCGGTAAAAAAGCCAATATCGGACATCCCTAGGTAGGGTTTAACCATCTTTAGGGAGCAGGTAGGGTTTAGTCATCTTTAAGGAGCAGGTAGGGTTTAGCCATCTTTAAGGAGCAGGTAGGGTTTAGCCATCTTTAGGGAGCAGGTAGGGTTTAACCATCTTTAGGGAGCAGGTAGGGTTTAGTCATCTTTAAGGAGCAGGTAGGGTTTAGCCATCTTTAAGGAGCAGGTAGGGTTTAGCCATCTTTAGGGAGCAGGTAGGGTTTAGTCATCTTTAAGGAGCAGGTAGGGTTTAGCCATCTTTAAGGAGCAGGTAGGGTTTAGTCATCTTTAAGGAGCAGGTAGAATTAAGTCATCTTTAAGGAGTAGGTAGGGTTTAGTCATCTTTAAGGAGCAGGTAGGGTTTAGACATCTTTAAGGAGCAGGTAGGGTTTAGTCATCTTTAAAGAGCAGGTAGGGTTTAGTCATCTTTAAGCAGCAGGTAGGGTTTAGTAATCTTTAAGGCGCAGGGTTTAGCCATCTTTAAGGAGCAGGTAGGGTTTAGACATCTTTAAGGATCAGATAGGGTTTAGTCATCTTTAAGGAGCAGGTAGGGTTTAGTCATCTTTAAGGAGCAGGTAGGGTTTAGACATCTTTAAGGAGCAGGTAGGGTTTAGTCATCTTTAAGGAGCAGGTAGGGTTTAGTCATATTTAAGGAGTAGGTAGGGTTTAGTCATCTTTAAGGAGCAGGTAGGGTTTAGACATCTTTAAGGAGCAGGTAGGGTTTAGTCATCTTTAAGCAGCAGGTAGGGTTTAGCCATCTTTAAGGAGCAGGTAGGGTTTAGACATCTTTAAGGAGCAGGTAGGGTTTAGTCATCTTTAAGGAGCAGGTAGGGTTTAGTCATCTTTAAGGAGCAGGTAGGGTTTAGACATCTTTAAGGAGCAGGTAGGGTTTAGACATCTTTAAGGAGCAGGTAGGGTTTAGTCATCTTGCTCAGGTACACTGTGGACATCGGGGGTTTGAACCCTGGTGCCTTCCGGCTGGAAGTCGAAGACGCTACAGCTGCTGCACCATCCCTCCCCCATGTCTCAATCGATACGCGCATCCCACCAGCCTAGGTGCTGTGTTGTGATATTTGATGTTCGACATGAAACAGGAGTCTCGAAACTGTAGTGGTATTAACATACATGTATGTGTGTGTGTGTGTGGGGGGGGCCCCTATAGGTAGGGAACATAATTCCTGTCTCTGCACAGCCCTGTCTAATCCCTCATATATGAGCGCCATGCACAGTGTTTGTCACTATTGATCTCCCTGGGCTCCGAGTGGGCCCTGTGAGTCAGTACCAGATGGGCTTCGAGCAGAGGCAGACAGAAAGAGAGAGAGAGAGACAGGGACAGACAGAATGGGAAGACGAGAGGTGGAGAGAAAATTGAGAGATGAAAGGAGAGAATGAGAGAAAGACAGAGAGACAGAACTAAGTCGTGGAGACAGGGAAAGGGAAGTATGGGGGGTGTTGAATGTGGGGAGTAGTCAAATCGAGAGAGAGAGATGAAAGGAGAGAATAAGGAGACGCAAAGAGGGAAAGAGAGAGGGGAGTAGTAGATATTGGGGAACCAGAGTAGGAAGTAGGACGTGCAAAGTAGTCACAAGTTACACAGCGAGATGAAAGGGGAGTTGAGTCAGACAGAATAGATAGAGAGAAAGAGAGACGGGGGGGTGGGGGGGGCGGGAGGGAAGATGCTAGGACGGAGATGAGCAGAGCTGGATTGTGTTTATGGCGAAGCTTTATCAGAGCCCTCCATCTGAGGCTCCATGTGATCATTGTGTGCTCAGTGTGCTCGGCGGTTCTGTTGCTATCTCCGGGAATCACGGCTCTGTAAGCCACTGAGCCAAGCTTTGTGTTCCCTCACGGCCAGCGAGCCCGGACCCGTTGGCCGCCATACACCCCTTGCGTAGACCTCCCCCTTCAGGGTTTACAATCCCGCCCCCCGCCCCCGCCGCCCCCTCGCTCGCTTAGCGGTAGCCGCGCTTCCCGGCGAGGGACCGGGAAGCACAGGAGTCGCGTTATACGTTGACACCCGGCGCCCGGACGACATAAAAGCGGTACGGGAGGAAGCTTTTCTTCATTTTCTTCCATTTTCCTCCTCGGATTCACGCCACGGACAAGAACAAGGGTCTCGGCCCCTTTGGAAAACATCAAAAGCACATTTGCAATGCGCGAGATGTCCGGCGCATTTATTGCCTTCTGACATTTTCTAAGTGGCAGGCGGCGGTGTGTGTGTGTGGGGGGGGGGGGGCGAGTTGGGGGAAACACACCTGCATCTTCAGATAGCGATAATAGGAATAGACAGCCGAACTAACGTGATTCAAAATGAACTGTATGAATGCGGAAAGCGATGGGAAATTAACCTCCTGCAGGGTGGAACGCTACTCAGACCCGTCTGCCACAATAAAAACACCGGTTTCGCTCCAAACAGGAGCCACACACACACACACACACTCACTCACACTCACTCACTCACTCACACCGGTTCGTGACACAATGGCAGCGCAGATTATGAGCCAAACACAACACACCGCGGGGTCACTGTTGTTTAACGCTGGAAAACATCTCTTGTATTTACCCGGCAAAGGTGAAAACACCTCGTCATAGAGACACAGGCTTAAATCCCCCCCCCCCCCCCCCCCCCCCCACCGCCGCCATCACCACCGCCGCCACCGCCACCACCGACCGCAAGATGAAGATGTGAATAAAGTGACGCATGAGCAGGCAATCTAAATGGTGCTCGTGTCGGCAGCGGAAAAAAGCGCTACCTTGTAAGTGTGCCGTTAAAGCGAGTGAGCCAAAAAAAACCTGACCTGCGCCGCAATATATCCGTTAAGCACTACAGAAGAAGAAGAAGAAGAAGACGCCTGGCGACGCGTTACGATGTCTGTTTTATACAGGCGCTATAAAAAGTAATATATTTGGCAGTCAAAGCGGCGTACACCGGGGCATCCTCAAAGCAAGGTTATTTTGTTCCCAATCTGTAGGTGTGTAGGACCGAGACAGGAGTAGGGAGGGAGGGGGAGGGAGGGGAGGGAGGGAGGGAGGGTGAGGCGTGGGGGGAGTATAACAGATACAATTTTCCATAAGGTTCAGCAGCCTGAAAGCAAGGTTGGTCCCGCACACCAGCCAATATCCCAGCCGCAGCTCATCTCCAATTCAAAACACACATAAATAACAGCGCTGTGATTAGCAATCCCATCAAAGTGAAAACAGGCCACTTTGTGCGACACGGAGGGTTTTCGCAATTGGAGTAAACATTTTCAATTGCCTCAGCATCCTGGTCATGATTGGGTGCAAATGAGGAGAGGCAGTCATTAATTCTGGGTGGGTGGGCGGGCGGGACGAAGGGCGGCGGGGCGGGGGGGGGGGGGGGGGGGTTGGGGGGCGGTGGCGGGTGGCGGGTGGAGGGCGGTGGGATGTGGCGGCGGCGGTGGGGGTGGGGGGGGAGGAGGTGTGTGCGATGATGAAGGTGGGGGGGGGGGGGGTAGGTGGGGGGGGGGGTGCGAGGCATAGCACAGATGACTGACTGATAAATTCACACTCATTCCAGCAGCTGTCTGGGCGAGCAGAGTGGCTGCGCGGCTCCACATGGCTGCCCCTCCTGTTCCTGCATCGCCACATGCTGAATGAACCGGGCGCCGGGAATTGTTTACTCTCGGAAAAAAAAAAAAAAAAAGTCTGAGCAATCTCGGGAGGGAACACACAATCGTGCGTGTGCGTGTGCGGCATCTGTGTGTCTGTGTGTGTGTGTGTGTGTGTGATGTGGATGGTAGTCAAGATTCGAAATGGCACCGGCGCAAACCCAGCGCCCGATTTGAATGGAAGTTGACGAAATCGGGGGCCGTTATCAAACGGCCGTCTTCATCACCGCTTGTCAGGAGGCACCTTTCAAATGGAGTTGGCTATCTCTTTGAACTTCCCTCTCTTGTTTTCACATCAAAAGACATAAAAGGGGGGCAGTGAAAAAGAAGGAAAAAGAAAAAAAAAAGAAAACCAGGACCCCGGACCCAGACGCCCATTTTATCCCCCCCCCCCCCCCCCCGAGTTCGCCGGCGTCTGGAGCCGTCCTCAAGCTCTTAGGGAACAACTGTGAGGACAGACGAGTCATTACCAATTAACTTCCCCCCTCTCTCTCTCTCTCTCTCTCTCTCTCTCCTTCTTCCTTCCTCCTTCCTCCTCCTCCTTCCCCTGCGAAGCGGCACTCCTTTTTCCCGCTCCGCCGCTAAACCCCCGATCCCGATGATCAAAATGCAGTTTTCAAGGAAGTCCAGAATGAAAAAGAAATCATAGGACATAATAAGTGCCAGTGCGTTTTTTTTTTTCGTTCAAAAATCCCTCAATCTCCGGACGATCTGATTGGACGATCCGTGTTCCCGGTTTGTCTTAATGATGCTATGACATGAAAGATAGTAAAGGAACAAAGCAAGGAAGGGAAAAAATGAGAGAAATAATGGCACTAAAGCAAAGGACGTAATACAGAAATAAAAAGGAAAGGAAAGGAAACAGAGAAAGAAATTTCCACAAAAACGAATCAGTTCCTTATTTTCTCGATAGTCCGTCTTTGATACAATAATACCGATCCCACGCGACGAACTCTTGGTTCTTGTTTTCGGTTTTTACTTCAGAATTACGGAGAAAAGCTGAAAACCTGAACTGACATGAATGTGTGATGTCCCCGAAATCACCGGTATCTAAAGCGCTCCACCTGCATAATCCTCCGGTCCGTCTCCCGGTTCCTCCATGGCAAAGTAGATTTCACACTCCCCAGATGAAAACAACATCATATCAATAAGATACTTTTTTGTTGTTGTTGTAATGCATATTATGAATCCATACTTCTTCTCCTCTCCCATTTTTTTTGTTTCATATCAATGTTTTATTTCGGTCAAAGGTGTGTGTGTGGCTTTCGGGGGATATACCTCGCCGGGGATTCTGGGTATACGCGTTTGAAAGATATGTTTATGAACGCCTGAGCCTCCATCATCACACGCAACATGTCTTGGTCGAGTCTCGTACGAAAAAGAAGCAATAAATACTGCCGCCGCGGATTATTATTCCCTCAAAAAAAAGGTATCAGCTACAGAATCTCGACGGTGTGAGATACCAACAGGCTGGTTAACTATTGAGGAGCGTGACGGCGTGAAGGTAGCGAAGGAACGGCTGATCCCGTGTGTTGTCTTGACATTGAACTCTTATATGAAACGCCGGCTTATGTTACTTAAGAAGCGGTGCGTCTAGGAGTGAAGTTTGTTACAAATAGGTGCGCTGAGCAATGTTGGAAATACACTTGTACCGTTGGTAGGTGAAGTCTTTGTAATGAACGGTTTGCTTGCTGACCGGAGAAGAGCTGACAACTCATTGGGCGGTTGTTGGGCGATGATGCCGCATCAAATAATAACCCCGGATGGGAACATGCGCCGCGTGCCGCCGCCTGCGTTCGCGCTTCGAAATACTGTCTCCGCTCTGCCGTTTGCAGAGACACCTCGGTCGTAAACGCAGAGCAGATATCGACTGTATGGGCAAAAGCTGCGTAACGATAAATGACTTTTGACTGCAGACTGCGTTTACCCCTCACGGTCTCCTCATATTCAAACCGAATCACGACGCGATCTCAAACTCTTAGTAATTCGGCACCACTTAAAATGACCTCCAGGCACGCTGGCGACGTTAACGCCGGCGCCGCCGCTACCGAGCGGTATTCGCTTCCCCCCCCCCAAAAAAACGTTCCCCCTTTTTTCTAATAATTGACTGTCCCCTCATGCGGTATAGCTGACACTAACCGCGGATAGTCCACGGAAATCACAGTTAACATGGAGTTAGAGAGAGAGAGGCACGCAGACAGACAGCTTGACGTTTCCCAGACAGAAACACGCTGTCAGAGGAACAACACGAAGCAGGAGTACAGAGTGGGGGGGAAAAAAACAAAGCAACAACGTACCTGTCATGATCTCTGCCGCTCCTGTTGAAGGCAGGGGGAGAAAAAGAAAGAGAAAAAACAACAGGTTAGAAGCAGAGAATGAATAAACCATCATAATACCATAAAACGCGGTTTACAATTTTCCAAATGTAAGTCGTCATTTCCCAAATAAGATGCCAGAATCTGTTTATTTTCATTTCACGAGGGATCATTTCCTCCAGTACTTTTTCCCCCTGAATTGTTCCTTCCCAATGAATCCCTCCACCGAGTAAACAGGCGTGACGCGAAACAAACACTTTGGTACACAAAACACTTTTTTGTTTGTTTGTTTGTTTTTTTTTTTCCCAGACATGCTGCATTAACAAACATCCTTTTCCGCCGTTTCCCGGATCTATCGTGGACCGGCTTGTTTTCTGTTCGAACCCACCCACACACACACACACACACACACAAACACACACACACACACACCTCCAGTCCGACCAAGCGGTCCGCCCCCTGTGGGGGGGGGGGGGGGGGGAGGACTGCGTGCTGGAGGAGAGAGTAAGAGCAGCACCCATCCATGTGGAACCATGCCTGCCCAGACTGGCATCTCACAGAGGGGCATGGGGGACTGGCATATTCCCTGGTGCCCCCACAGCAGAGCTCAGGGGCCCCACCCCTGGGACAGCTTCCATCATTCATCGTCTACAGTCCCCTCTCACACACACACACACACACACACACAGTGTCTCAAACACACACACACACACACACATGCAAACATGCGTGAACACCCGCACACACACACACACACACACAGTCTCACTCACAGGCATATACATGCACACGCATGGTTGCCCACAGTCTCTCTCTCACACACACACACACACACACTACCGCGTGATCCACTGTGTTAGCATTTCCTATAGCCTCCGCTAGCTATGTGTGTGTGTGTGAGGGGGAAGCCAGTCTCCGGGAGGCCCGCTAGGCGGTGGCAGCTGAGGGTTGCTAACTGACTGCTTGTCTGGGCTGTCATTGCAGGGTGCAATAAGGGCGACAGGTATGAAACATGTCCTTGTTATGCCTCATTTGTGCTCTCTCCATGTGTCAGCAATTCCCAGCGGACAAAAAGTACGCACGACAGATAAAACATGACAGTTTTTTTTTTCGATTTTTTTTTTTACACACAGACATACGCACGCACGCACGCACACACATGCACACGCACACACAAACACACACACACACACACTGCCCAAAAGTCGGTCCGTAATAACCGTTTGAACCTCAGATCACGATGAAAAATATAGATGATAGCGTCAGAAGACGAGTTGGTGTTGGCTGTCAGCTGTATTCTGCACTGTGGCAGACAGTGAACAACACAGGGAGGCATGGGGGATGCAAGGGGGGGGGGGGGGGGGGTGTCTGCTGACAGGCTCCTCCTCCTCCTCCTCCGCCTCCATCTCCTCCTCCTCTGCCCTATATCTGCCAGGCCTTCAGACATTCCATAACGAGGCATTTGGAGCTGATTTAATTAAGCGGCGTCGTTACAATGCTGTGGCAACGTTGTGCAAATGACCCCATTATCCGCGAACGCCTCGTATGTCCGTCCGCATGGCAGCTGCTGTCATTTAGTGGTATTTTCTTTTCGGGGTGGGGGGGGGGGGGGCGCCACCGCCGCCGCGTATAGATTTAGGGGAGAGAGGGGGGGGGAAGACAAATATTGTGACGCCGCAGATCTCCCGCTGTGCAAACACAATCGGGCGAATATTCCACTTGTTTGTCTGCGGCGGCGGTTCAGTGCGGCGGCGGGCGAACCATAGGTTCCCCTAACGGTTTGTTGTCGTTCCTTCTCTCTTTCGGCCCGCTTCCCAGTCCATATAGGGCGCAAAAAGCAAATATAGGAGTAACTCTGTCGATACTGCGAAAGGGGTTTGAGATAGCTAATGGCGATACCCGCCCGTATCGCCCGTGTTTCCCGCGCGGCCCGCCATCCAGGGCTATAATGCAGCAGCGGCGAGCGGTCTGCCGCTATGCAACCCTGCTTTGCTCTAAACGAGCAGCGCATCAGGTGAGGACGGCGGCGGGGGGGTTAAGAGGTTTCAACTCAACTGTGATGAGGTGTCATGGCTGTCTCTCAGTGGTTACAGAGCGAGAGAGCGAGAGAGAGAGAGAGGGGAGAGTAAAGGGAGACATGTTCTCTATCAAGTGGAGTACAAGGGGGGGATTCTGTATATATATATATATATATATATCGCCGCACCGATGAATAATTGCTGCATTATTGATGGATTCTTCTATGTAAATGTCGGATCTACGATGGGAATAATGATAGCGTTGGCCATTTCAATCGCACAAAGGAGGAAGACTGTGAACTGTGAATTACGGACGGCCCGACGGTGACGTCATATCTGGAAATAATGGCGCGCAGACACAATGCATTTGTTGTCTGGTCTCCGTTTCATAATTGATGCCTTCGGCACAAAGACTCGTCTGGCGAGAGCGCGGAATTAACAAAGAGTGCACTTATTTTATTTTTTTATCCGAATGTAAAATAGGAGTGCGTCGTCTTTTTTTTCTTCTTCAGCGGTGCCAGTCAGAACAGGCGATAGCGGGGCCCGCGCGCGGCGTAGTCCTTCTGCGTGAGTTTGATGCGATGTTTGCTCGCATCTTTCTCCCGAACACAAGGAAATGTTTTTTTTTTCCGCAGACGGCGGCGGCGGCGGCGGCGGCGGCTTCGGTGACAACTGTACAGCTCAAGGTGGGCTTCGCCGCCTCTCACAGATGTGTCACGGAGAAGGGAGAGGCGGGAAAAAGCGAGCTGAAAAACCAAAAGAAAACCCATCAAGAAAGTATCAGAACAAACGAGAACGTGCCTTTTGCAGCCGCGTCTATTTCCGTTTGTCGTTTGCCTTTGCTCTTTTTTTTTTTTCTCGACCCACTTTTTCAGTCCGTATCGGCGCGAAAGCAAATAAAGTAATGAGGAGTAACTGTTCGATAAATAATAAATAAATACATGTTTATGCTATGAAGAGGGCTGTGATAGTACATGGACACACCTGTGCGGCTGAGGGCTATATTACAGTTAGGTGAGAGGGAGAGCATGCAGCACATCAGGTGAGGATGGTGATGGTGGGGGGGGGGGGGGGTTTACGAGGTTTCAACTCAACTGTGATGAGGTGTCGTGGCGTCTGAGGCGGCTGTCTCTCAGTGGTTAGAAAGAGCGAGAGAGAGAGATAGAAAAAGAGAGAGAGAGTGTGTAAGGGAGGGAGAGAGAGAGAGGGAGCGAGAGAGATAGTAAATGGAGAGAGAGAAAGAGAGAGTAAAGGGAGAGATAAAGAGAGAGAGGAGAGACAGACAGACGGACAACAACAGAGAGAGCTGGAGAGAGAGAGGGAGAGAGAGTGTAAGGGAGAGAGAGAGAGAGAGAGACAGAGAGACAGAGAGAGTGTAAGGGAGGGAGATAGAGAGATAGTGTAAGGGAGAGAGAGAGAGAGAGAGAGAGAAAAAGAGAGTGTAAGGGAGGGAGAGAGAGAGAGAGAGAGTGTAAGGGAGAGAGAGAGAGAGTGTGTAAGGGAGAGGGAGAGAGAGAGAGAGAGAGGGCTGATGGACAGATTTCAGTTTGAAAGCCACTCTCAGCATCCAGCACAGTGAACATCGCTCAGACACGTCACTCATGTCGGGGTGAGAGCCGCGCCGGGCGTCGGCTGCTCCTCACATCATGCTCATGTCTGTCCTTGTCTCTGTCCTTTTACCTTTTTAGATTTTTGTTTAACCACATCACATACCGGCTCCATTTTGAAGCACTTCCAGGTTCCCATAGTAATGCCCGCGTGGTTTCATCACATCACATATGAAATGGGCCCAATCATTGTGATGCGTCTGTAGTAGCCAGTTTGTCCTGCGTTATGTTGCGGCGCGTGTGAGACAGTCCGTCGTTGCACATCTGGACGTCAACACATTGTACCCCCTGATGAATCCTCTCTAATGCAGCCTATTCTTATTAGTCACAGTGGGAAACAGAGCCCTCCCAAGATGCATCGGCGTGTTTGTGTGTGTGTGTGTGTGTGTGTGTGTGTGTGTGTGTGTGTGTGTGTGTGTGTGTGTGTGTGTGTGTGTGTGTGTGTGTGTGTGTGTGTGTGTGTGTGGCAAGCAAGGCACACACATCCCCCCGCCTCTCTCCCCTTCCCTCTCTCCTAACTCTCTCTCCCTGGCTTTCTCTCTGTCTCTCTCCCTCTCTCTACCCCCTCCCCCTCCCGGTATATGGCCCTCCCCCCTCTCGCTCTCTCCATCCCTTCCTCTTTCCCCCCCCCCCCCCCCCCCCCCCCCTCCCCTACCGCTGTGTACCAGCAGTATCGCGACTATAATGAGACAACGTTTCTCCTCAGCTCCAGTGTGATGCCTTTGAATTAACGGTCTCTCTCACAGGTACAACACATCCTTGCTTATTCATGCACGCGGCAACGCACGGCACCACAGCAACGCATGCGGCCTGTTGCATGTCAACCACGCGTGTCGTTGGCATGAATAAGAGAACGTATGGCAACTTATAGCGCTGAGTTGGAAGCAGGAACAGCGTTGCTAAAAACAACCTCCGTTCCTTTTGGCTATTTTTCTGTGTCTGAACGTGTGTGTGTGTGTGTGTGTGTGTGTGTGTGTGTTTGTGTGTGTGCACAAACACGTGTGCCTCTGCGCGCGCGTGCGAATTTTCAGTAAATATAAATAAATCTGCAAAGCTACACTGCAGAAACACTCAAGAAACATTATGATTAGCTGCTACCATTTATTCAGAGGTGGAGGTAATGGCAATGCTAATGTATTCATATGTTAAAAATGGCTGTGGGTGTGTGTGTGTGTGTGGGTGGGGGGGGGGCAAAGTGTGTACAGCACTAAGACAACCACACACAAACACACATTGTACACACACACACAAACACACACACTATCCCCACCTCCCACCAAAATAGTTAGTAAATCCTCAGAAAAACGTTAATTTCAGTTGGAGTCATAGGCCTGCGTGTACCGCGGCGGTTCCTCACCCATATATTTATAATGCCGAGATAATGCACAGTTACAATATGGCAGTGCATTATTTAATGAGGGCACCATAATGTGAGCCAATATTACGTGCTACATTTTCGCTCCCGGATTAAAGAGAGGTTTCTATTTTTTTCCCCGTCGCGGCTACGGCTTAATCGTAAGACTGGCTGTCAGTTAAACGCTCACCTGTTAAAGCGACTGGGAATCGTCCAATTAAATCCTCCCAGGAGCACGCAGAGACATGTTAATCAGGTGTGTGTCATTCCTGACAAGTTCTCTATCAAGTGGAGTACAAGGGGGGGATTCCATATATCGCCGCACCGACGAATAATTGCTGCATTATTGATGGACTCACTTCTATGTAAATGTCTGATCTGTGACGGGCGTGATAACGTTAGCCGTTGCACGATCGCACAAAGGACTTACAACGGCTTTTCAACCGCTGATAGTGACGTTCCTGTCTTGAAATAATGTCATGTGCCGACACAATGTATTTGCTGTCTGGTTCCTGTTTCATAATTCGTAAGACTCGTCTGGTGAGAGCACAGAATTAACAACGAGTGCACTTATTTTTACTCCAAATATGAAACAGGACGGCGTTGTGTGCGCAGTCCTTCTGGAGAGTGGGGTGTTTACTCACATCTTCACATTTTCCCCTCAACACAGGGAAAATGTTTCCACAGACGGCAGCAGCTTTGGTGACAACCGTACAGCTCAAGGTGGGCTTTGCCGCCTCTCACAGATGTGAGAGGAGAAAGGAGAGGAGAGGAAAGCAAGCTGAAATGTTAGCAAGCGCCAGAGTCCACACGTATGGAGAGCATGGCAGACTGGCGGCGGCGGTGTCTGCCAGGCCATAGCTCAGAAATAGATGGCTTCATAATGAAAAACGATAAACACAATAATCGTATCCTATATCCAGACTATATTATATTATACTATACTATTCTATGCTACTATAATCTACTTTACTATACTATTATTTTAACCACCTCCTTGAATAGTTTCAAGGTAATTTCACCATGAAATGAAAAACAAACCCCAATGACAATATATGTATAAACAAGGGACTTCCTGTGAATTACTTTTGGATGTCAATCAATGAGCATGCATCTAGTTCAAAGATACCTACAGGTAGACTGCAGGCATTGGGGTTCGACCCCAGAACCTTCCAGCTGGGAGTCAAACCACCTTAACCACTAGGCTTAACTGCGCACATGGGCCCGATCGTCCTCTGCATCACATAACACCGGGGAAGTTTACGGAAAGGTTGACGTACACCCAGCAGCTGTGCTGTGAAAAACCAAAGGAAGCCCATCAAGAAAGTAGCAGAACAAATGAAACACATCTTACTCAGTCGCGTCTATTTCCATGTGCGACACTGCGCATTTATTTTTTGTCTTTTTGTCTTTTTCTTGTCTTTTTCTACCACACAGACTGCGTCTCAGTCTCAGGTGTAAAGAGGAGTCCCAGCAGGGGGGGCGTTACCATGGGAACGAGTCTCTCACTGTGGATCGCAAAGCAATGAGGAGCTTTTTTACAAAAACAAAATCTAACTCCCTCCACAAGCTATCCAAGAAAGTCAGTCTTACTTGGCTTACAGTAAGTCACACAAATGAAACAAAGTGAAAATGACTGAATGTAAAGGACAGTTTTTGACAGTACTGTAAAAGATTAGTCAACCTATATAGTGAGACTTGAGCTTTACTGCATGGCCAACAAAGTAAAAGATGAGAAGAAAGCAGCTGTTCTGAGTCTGATGGGAGCTAAATCCTACAACTTGCTACACAGCGTCACAGCACCAGAAAAACCGCCAGAGGACGTACATGTGTTAAAAGCCCACTTCGAAACCAAAACCACTGGTCATAGCCGAACGTTTTAGATTTCACAAAATATATCAGCACAAGAATGAGTCTAGCGCGGTGTATACTGCAGAGCTCCTGAGGCTCGCTGAACATTGTGAGTTTGGGGCGGGGCTGACAGATTCGCTCCGTGACAGGCTTGTCTGCAGGCTGCATGAAAAACACGCAGAAACGGCTTTTGACAAGGCAGGATCTGACACCGGAGACTGCATGGGAAATCGCTGTGTCAATGGAAACAATTGCAAAAGATGCAAATGGGCTACAGAGGAGAAGCACAGGAGAGTGCTCGGTGAATACGTTTTTCACAAAACTAAATGACAAATCACAACCGTGTTTCGGTGTGGGAAAAGGTCCCATGACCCTGCTGATAGCTGGTTCAAGGATGAAGGCTGTAGACAGCGCAATAAAAAAAGGACACATACAGAACATGTGCAAATAAAAGAAGAATGATTATAAATCATACACAAAGAAAACAGGAAAGAGAGACAGAAATGTACATCCGGTCAACAGATACAAGTAATTTAAATGGAGAGTTGAACTGTCATGCGTTGAACTTAATTATCTTAAAGAGACGGACTGTAAACTTATATGGGTGACACCTGAGGTAGAGGGAGTAACACTAGTGAGTTGGACGCCGGATCTGCCCTCTCAGTGATTTCTCACAAAGACTGTAAAAAAACTTCCCAAATGTGAAACTGACACCCACCTCAGTGATGCTGAAAACATACACAGGGCAGAAAATATCTCTGATGGGTAAAGCAAAGGAAATGGGAAATATGAGATGAAGAATGGAGGTGTACCTTTATTTGGACGTGAATGGCTATGGAGCATTCACCTTCACTGGCAGTCAATAAAGGCAATGCACATCACCCCGAGGCAAAACAGCAGCACTACAGAGGAGAGGCTAACATGACAGCACAGATCATACTCGAAGTTTCGCAAGGCTCATCCTGTACCGTACGCCATTCGCCCCAGGGTGGAGGCGGAGCTTCAGCATTTGGAAAGACCAACGTTTTCCCTCCAAAGTTGACTGGTGTGACCGGGCTACAGCAATTGTGCAAAAAGAATTGTGCTGTACGCATCTTTTGTGATTTCAAGGTCACAGTAAATCCTGTACTACACGCACACCAGTATCCGCTCCTGCTCTTAGAAGACATCTTTGCATCCATGGCACGTGGAGAGCGCTTCTCAAAGATTGACTTTGATCAGGCATACCTACACATGGAAATGGGAGAGGCACCTCGGAAATATCTGACAATGAACACAACAAAAGGCCTGTATCAGTACAACAGATTGGTGTTTGGCATATCAAGTGGCCCAGCAATATGGCAACGCGCCATGGACCAAGTACTACAAGGGATACCGGGCACCCAGTGTCGTTAGGATTGATTATCGTACCAGGAGTTGATGACGACACACACCAGGCAAACCTACAGGCGATGCTGTCAAGGTTGGAGGAGTATGGACTGAGAGCCAACAAGAGCAAGTGCCAGTTATTTAATGACTCCATTGAGTTCTGTGGTCACACTATTGACTGGCACGGCCTGTACATATCTCAGGGCAAAATCCATGCAATGCTAAAGGAGCCTGAGAATGTGAGCCAACTGCGCTCATTTTTAGCCCTCATAAATTACTCCCACAAGTTTCTATCGAACATGTCCACTGTTCATGCTGTGAACAGTTTGCTGCAACTGGGCGTCAAATGGGAGTGGTCAAAAGACTGTGAACGAGACTGCTAAACAGCTGATCACATCAGAGGAGGTGTTGAGACTCTTTGATCCCAGTCTCCCTCTATGCCTTGCCTGCGCCACTTCCCTGTATGGCATTGGTGCCATACTGTCTCACAAGATGACGTGATTGGTGATGGATCTGAGCGACCAATCGCCTCTGCGTCAAGATCTCGGAACTACGCCGAGTGCACCAAAAAAGATTTTGAATCAGTATCTGTACGGAAAGCAAAAGTTGATCACAAATCCCTCGTGTCCATTTGAACCCTCAAAAGTGTCCCGGCGATGGCCACTGCACACTTACAACAATGTTTCTAGGTGCTCACACGTACACCATCGAATGTAGGTGTGAGCAAAGCAACAAAACAACATGGAAACGCAGATGGACTTTCTCGCCTCCCTCACGAGTCACATCTTCACAGCTGAGGATCCAACACATCCAGCTGGCGTGTTCCACATGACTCAAGTGGAGCCACTTCCTGTCACGAGCGCCCAAATACAGAAGGAGAGTAACAGAGACCCTATCTTATCTAAAGCACATGAGCTGACAGTGAATGGATGGCCGGCTCATGGCAACCCCGCCTACCTGAGTACTCCACCCGACGAGACCAGCTATCAGTATGTCATGGTTGCGTGGGTGTTGGAGTCACTGCGCACAAGAACATCTTGTATAGTGAAGATGAACAGCCTTGCTAGGAGCTACGTCTGGTGGCCTGGCACTGACTGTCAAGTAGAAGATATAGCTAAGACTTGCAGTGGATGCCAACAAAGACAACGCCAGCCCCAGACAGTGCCCCTTCACACTTGGGAGTGGCCTACGACAGCGACCAGGTAGTCTATGTTGCAGCGTATCCACATAGACTACCTGGGACCCCTTTCTGGACCAGATTTCTCATCGTGGTCCTTCACCCACTCAAAGCGGCCCAAGGTCTTCACAGTACAACAGGCCACACCAGCGAAAATGGTGGACATACCGCATGGACATTTTTCGCACATAGCCGGGGCTGCCACAGCAACTGGTGAGTGACAACCGTAGTCAGTTCCCTGGAGAGGACTTCCAGATCTTCATCAAGAAGAACAGCGTCAAACACCTGACCTCAGACCCTCACCACCTTGGCAACAAACGGCTTAGCAGAGCGTTTTGTATAATCGTTCAACAGTCAATGAAAGCGGGTGGGAACGAAGGAACGTCACCGCAGCAAAAAGTAGCAAACTTTCCTACTGGCTTACTGAAACACTGCTCAGGCGACAACTGGACAGACCCCAGCAATGTTATTCCATGGGCAGAAGCCAGACAGCCGCAAACACATGCAGGATAAACAATGTTCTGGTAAACAAACACACAAACAACAACTGAGGACGTTCAGTGCTTTGGACACAAAGTGCTTGCCAGTGACTATAGAAACAGAAATGGCCGCCTGGTGAGATTCTACCAAGAGTTACACATTGTGCATGTAGGGCCTGACACAGTCTGGCGCAAGCAGACTGGTTACTGGATGTCATTACTGAGGGCTCAGCTGCACATCCGGCCTCAGATGAGGAGGCTCATGTACGAAAGGACTTTGAGGATGACACTGAAGAGGCAGAGACTGCTGAACCCCTGGTTCAGGGTTCAGGAGGAGCGCCTCAGAGACTGGATTTATAGTCGTGTATGCCTAACGGCAATTGACTGGTTGTTGTTCATAGGGAAAGGAAAAACAACAACATATTGTAAACAGTGATATTTTTGTTAGTGTTATTGAACAGCTATTACTTACCTTGTGGCACATCAAAGTTGAAAGGGAGGAATTGTTGTGTATGTGGGGGTAAACATGAATAACATAGGCACTACTTCTTTCTGGTTCTGTCATCCCTGTTGCTGCTGTAACTGGGGCGAATACACAACGATAATCACGCTACTTTTTAAATATTTTTAGGTTTTTGGTGACATTGCAGAGGTTGACCTGCCGCATGGCACACCGCCAGGAGAGAGCACATGACACCTCGCAGCGGCGGCCGCGTGCGCACACGCCTGCGGTGCGCGCGCGTGGGGGTGTGTTCTTATTCGGCGCAGCAACTGTGTGTCTGTGTGTGTCTGCTGGTATTTCACAGTGATGCTGTTGTTTGTGTGAGTGCACACACATTGTTATGCCCCTTTATTAGTGGTGTGCACCTGTGTGTGTGTGTGTGTATGTGTGTGTGTACATGTGTGTTCCTACCAGAACACCTGTGTGAGTGTATGTCTGTGTGACTGTGTGTGTGTGTGCATGCGTCACATATGTGTTTGTGTGTGTGTGTGTGTGTGCATATGTGTGCGCGTGTTGGTATGAGAGGGGTAATTAGGACATTAGGAGAAGCTTTTGACAGCCTTGTCATTGCCACAGCCTCCCCAGTGGAAAGGAGCTGGTCAGGGGGCTAAGTGGGGGTCCAGGAGGGTTAGGAGCCAGCTGCTGCAGCACTACTCACTGTCTGGAAGCTCTCAGAGAATATTAAACCACTGGGGCCTCAGCCAAGACGTCCCTGCATTCACCCACAACACAAATCCCTCACGCCCCGCCGTAGCCAGTATTAATTTATGCCGCTGAATTGTTACCGACGTCCTCCACACAAAAGCACAAACAATAAAAACATGAAAAGGATTATAACAAACGATGATGGCGTGAGAGGTAATTGAGCAATTTTGTAAAGCGCTTAATGTGAAATTCATCGCCTGTAACTGGCATTTTTCAGTCTCCGGGAAAAAAAAGAAAGAAAGAAAAAAGAAAAGAAAAAAAGGATTGCTGTGCCCGAGCTGTTTGTGCTTATTTCGAGTGCTGCGTGATGATGAATCCACGTGCCGATGCCATTCCTCTTTCAGATCTGCCTCCAGCTAAGAGGCTCCATTATAACATAAACGTATTTAAAAAAAACCCGTTCCCTCGCGTGGATGTCTTGCTGGGGCCAGATTCACAAAAGTATCTTAAGATAATTCTTAAGAAGTTTCCTTAAGACTGTTTTTGAATGCGACGCCTTGCGTTTTGCAAGAACCTTTAATATCACATTTATTTCTTTTGAACTTTTTTAAATTAGTCACATTTTTGGGCCATGTGTGTGAATGAGTGTAAATCAATCACTTGCAGTCTCTGTAGTAAATAGGTACAACCCTGAGGAGCGATAAACAAATTGTGTAGTTAGTGTAGCGTTTAGTAGCCTAGACCTGTCTTTTCTATATTATAATAAAATACAACATTTTAACCAGTGAATATCAACACCTTACAAAAAATTACGAAAAAATATTGCAAATAGAGGCAATTACAACTATAACATCGATATTACCAACTAAAAGCATGGCATATCTTCTCAATGTGACAATTTAAGACAATTAAACTGTTTTCTTGTGGTTAAGAATACAATCAAGAAGAAATTCAAGAAACACATTTATGATTTTTCCTGAAGAAATTATCTAAGAAGAAAGATACACACATTCTTAAGATATATTTTGGTAATATTGTATAGTAATACAGTGTTTCTTAACTTTCTCTGTAAGTCAAACCTTAAGAAAAAGGCTATAGAGATTTTTCTTCTTGCTTGCTTCTGTGAATCCGGTCCTTGATGACCTCGCTGATGAGATCATTCATTGTATAGATGGATTATTATAATCGTGAGCAAACAACATGGCCGCCGCGCTCTGCAGCACCTGGGCCTATTCTCTCACTACACCACTTATACACTGATAATCCAATCCCCCCCAAAAAACAAACTCTCTAACTGCATCTGGGGTACGCTAAACACATTCATTTGTTAGCCGTTTGTATGTAATATATTTTGTGCATGCCTCAATCAGACACCTGTCACACACACACACAAGCACGCACCTGCTAGCGGCATGCTAAGAGAGAACAAGGTGGGAAGGGAAAGGCCCTTTTGTTTCCTCACAGTTTATAATCAACACGCTGCTTCCAATCTTCTGCCACCATTTTTCAATTTCCGATTCTCCTTTTTTTACGCAGTCAAATCACTGCAATCAATCAGTTGGTGCTGAGGGAGGGCAAGAGACACTGGAGAGACACGGAGAGAGAGAGAGGGGGACAGCGAGAGAGAGAGAGAGAGAGGGAGGGAGAGAGAGACAGAGGGAGACAAAGAGAGGGAGGAGAGAGAGCGAGAGAGAAGTTTTCCGATGGAAACATCTCCAGCCTGGGGTCCCATTAGTGAGAGATGGCAGGAAGCGTGTGTGTGCGTGTGTGTGTGTGTGTGTGTGTGTGTGTGTGTGTGTGTGTGTGTGTGTGTGTGTGTGTGTAATGATTCCTGACACTCCCATGCAGAACAGTCACTGATAGTCAATTGAACAAACCTGGTGAAATATGGCAGGCAGCAAATGTACAACATTACATAATAGTCATATCACACCACCCAAAACTACAATAACAAAAGGGAAGGAATTGAAATACCAGAGACAAAGTGGCAGGAGTTTAAATACAAGCGGGGGTGAGTCTAAATACAGGTGGGAGGGGTAAAAATACATGTGAGTGGGGCTTAAATACAAACAGGAGCGGTTTAAATACAAGTGGGAGGGGTTTACATACAAGTGGGAGGAGTGTTTATGCAAGAGACAGATAAAGGGAGGAGGTTTAAAACAAGAGGGGGTGGTTTTTAAATACAAGGGATATTGACAAGACGCAGAGACGCAGGGAACACAGTGAGTCCCTCTAGTGGACAGGTAAGGGAACATACAGGATCCCAAAAGACTGGAAAAGTACTGGGAACGGACACAGATGGGTTCACATAAGTCCGCACAGCAGGAAGCCCACTATGAGGCCAAAACATAAACGGGATGTATGTGTGTGTGTGTGTGTGTGTGGGGGGGGGGGGATTGTGTGTGTCGTGTGTGTGTGTGTGTGTGTGTGCGTGTGTTTGTGTGTGAGGATTGGGTGTGCGTTCCACCATATGTATGGAAACAGTGAAACACACACACACACACACACACACACACAAAATGACTCCATCAATACAGGCAAATTAAAACCATCTTCACAGTCAGCACACCCCCCCCCCCCCACACACACACAGACAGCTGACTGGACTGTTAATGGATATTTGAACCCAAGTGAGGTGCATTCAACTTTGACCTTCACCTCCATTAAGCCACCCGATATCGGGAGACAATCCAGACGAACACACACACACACACACACACACACACCTATCATGGACATAAACAATTACTCTGCATTACAAAATGACGCCCTTTGGTCACGCACCACCGACCCATATTGCCGACTCATATTGCCGTGAAAAACCTCTGAGAGATGAACAGCGTATATTGAACGCTCCGCACGCATCGTCCCATTACTGCTGCATAGGCACTTGTTATCTGAATACATATCGATCCCGCATCACCCCCGGAGACGACGCTGCTCCTCGTCCATTGACAGGTTCTGGGAAGGAAGTAGGAAGGTCTGGTTGCTCCGCGAGACTGCTTCATGTCATCACACACACACACACACACACGCACATACACACGCCGGACATCACCATGGAAAACACTGTGTTAACATGCATGAGTATGTTAACAGAAACACCTTGGGCGGTCTGAACCCACTCAGTCCAGGTTACCGCCGACGCGGCGATGTGATGTATCGTGTTTATTAGACGTGCGGATTAGATGGGAAATCTATTTGAAGTGGGCGTACAAAAATGGCAACTATGGTAGATTTACAATGGCACGAGTGTTATACGGCTTGGCTGCTTTCATTTATTCACAGCTTGACATTTCCTTTCCTTCCGCACAAAGCGTCGCTCTAACTGTGTGCCAATGGCCACATCATTTAGACCGGACCCGCATGAATATTTAACATTAACGGGCCCGGCGTGTAGCTTCCTCAAAATTTGTAATTTTTTTTTTTTTTTGCCATACAGAGGCACAGTAAAACACTTTAAAAAAATTTTTTTTTAAAAAGGCTCAGTCTACTGATGAATCGCTGGAGACTTTGTGTTGTGGTGGTCTGGCAAAAAAAAAAAAAACGCCTATCAATCACGGGGCACTGCCATGCTCTGCCAGCTACGTATGCCTGTCCCCTTTCAGGAGGGGGATTCTCTGGGCTTTCTGCAGGATCAGCTGCCAGCAGCTCCAGCGTGTATAGAGGGGTCAGTGGCGGGGTTCACCGCGATCCGGCAACAAAGCCCGGGCTAAGGCTGTGAGAGACGGAGAGGGCGAGAGAGAGAGGCGGAGAGAGAGAGAGGGCGAGAGAGACGGAGAGAGAGAGAGAGAGGGCGAGAGAGAGAGACGAAGAGATAGAGAGGGAGAGGGCGAGAGAGAGATGAAGAGACAGAGAGAAAGAGAGAGAGAGAGAGAGATACAGAGGGAGAGAGAGATACAGAGAGAGAGAGAGATACAGAGGGAGAGAGGGAGAGGGCGAGAGAGAGAGACGAAGAGAGGGAGAGAGAGAGATGAAGAGAGGGAGAGAGAGACATAGAGAGAGTATCTCTCGTCCACAGCTTTGGTTTTTACTCCTGTGTGAACACTTCCATGGTGAAAATCAGGGATTCATTCTCTGGAGGCTTTTTACTTCCGTAAAAGTGAAAAATAAATTGAAATAATGAAAAAAAAAGGTAACTATTAATCCATCAAACTTCTTGCACCGCCAACATGAAGAGTCTTGAGTCTAAGTGTGCATAAAGAAGCAGTCCTTCTAAATGATTTAATCAGCCTTTCATGAATTGCCTACCAGCAAGGAGGTTCATTTTTTTTTCCTTTTTGATTGGCTGTGCAATTACCTTAACATGAGTTAATTACAACATAATTGCCCTCTCACAGCTTCAAGAAAGCTATCATGACGTATGCCAATCAGCTTATCTATCTATCTCTCTCTCTCTCTCTCTCTCTCTCTCTATATATATATATATATATATATATATATATATATATATATATATATATATATATATATATATATATATATGTAACACATTGGCTCTTGAACACACACATGTATATATTCAAACTCTGACTGGGTGGGAGATTCTCACACTAGAGAGGTTCGTTACCATGAACTACCATGAAGTTTCAATATCCCTCGAGATGGAGTGGCGTGTGTTGCTTCTAAAGTGCAAGCGGTCCTCCAGATTTCACTTCACTTCAAACAACAACACATGAAATCTGGTCCCTCTTGTGCAAACACAAACCGAATTGCTTTATCAATTGATTTAACACAGAGAGTGTCACGCGAGTCGAGCAAGCGTGAAGCGCCTGGGAGACCTGCTCCCACACAAACACCCTACCGGCTACACTGTGGACAGGAGATGCAGGGGGGAGATACGGTGGGAGTGGTGGGGAAAGCTGAGTTGGAGAGATATAGTCTCTCTCTTCCCCCCTAGTCTTACGGGACTAGGGGGGAAGTAGTAGAGTCGCACAAGAGACCCCACACACACACACACACACACACACGCTCTCACTCACTTACACACTCTCTCTCTCTCTCTCTGTCTGTCTCTCTCTCTCTCTCTCTTACACACACACAAACACGCATGCATGCACACACGCACACACACACACACTCTCACTCACTTACACTCTCTCTCTCTCTCTCTGTCTGTCTCTCTCTCTCTCTCTTACACACACACACACACAAACACGCATGCATGCACACACTCACACACACACACTCTCACTCACACACACACACACACACAAACACGCATGCATGCACACACGCACGCACATACACATACACACTCTCTCTCTCTCTCTCTCTCTTACACACACAAACACGCATGCATGCACAACGCACACACACACACTCTCACTCACTTACACACTCTCTCTCTCTCTCTGTCTGTCTCTCTCTCTCTCTCTTACACACACACACAAACACGCATGCATGCACACACTCACACACACACACTCTCACTCACACACACACACACACACACAAACACGCATGCATGCACACACGCACGCACATACACATACACACTCTCTCTCTCTCTTACACACACAAACACGCATGCATGCACACACGCACACACGCACACACACGCATGCATGCACACACGCACACACACACACACTCTCACTTAGTCACTCACACACACACACACACTCTCTCTCTCTCTCTCTCTCTCTCTCTCTCTCTTACACACACACACACACACACAAACACACACTCTCTCTCTTTCTCTTACACACACACACACACACACATTGGTATTTTTTAAGGGTTGTGTGATACGGTCCAAGTCCTGATAAAACAAGAACCCAAAGACCCGGTGTGTGTGTTTACCGAGTCCACAGCACCGGCGCCGGACGTTGTTATGAAAGGGTTTGGATATCGTGACAGGTGGAGATGAGAGGTACATCAGTAGGAGCTAGTGGTGTCGCGCGCAGACATCTCTCTGAATGATTTAAGTTTATTTTTATTTATTTTCTTGCACACCGGTGCGAGCGGGCGTGCGAGAGAGAGAGAGAGAGACAGAGACAGAGACAGAGAGTGATGAGTGACTGCTGTCTGCATCCCAAGCCTATTAGGAAGCAACGGGGACCAGGAGAACAGATGCTCTCTCTGTCTCCCCCTCTCTCTCTCTTCAGTCGCTCTCGCTCTCTCTCCGTCTCCGTCTCTCTGTCTCTCTCTCTCGCTCCCTCTCTCTCTCTGTCTCCGTCTATCTCTCTCTCACTCTCTCCCTCTCTCTATGTCTCTCTCTC
>JAOPHQ010001734.1:135000-167500 GCA_030340625.1 Merluccius polli | reverse complement strand
GAAGAAGTGAAGGACCCATGATCGATGAAAGGTGACAATCGCGAGTCGAGATAAAACCATAGAGGCGGCGGCGCGGCGGCGCGACCGGGGGCCCTCTGATAAAGAGGCACGTCTGTCGACTACGAAGCCCCGAGCACGGACCTGGCGAAATCTCCCCACTCTGATTACCGCTGTCACTTTAGATTTATCATTATGGCGCACGCAGATTTGGCAGTCCATTTCATCGCCTTAAATACAATCTCCCTTGGCAACGGCGAGGTCGCTAAAACGCTAAGATAAATAATCTCAAGGTGTGCAACTCTCCCACCAAAATGTTATTCAAAGGGGATCAATAAACAAACTGTGTGTAATTTGAATACAAAACCAGCTCAACCTATTCCTTTTGTTTAGCGGCGGCGGCGCTCTCAACCCCGGCCACCGTCTGGTGATCAATTATTAAAATCAACTTCACGTTGCTTTGCGCGTGTCAACAACTTTAGGAGCATCAGATTTATTCTGCGTGCGATCGCCTCTGAGAGGTCATTTTTCATCCTGGGTCGCCTTTAGCACTTCTTATTAAAATACATTATTGTTCTCGTGGATTTATTTAATCCATGTGATAGCTCATTAGTCAGATTAATGTAATGTACTCTGCTCTCGTTGTTGGAACGGTGTGTGTGATGAGAAACACGTTTAAATCAGTTTAAATAAAATATGTGACGATGGCCGCCGCCTCCCACCGTGTGGCCGGCGCCGCGGTGCTCACTGCGGTCCAGCCGTACTTCCTGATCTTCCTCCGTTCATTTGTTGCTAAAATATGAACATTAATGCAACAACTGCTGCGCACACACAGACGTAAATTGGAAAAACCTTCCCCTAAGGACCTTCGCTAAACACAAATACATTCAAATGTATTTCAGAAAAGGAATCAAGAGATAATTTGGGCTGCTCCAAACGCTTGCCTCTTAAGAAATCACATATTTGCGTCAACACACATCGCTTGTTATTTACTGCTCACTTTACGCATTACGTAGCACCTTGCTGATCAAGGTGTTGATGATGATGACAACTTGAGCAGTGCGCTGTGTGACATTAACCCTGTGTTTAACTAAATATGGCGTATTTGTTTTGTCATTCGTGTGTGTGTGTGCCTGGAATGTCGCAGTCAGAATTCAAAAGCTTTCCACAGTCCACACATTATTGATTTTAAGTCCTCAACTTTCGGTGTTGACCGATTTGCAGAGTCCCGATCCATTACTTTGACTGAACTGTAACGGTCATGTTTTGCGGTCATTAGATCATAATAATTGACAACATAATCAATTGTTTTGCCGTTAGAGACATGTACCTTGCTTCCATTTGCTAAAAGAAGTAAATAAACTGAAGATGATTTTCTTTTCGACGTTTGAGTCGGTTTAGTTTGTACTTAGTTTGACGCCCGTATTGGATTCACGTCTGATGTCTGCAGCTTTTCAGAAGCAGTTTAGCAGATGAACCTGACGATATTAGTCCAAGTTAATGATGTTGTTGATGTGCATGAGGCGCCAATCTAATTCAGCACTTCTTTCTAAAACAAACAAACTAAACTACAAAACATTGAATCATTAAATATATAAATATGAATATCATTAAACTTGGGTTTTCATGTCATGTATATGCCACAACTGCCAGCCCCAAAAAACCCAATACATTACGTAATGACACATGGCTTGCAGGGGGGGTAGTTCTCCTGGGATTGTTACCCTAAAGAAAAGTATATATATAATAAATACATATGTTGTGTGCATAGAGCATGGACATGCTGGGGTGTTTGATCCCCATGTCCAGATGTCAGATGCCTAACCCCCCCGCCTGCATAGTATAGCAGTAAGTAATAGTAAGTATCTGGGCTGGATGAAGGTGTCTGCTGAGATAATAATTCTTGTCGGATCTAACATTGCAGCAACTTGTTTCCATGAGTCACTTTAACGACACCCTAGCCAACAAGCGGACTAATTGGCTTGTTAATGTTTATGGATCCTGTGATGTTTGCTTTTCTGCTTCAACGCCTCTTTAAATTGAGTCCGAGCTAGGGCCGGACTCAAAGCACATCTTTTTAAGCTTCGGATGCTCGTTAGGGTTTCCGAACCAATATTTGAATATTCAGAGTGCGTATCTTTCCCATGCCTGAATCTGAGCCGGCTGCTGAGAATCGCTGCATTTTTATCAACTGATCGTTTTTCCTTTTAATTTCCACAGTGTTAGTTCAATAACGCAGCAGCACTACAATATCCCGTAGGATTGCTCCGATGGACCGAAGGAGCCTAAAAGTTTCCGGAGACACACTGCTTCCATCGTATGAGAGTAGGCCTACTTCCAGTTATCACAAAGCTAATAGCTGAACATTGTGCAAAGTTTTGATGAAATTGCACACAGCTACCTCTTCTACTCATGTTTATTGAATGACAAACCCGTTATTCTTAATAGGTAGAACTTTGTGGTGTCCTTTGGCCTCCTTTAAACATTGAAATAGCTGCTTAATGCGTTATTAAAACCCTTCTAAAACCATGAACCTCCCCGCTTGCCGCAGCTGAGTAATGGGAGCGCCACCATGGACAACAAACGAATATCCGAATATTGGGGCTCAGCACTGGTCCAATCATTAAATGGCTCACACCAGGAGATAAATGGCAGCATTAATAATACCAAGGGGGCCAATATGATTTGCTCTTTTAACTTATTAGCATACTATACATCAACGACTTTGGAATGAGCCTTCTGTTGGACAGGATGACCAAGTAGCAGCCAAACGAATAGAGGATGCCATGTACATAAAGCTTCAAGGACAGATGTGTGTGTGTGTGTGTGTGTGTGTGTGTGTGTGTGTGTGTGTGTGTGTGTGTGTGTGCGCGTGCATGAATGTGTGTGCGTGTGTGTGTGCGCGCGTGCATATGTATGTCTATGTGATGTGTGTGTGTGTGTGTGTGTGTGTGTGTGTGTGTGAATGCAGTGAGTGTGCTATATCCCCTCTTGTTACAAAATGTGTCCTTGAATGAAGAAAGCAGCTAAACAACTAAATGAGGTAAAAGCAAAAGTCAGTAAGTATTGTATTGTAATACAACCCTACGTAAATTAGTGTTATACAAATTGCTATTTCAATTAGATTTTTGTTGTAGAGAGAGAGAGAGAGAGAGAGAGAGAGAGAGAGAGAGAGAGAGAGAGAGAGAGAGAGAGAGAGATAGCTCTATATATATAAAGAGATATATATATATACATTACATACAAATTGCCTTATAAAGTAACATATCAGATCCAATTTGTCCAGGGGAAATTGGAATACTGTACAATGAACCGTGATATGAAGCAATTGAACATGGGTCTATAGGACATATTTTTCTCTAAAACGGATATAATATTTTTATTAGCATTATATGTCTGCCCATTCGGGCCACAATTTCCCTCCTTGCCATCCCTGGGAGGAGGCATCCCTCTCCGGTGCTCCTGCTCTCCTCTCCTCCATCTGGGTTATGGAGGTTTTGCCCTTTAGAGGTTTAGTGGTGAGGGGCTGTCGTAAAACTTGGGCCCGGTTCGCCGAGACTGTTCCTGTGATTAAGGGCTGTGTGCATAACATTTACATTTTTTCACTTCGAGCAGTGTGTGTGTAACATTAAATAATCACGCCAAATTGTACATCATTTAATAAAGGCGGCAAAGTCGTTTTGTTGTCCGTTCCACTGCATTTTTTTTTACGAGCGATTATTAGCCCACGACATATTTGCTGGTGCGTACAAGATGCTAATACAAAGTATATTTAATTACGGTGAAGTAAAGTGCTATCCAACTTGCCGTGCGCCTAAACAGTTTTTTCCGATGTGAAATCTGAAACCGTACACGCCGATGCGCTCAATCCCAGTCTGCACTCGAGAAAACAAATAAAGAACGCGTCGTCCTTCCTATGTCAGGAAGAAAGATGATGATTACAGATAAATAATGTTTACCGAGTGGCCTAATACCAGCCATTTTGAGGAGAGGCAACAACCCTCATGTGTGATCAGTCCTAAAGCTATTCATCTTCCGTCTATTCATCTGCACCGAAAAATATCAATAATAAAACATGTCTGATAGCTGACACATTTGGAGTGCTCTGATTACAGATTATTACCATGGCAATGAACAAACATTTGTCTTGTCGACAATGTTTTTGAACTTATTTCGCTCTGAGTGCCGTTTTTCATGTCAAAGAAGTCAGTCTGGTAGGGAACTATTACTTAACACATGTAGGAAATGTGGAGATGCGTAAATGGTCCGGCGGAAAATAGATGTAGGGCAACAACATCATACATATCATCTCCACACAGTTAATTTATGAAGACACAATAATGGAGATTCGTTTTTTTGACAAATGTCGGGACCACTATCTAATTATGTTGTCCATTATTTTTATATTTAATTTTAATGGGAACGGAAATGTTTTTCGTATGATGAAGCCGGGCGAAGAAGAGCGAAAACACAAGTGATGTCTGGCAAACAATCTATTATCATATTAGAAATAACAAACCTATAGACCTAAAAAAGACAGGCAAGGGGGGGGGGGGGGGAGCAGGAGACGCATCACAGCCTAGAAGACAACAACTTATGCAAAACAATCATTCCCAAAGGAATTATCTTCCGCGGCCCTAACTAGAGCTTTGAACTCGGTGAAATAAATTAATTTCTGAAGTTTTAAGTTTCCCTGCAGGCTATTCCAAACAAAGAGTGTACTTTCCACTCAGCCGAGAGAATTGAAAAGTTGTGACCATAAACCCGCCTGCCCTTCGAAGCGGTGTTACAAAGTTTAAAAAAAAAAAAAAGCCTTTAAAAAATAAAGACAAATATAAGCCTTGACTTGTCACTTAACAATATAACAAACAAAGTAAAACGATCACTGTGAGATGTACACGATATGAAATAATGCCACAAGTTTTGCATGTATGGGTTTTGTATACAAATGGCCAATAATGTAAAAACAAAAAAGTAATCATTCTGAAAGTTTTCCCCAGTTTCAATTAAGGACTACTTTGTAATTTTTAATTAAGGGTTTGTTTACAACATAAAGTCTCTTCTGCATTATAATGAAATCCCCCCCTGAAAAAAAACACCCATACTCACACTGCATATTCTCAAACTACCTCATATCCTTCTCTACAGCCCAAAGGAAAGAAATCAGTCACTCATCACTGTTGCCTACGCAGGATGTACTTACTAGCATGCACCTCATAGGGTATGCAAATTCTAATATTTCCCACCTCTCACATTTCACACCAGCACCTTCAAAAGATGCAAGATCCCATCCCTGAATAAGTGCAGTCTGGGTTCTCGTTCTGTGTGGCCAAATCATAGACTGAGGGGGGGTTTGTCTGGGAAAGTGGTTCTCTGGTAGGAATGAGGCGTCGATGTGTGTGTGTGTGTGTGATTGTGTGTGTGTGTGTGTTTTTGGGCAAAAAAAGTAATGTACTTCACTTTTGGGCACCGCATATTCTGTTAAGCCTTCCGAGTGCATCCACATAGCGAACGTAAAACACATTTAAGCCGAAAATACGATTACGACATTTGGGATGCGTCGGCAACACTACTACAACTCTTATTGTTTTACCGTGGTTATGTGGAAGGGGGGTGGGGGGAAAAAATAATCTTTTAGTGGTAGACCGATCCCCAAGGACCGCTCTTGTTTCGGAGCAACACACATCGCCGCTGTTATTATCATTTCTATACACGCCGCTCCTGACGGCTCCGTACAAGCGGCGGGTTAAACGCTGTGAAGTTTGGGATGGTGTCGGTCGGAGGCTGAATGCCCAGAATGCAGACCTTTTGCGGTGTCATGTGAAGAGGCAGAAAGCGCTGGCGCCTCACCAGCTCACTGACCCTTCGCCTCTATTCTGAGGTCTGTTTGTGGCTCGGTGACTTTCTGCTGAAGCCGTCTCCTTAAGCTGAGTTAGCTACTTGACTGCTTTTTTTTTTTTTTGGGTGGGGGGCGGCGTCCTGTCCCCACGCGTTATGTAATTCTGCCCAGTTGCTGTTGACTTCTACTTCAGTTTCCAGTATTTGTTGTTTGTTTGTCTGCACACCATCTGCCTTGCAAATTCTGCTTATTTGTTGTTGTTTAGTTTTTTTTTTAGTATTTGTTTGTCGCTGTTGTCGCGTACACTCAATTATACACACATGCACACCGCACACACACACACACACAAACACACACACACCGACACACACACACACACACACACACCCAACACACATGCACTACGTCATCGTGACATAAAAAATGCGGACAACAGATCCATAGGTTACTAAATAAACAAACTCCACTAAATGTCACAAAGCTTTCCCCCTTTTTTTGATTTCAATCAATGTCAGAATCAATGTCAGAATCAATGTCACATTTGAAAGTTTAATGAGATTTGATGTTCAAATCAAATCAGTCTGCTTTCCCTTCCTCTCTATGGGAGTAACCGGCGACACACCGGACGACTGGGTGGAGGGTGTGGGGGGGGGGGGGATGCGGGGGGGATGTGGGGGGTGTGGGGGGGGGGGGGGGTCTCAAGCACCGACAGTGCTTGAGGCACTGTTGCCACAGAAACACAGTTTAATTCCTGCTTTAGCCCGAACACCGAGATCCACTTCCCCCTCATCCACCACCACCACCACCACCACCACCACCACCACAACCTTTCTAATTCAATGTATGACCTCTCACCGGGGGGGTTTGAGAAGTCTTCAGGCGGAGATCCGGCAGCTTTAGCTCTGGCCAAAGACAGATGAGCAGAGGAGAAGAGCAGAGGAGAGGGGGAGAGAGGAGAGAGGGGGGGAGAGAGAGAGAGACAGAGAGAGAGAGACAGAGAGAGCGCATGACAGCCAGCCAGCCCTGGGCAAACACACAGCTTTGGTCAGCCTTCAGGGGAGAACTTCTGTAGAAGGTGATGGGGAGGGGATGGGGGAGGAGGTGGTGGGAGGGGGAGGGGGAGGGGGGGGTGAGGCACAAGGAACTGGGAACATGATCCCTCCTCCCTACTGTATCCTGACCATCTTCTAGCTTTGATAAGAGCAGCAGCTGTCTGCCACAGTCTCTCTCTTTAGTTTTTTCGGGGGGTGTTTTTCATGGGCTGGCGGCCGGTCAGACCTCCCTCACAGCACAGTGACTCATGGCTGACACAGCTCACTCCAGCTGGGGGGGGGGGGGGGGGGGGGGTCGGACGCGAAACAAAGCGGCGCTGGCTCTGCATTTGGCTGAACCTCGCTTGATCGCAAATCACAAAAAAAAAAAAAAAAGGCAGCCGAGAAGATCACAATGATGACTCACGACAGCAGACAGACGACATGACGGCAGACAGACAGACGACATGGAGGAACATGAAGAAAGGCATGTTACCCTCTGGTGTTCCTAATTGCCATAGAGATTTTTCATTAAGGCTTTGTATGGTAGCTGGAATGAAGCGGGCGTATGCTGTAATTGGATATGCTAGCAAGTGAATAATAGATCTTAAGGAGTAACAAATAAAAAGCTGTTTTGCATATGAAGAGAGAAAAAAAAAAAAAAACTGGCGTTTTGCATATTGGAACTCCATTTTGTGATTAAAATTAAACAGTTTTAACTCAAAGTGTTTTGCTTTATCAGCCCTAATTGAATTGCCTTATATATTGTATCACTACAGCGGTGCATAACCTGCCCTAACTCTCGATAGCCCCCCCCCTTTTTATATGCAGATATAAATCCAAACAACACCGTTTCGCAGCCCATAATCACAGAAACCAAGATTGCCGGGGAGCTTAAACACCAACTTGTTTGTCTCCATATACATAATTCATTTAGTCAACGAAACAGATTATGCAATCCACATTTTGGGGACACTATTACAATCCTAAAATCACGAGCGACGGCAGGCTGCAGCCACCATTCGCCGCGCGCCTCCTCCTGCACGCATGGGTGCGTAGTGAAGCAGCGGCCGACGTGTCGTCCTCGTCCGACACAGTGGCCCTCGCAGCCTGCCCTCCGGTGACGCTGTCATCAGACACATGATAAAATGCTAACAAAGAAGACATTAGAAGGCAAACGGGAGACAGCTGGTGCAATCTTAGTGGAGCACAGCGGCGTTGGAGATGTCAGACAGTCATTTTGAGGCCCTGCCAAAAGCCACAATATGGCCACCGAAATTGCACTGCATGGGCAATTTGATATTCTGTATCGCAAAAACAGTACTTAAAGAGGAGGGAAATGCCCGGACGCTGCTGAAATAGTAGAAAAACAAACAACACAGCAGCTTTTAGTGGCAGCGCTCTACTTCGTGGTGGTAGTGGTAGTAGTGGTAGTATAATAGTAGTAGTAGTACCTTTTTAAAATGTCATAAGCTGCCGTCTTAATGTGTAGTGCCATCAATCATTTGCAGAAGGATACATGTTTTTTGCGTGTTCAATTGGATTAAAGTAGATATATTGAGTTATTAAAGCTCTTCAGCAGCTCTGTTATTACCGGTGGCACGCGGCGGAGGTGCAGTGTTCTCATGCAATGCACTTGCAATCACCTTGTCTTGATCTTTGATCCTAAGTGCTTAAACCCCCGGTGGAGACCACTTAAACGCACCCCTTAAAAAGTGCATCACAGGGTGATGCTAAAGGAGATGCTTAATATTCACTGTCTACCCTGAATACAGATCACATGAAGAGCTGACAAGTGTTGAAGGAGTGTTGAAGGTGTTAAAAAGTACACCGCATTACAACACAACACACAGCAGAATGGCATTCCTATTGGTTCAATGAAATGCTGAGCTTCACTGTGTGTGTGTGTGTGTGTGTGTGTGTGTGTGTGTCAATGCATGTGTGTGTATGTGTATGTAGGTGTGTGTGTGTGTATGTGTGTATGTATGTCAACACTTATGTATGAGTGTGTGTGTGTGTGTGTATGCGTGTATGTATGTCAATGCACGCAAGTGTGTGTGTGTGTGTGTGTCATTGTGTGTGTGTATTTATATGTGTGTTTGTGTATGTCTACGCATGTGTGTCACTGCCCCTGTGTGTGTGTGTGTGTGTATATGTGTGTGAGTGTATGTCTACGCATGTGTGTCACTGCCCCCCGTGTGTGTGTGTGTGTGTGTGTGCGTGTGTGTATATGTGTGTTTGTGTATGTCTACGCATGTGTGTCACTGTCCCCCTGTGTGTGTGTGTGTGTGTGTGTGTGTGTGTGGGCACACCCATTTTAAGTCACCGTGTGTGTGCGTGACGCGCGCACGTGTCACAGCACAGCCGTCGTGTGCGCCCGAGAGAGAGAGAGAGGTACAGCTGAAATATTATCATTGCATCTGGGCTCGTCTTCCATCACCGCCAATGACCTCTGGCCGGTGCCCTCAACCGCACTCCCAGATACACATGATGGATGCCCTATTAGGAGTCCTTTATTAGTGTACTTTAGCCGGGAGATAAACTTTGTAATTAATGTCTCAGTTTGAGTATCTCTCATTTATTTCAATCGGATAAAGGTGACTCTTCCGGCCGACCGGAGAGAACAATGGCCGTGGCTGGAGACGCCAGCGTTGGCAGGCGAGAGGAGCCGGGGTGCGCCGAACAACCCCGCCCCCCGCCCCCCCCCCCCCCCCCCCCCCCTCCACCATCCATCATGGGGGAGGGTGGTGGGGGTGGGAGGAGGGGTGAGGAGGTGGGGAGGCGACCTAAGCGAGGGGGTGAGGGGGGGGGGGGGGAGCTCTGAGGAGTGGGTTCTATGACCGGGAGGAATAGGGAAGGACTAAAAATGGACACTGATAAAAAAAAAAAAGCACCTCTGTTGGTGAGGGGAGGAAAACAGCGGAAGAAAAGAAAACAGCCGAATGTCAGGCGCTGCTCCCGCTTCGCCCATCCGCACCACACCTGAGATGTGAGGTGACAAAAACTAAAATATACAATACTAAACTGTGTTATACTATACCATAATGTACTATTCTATGCATTACTATACTCCAATGTACTGTACTTCTATACTATAATATCCCATATTATAGTATACTATACTATACCATGCTATACTATACTCTAATGTACTATACTATACAATCTCATATACTATATTATTCCATACTATACTCATGTCATACTGCACTATCCCATACTATACTATACTCTCATGTCATACTGCACTATCCCATACTATACTATCTCATGTCATACTGCACTATCCCATACTATACTATCTCATGTTATACTGCACTATCCCATACTATACTATCTCATGTTATACTGCACTATCCCATACTATACTATACTATCTCATGTCATACTGCACTATCCCATACTATACTATACTATCTCGTCATACCGCACTATCCCATACTATACTATCTCATGTTATACTGCACTATCCCATACTATACTATCTCATGTTATACTGCACTATCCCATACTATACTATACTATCTCATGTTATACTGCACTATCCCATACTATACTATACTATCTCGTCATACCGCACTATCCCATACTATACTATACTATCTCGTCATACCGCACTATCCCATACTATACTATCTCATGTCATACTGCACTATCCCATACTATACTATCTCATGTTATACTGCACTATCCCATACTATACTATACTATCTCATGTCATACTGCACTATCCCATACTATACTATACTATCTCATATCATACTGCACTATCCCATACTATACTATACTATCTCATGTCATACTGCACTATCCCATACTATACTATCTCATGTCATACTGCACTATCCCATACTATACTATCTCATGTTATACTGCACTATCCCATACTATACTATACTATCTCATGTCATACTGCACTATCCCATACTATACTATACTATCTCATGTTATACTGCACTATCCCATACTATACTATCTCATGTTATACTGCACTATCCCATACTATACTATACTATCTCATGTCATACTGCACTATCCCATACTATACTATACTATCTCATGTCATACTGCACTATCCCATACTATACTATCTCATGTTATACTGCACTATCCCATACTATACTATACTATCTCATGTTATACTGCACTATCCCATACTATACTATCTCATGTTATACTGCACTTTCCCATACTATACTATCTCATGTCATACTGCACTATCCCATACTATACTATACTATCTCATGTCATACTGCACTATCCCATACTATACTATACTATCTCATGTCATACTGCACTATCCCTATACTATACTATCTCATGTCACACTGCACTATCCCATACTATACTATACTATCTCATGTCACACTGCACTATCCCATACTATACTATCTCATGTCATACTGCACTATCCCATACTATACTATACTATCTCATGTCATACTGCACTATCCCGTACTATATTATACTATCTCATGTCATACTGCACTATCCCATACTATACTATCTCATGTCATACCGCACTATCCCATACTATACTATACTATCTCATGTCATACTGCACTATCCCATACTATACTATACTATCTCACGTCACACCGCACTATCCCATACTATACTATACTATCTCATGTCATACTGCACTATCCCATACTATACTATCCTATCTCATGTCATACTGCACTATCCCATACTATACTATACTATCTCACGTCACACCGCACTATCCCATACTATACTATCCTATCTCATGTCATACTGCACTATCCCATACTATACTATACTATCTCATATCATTCTGCACTATCCCATACTATACTATACTATCTCACGTCATACCGCACTATCCCATGCTATTTCTATCCCTATATATCTCTATATTTCTATCCCTATCTCTATATTTCTATCCCGTCCCATACTACTTCACTGACTTGTTTACTTGGAGGATGCGCAGTACACCCAGAAATCCCGTCCCCATGTGAGCCTGCGGGGCTGCGGTGTGCTAGTGCTGGTGCGAGCGTCGCCCACGCCTCATTAAAACCGGTTGATGAATGATATACATCACGACAACGAGAGCAGCAGCCTCTTACTCCGGCCCTACGCTACGACAATCCGCGATGACGACGACGGGAGTAGTTTTCTTTTTTTTTTCCTTTCAGGCCCCCGGTCTCTCCTGTTTACTTAACCTTTCGGCAATCCTCATTAGCCGCGTAACATCGGCTACTATGTCGGGCCGCCAAGGGCAAACACAATGGGCAGCTGGAGTGGCTCTGAGACACATCACTTAGTGGAGCTCAGATCAGGTCACTGTCTCTGCTGTCCTGCTGCTCACTGCCTTTCCTCTCTGCCCGCTCGCCCGCTCCAATCCTAGCGCGGTGTTACATTATACCCCTGCTGCGCGCCAACTAACCTGCAATATCTGATATACTACGCTATCTCGCCACCGGCTTCCTCCACTGGCTCTTTAAGGTTAAACAGGGAGACATTCACCAGCGGGGTGCTGTGTGTGTGTGTGTGTGTGTGTGTGCACGTACGCGCGTGTGTGTGCATATATATATATATATTTAATGCACACATTTGTGCTCTAAATAACCTACAGAAAGTCGTAAACAAATTTTATTCATTCTTTTCTCTTGAAATACCCTTCATGAATTTTTTTTTTTCTTCGTTCCACGAGGGAGAGGACAAAATGCAGGGCCTGGCGCAGGGGGGTAATGGGATATGCAGTCATTTATTCTGCCGCTAGTTCATGCTCTCTGGCCAAACGACATCTTGGCACGGGGCCAAGCTTATACAGTGGCACCACGTGAAAATCACAGCTCTTATTAATCCAAGCTACGCCAGTGCTCTGATTATACACAGCCATAAAAGACAAACAGCTTCAATCCACTCACACACACACACACACACACACACACACACACACGAGCACACACACAGCCATGAGAGCGAGCCATGCTCTGCTTAATTCAGCAGAGGAAATATGTGCAATTACATTTTCAAGGGAGATTCAAGGGTGCGGGTGCATGAGTGTGTCCCTCGCTGCTCGGATGTCAGCTTTACATTACATTATATTTCATTCAATTGTATATGAAACAGACATTATACCCACTGGGGGGTCCTGGAATAGACCTGGGTAACAGAAACAGTCAACAAACATATACATATATATATATATATATATATATATATATATATATATATATATATATATATATATATATATCTTTCTTTCTTTCTTTCTTTCTTTCTTTCTTTCTTTCTTTCTTTCTTATATATATGTATGTTGACTGTGTCTGTGTCTATATTTCTTTCTAAAGATTTTTTTTTATAATATTGAACATTGGCACGTTCATGATGATAGTATTAAATGACATATTTGCAATTATCGTACAATGATTGCCAGTGTTGGGAGTAACGAGTTACAAAAGTAATGCATTACTGTAACGCATTACTTTTTGCTGTAACGTGGTAATGTAAGGCATTACAAAAATATAATTGGTAATATTTTACTCGGTACAAATCTCAGTAACGCACGTTACAATGCATTTTAAACCCGAAATTAAGTGGTGTGTTGTTTTTATACAAACACCGCGAGATTAGCAGAGGAGAAAAAAATCCGCGCAAATGTTTACTTCCTGTTAGACTTCTACTAGAGAACTATCGATCGAGGACAAGATGACTGCAGCAGCGGAGTTGGACTCTACATTCGGGAGATGGCCATACAATCATTATTTTCAGTTTGTCAGAGACAAGGATACAAAAAACATTACAGTTAAGTGCACTTTGTGTGCGAAACCAAAAGATCTATCTACCTCACTCATTATGCCATACCACATCACCTCCTACTGGATGTCTTAATGAGCTGCATTGAACGCAATAAGATCTATTGAGAACGCCAAATCTATTTCCAGTTATTTTGATGAAAGTAATGTAAAAGTAATGCAAAAGTAGTGTAATGCCTTACAATTCAAAGACAGTAATATTGTAATGTAACGAATTACTTTGAAATGACAGTAATAAGTAATAAGTAATGAATTACATATTTGAAGTAACTTGCCCAACACTGATGATTGCAAAAAAGACTATATCCCTATATCCTATCGTTAATCAACTAAGGCAAACGCTAAAAAGCAAATAAATTAAAACAAAGCGTCCCCCAGCGGCCGGGCAGAAGAAGCTAGCCCGCCACGCGGCTACGGCGCCGCGTCTCCCACTCGGCCTGTTAAAACAGATGGCCCATAATGTCAGCAGTTACAGAGGCTTCTTCTCTTTTCCACCATTTAGTCCCTCTCAGGTCCCACAGGTTGTTTTAAACGCTTTATGAAAAGGTCACGCCCGACGTGCCAGAGTCAACAGCGAGTGCCAACATGTTTTTGTCTCTCTCTCTAAAAACGCTCGGCGGGACGGCGGCGCGGTCCGTAAAGTCAGGACTTTTTCTTGCTTGCTTAGTTTTTCCGTTCTTTTTTTTTTTTTTTAAGTGGGTTGCTCCTCCAATCAGTTGAATCAACAGCAGCTCCCACTTTTTTGCTCTCCGTCTGGAGAGCGTGGAGTGGCAGGTGAACCCCCCCCCCCCCCCCCCCCACCCCACCCCACTCCTCACCTTATCAGCTCCCTCCGTTTTTTTCTCTTTTTTTTGTAGTTGTTTTTTTTTTTTTTTTGAATGGCAGGACTTCAGCGGTTCCCCCTAGCGACGGTGACACATCCCTGTCGTCCTCCAGGGTTACACAGGAAATCCATTACCGGCCGCGCCACTGATGCTGCAGTGGCGTCCGCTCGGGGGAATTACCCGCGGCGCGGTGCAAGGCTGCAGCCAGACTTGCGCGCAGTTTTGTGGGGGTTTGGGGGCTGGGGGGGGGGGGGGGGGGGCGGAAAGCAAGCAGTGACACTCCTCTACATGTCACCGAGACAGGAGAAATGTACCGTAGGGGTTGACAGATGGACAGTTTTGCTCTCTGTTACGTCATCATATGGCAGGAGAGTCGAAACTGTAAGTCGCTTTGGATAAAAGTGGTTTGTATAACACTACTGTACTGATTAGTGACTACTACATCCTGACACATCTCACATCCTGCTTCCTGTACTTCTGGCAGGAGGTACAGGAAGTACAGGAAGTAGAGGAGGTACAGGAAGTACAGGAAGTAGAGGACGTAGAAGGGGTAAAGGAAGTACAGGAGGTACAGGAAGTACAGGAGGTACAGGAGGTACAGGAGGTAGAGGAGGTACAGGAAGTCGAGGAGGTACAGGAAGTACAGGAGGTACAGGAGGTACAGGAGGTCCAGGAAGTACAGGAAGTACAGGAGGTAGAGGAGGTAGAGGAGGTACAGGAAGTACAGGAGGTACAGGAAGTACAGGAGGTACAGGAAGTACAGGAGGTACAGGAGGTACAGGAGGTACAGGAAGTACAGGAAGTACATGAAGTAGAGGATGTACAGGAAGTACAGGATGTACAGGAAGTACAGGATGTACAGGAAGTACAGGATGTACAGGAAGTACAGGAAGTACAGGATGTACAGGAAGTACAGGAAGTACAGGATGTACAGGAAGTACAGGATGTACAGGAAGTACAGGAAGTCCAGGAAGTACAGGAAGTACAGGAAGTACAGGATGTACAGGAAGTACAGGAGGTACAGTATAGAGGAGGTACAGGAGGTACAGGAAGTACAGGAGGTACAGGAAGTACAGGAGGTACAGTATAAAGGAGGTACAGGAGGTACAGGAAGTACAGGAAGTACATGAAGTAGAGGAGGTACAGGAAGTACAGGAGATACAGGAAGTAGAGGAGGTACAGGAAGTACAGGAGGTACAGGAAGTACAGGAAGTACATGAAGTAGAGGAGGTACAGGAAGTACAGGAGGCACAGGAAGTACAGGAAATACGCTATTACTTTCCAAGTCGAAAATCGTCCACTTAAGGTCCCCAGCGGGTTTTGCGGGCGAAAGCAACAACAACAACATCATGAGTAGCCAATAGCAGCGTAGGTTTGGCAGGTGAAAAGGCTGCTGACTTTCACACCATCTGGTGACCTCCTCCTCCTCCTCCTCCTCCTCCTCCTCCTCCACCTCCACCTCCTCTTCCTCTTCCAACCGCGTGATGCCGAACAAAGGAGCATCCCCCCCATGCGGCCAGGCATGATGGAATCTCAAATCATTTGTGATATCTCCGTGGGTGTCCTTCAGCGCGGCTGTAGGTCATTCCATCGACCGTGTTAAACAAATAATATTACACACAGATTGCAATACAATTGCTATTTCTACGCTTGGTGAATTACGAGGCGAAGGGGCCCTGAGAAATTGAAAAGCTGGCGTGGATTCAGAAAGCTGACAGTGACTGTGACTATGATGAAGCATCTTCCTGTAAGCACCGATTGCTCTGCCAAGTCTTCGTCGACAAAACCTCCACAGTCCGCATCTCCCCGGACCATGCGGTATACGATAAACAAATCCTGCGAAACCCGGGGAACGCAAGCGGGGCCGACGACCCGAAGGCCACGGCCTGTAGGACGCCGCGTTTTCCAGGTCACCGGCCGAGGGGTCACTTCATCTTCGTGTTCCCGCTAATGCTTCGTACTCGGCTTGCAAACGCAACCGCCGCCGATGTTTTCCTCCTCGCCGGAAGACCGTCGTTGTCGCACGACGAGAAAAAAAATAAATACGTGGCGGCGTTCACACGACATTCGTTAATTTGAGTCAGGAGTCACGGGGGGCAGATCGCTGTTAAGAAAGTCTCATTTGCACCTGTTACTACTCACACATGGCAAGAGTGCTTAAATAGCATGCATCAAACACACACACACACACGCACACACACACGCACACACACACACATGCAAACAGACACAGGCAAAACATCACAGGAAAAAAAAAAAGAGGCTGAACTCGCATGGGAGAGATATGTTATGACAGGAGTAAAGTGGTTATCTGAGATAAGAAATGTCTATCTTTCACCTGAAATCATATTTCTCACTCCACACTTTATCTGTCAGCAACACCTGTTGCAATAACAAGTCAAATGGACACATGAGGGAGAATTCACCTGCCAATATCCTTTTAGCGGCGCGGCGGGGGGAAAAACGAACGCCTTACATACGTGCTGCAACGCCGTTCAAAGTCGCTCTTTGATGTGCAAATGTGTACAAAGTCGTCGGCGTCGGCGTCGGGTGAACCGCGAACCGGGGTTTCATAGTAAACACCGGTCTCACAAACGCGTGAATTCGCAATATGGCCGACTTTCAAAACCCCCCCCCCCCCCCACACACACAAAATCCACGACTCATCAGCGTCAATAAAAAAAACCGTACAGGAAATAAAAGCCGCATAAAAAGCGCCGACCCCCTTCGAACCGCCGGCGCGGTAAAGAGCAGGCGGACCGCTCGCGTGGATCCACTGTTGTTCAGTGGTGTTTATTGATTACGTGGGGAAAAGGGCTCTGGGGGACGCGGGGACATTTTGTGCTTTGACAAGAGCCTCGGCGGCGGCGGCGGTGGCGGCGGCGGCGGCAGCGGGGGCGCCCGGCGTTCAGAGGGTTTTTGAAAGCCTGTGTTTACGCGGGCCGGCCGCCGGCCCCTCAAACTACGTGTGGAGCAGAAAAAGCGGTCCGCTTATTGTTTCACGTTTCACAAAGAGACACGTGACTCCGCGCTGCCCCTCGCTCCGGGTGGAAACGCCGCTGAGTTGTCTAGCGACGCGACACAAAAGACGAGGATTTCATCGGAGATTTTTTTTGGCGCGGGACGCGTTGAGTTCGCGAGCGCACACAATGCGTCCGTCCTCAGACATTTATACCTTTCTTCTCTTTTGTTCGGAGCTACGGCGCGTCGCGTCAAAGGGAATACGTCTTTCTTTTTTTTAGCCTTAGCCGCTAATAAAAATGTTTAAGGATAAAGTGCGGCCGGCTTAGTCCGGCTGTAATGGCTTTTCCTTTGCCGGGGTTTGGAGTCGCTGTCGTTATCCACGCCTAGCCTTGTTTTGATATAATTTACTACTCTGATGAAGCACGCCGCGGCTGCGGACTCATCTGCATATCGATGATGAAGTGGCACAAAATGTGTTTCTGCAGCGCCTCCGTATCTCCGCGCCGCAAGCTGCAGTCACACAGACAAAACACAGGCGCATTCATTCAGAACCCGTAGACGGGGCGACGCGTCACACACACAAGTACTTCAGTGGTGATGACGACTCCATGCAGTGTGTCCGCGGGTATTTTGTCCAGGTTTGACTGAAAGTGTGTGTGTGTGTGTGTGTGTTTGTTTTTTTGTTATGTGCTATTGATTGCTGAGGCCGTTAGTAGAGACTAAAAATCTCCAGTGATCATGGCTGGGTGGTGGTGGTGGCTCTCTCTCTCTCTCTCTCTCTCTCTCTCTCTCCCTCTCCCTCTCCCTCTCTCGCTCTCTCCCTCTGTCCCTCTGACTCTCTCTCTCTCCGACTCTCTCTCTCTCTCTCTCCCTCCGACTCTCTCTCTCTCCCTCTGTCCCTCTGACTCTCTCTCTCTCCGACTCTCTCTCTCTCTCTCTCTCTCTCTCTCTCCCTCCGACTCTCTATCTCTCTCTCTCTCCCCCTCTCTCTCTCTCTCTCTCTCCCTCTCTCCGTCCCTCCGACTCCCTATCTCTCTCTCTCTCTCTCTCTCCCTCCGACTCTCTCTCTCTCTCTCCCTCTGTCCCTCTGACTCTGTCTCTCTCCGACTCTCTCTCTCTCTGTCTCTCTCCCCCTCTGTCCCTCCGACTCTCTCTCTCTCCCTCTCTCCCTCCCTCCGTCCCTCCGACTCTCTCTCTCTCTCTCCCCCCCTCTGTCTCCCCCGCCGTCCCTCCGACTCTCTCCCTCTCTCCGTGTGAGTATGTTTGGACTACAGATGAGCCCGGCGGTTAGTGCGGGAGCAGAACGAGCGACGGCAACATTAACTCTCTATGCAGAGCGGCGCCGGTAGTTCTGTGCAGAGCCTGATGTGATGTACTGTCCTCTCGGCCCGGTGATGGAGGAGAGCATTACGTCACAGCTAATGGATTCAGAGAGATGCAGAGCGGAGCTCCATCAAACCGCCCCATGCTGGCAGTGTGTGTGCATTAGCGGCACTGACAGCTAACAGAAATGAGTTTGTGGAGGAGGAATAAATACAGGCGCATACATATATATATACATGCATAAAGATAGACTATAAGAAAAACGCAACGTCCCCCCCCCCCCTATATAACATTGACACAAACGTTCGTACCGCCCCATGAAAGAAACAAACACCAAACAAACACAAGTACATTGACAACGACGAAAACACACATCACCGGTGTGTTAGCTGTACACTTACTACCCCAGACTTTACCCCTATACAAAATGTATACAAACGACGCACCACCCCACAAAAACTCAACACAAGTACGTCGAGATCGATAAAAAACGTGTCATGGTTTGGCTGTAACAATTATGTTTGTTTGTTGTTGTCGTGCCCCGATACAATGAACAACGCACCCCCCCCCCCCCACTCAAACTCATGTGCATTGACAACGACAAAAAACACGTGTCTTGTCCTGACATTGATCCATAACTCTGTTGTTGTTGTTGTTGTTGTTGTTGTTTAGTATTACGTGGTACCCTGAGCATATGTGCGGTGCCACAGTGGTACCAGAGCTGCGCTCCTCCGATGCCCTTTTGTGTCAGACAGCATAACCTGCAGTCGTCTGGTAAGCCATCAGAGAGAGACACAAGAGTTATGTAAAACTGCCACTTCTGTTTTTCACCCATCTGACGACCGCTAAGCCGCAGAGGGGCATCTGAAATGCTAATTTAAAAAATTCATGCCGGGATACGCGAGTGATGAGGAGCTTCAATCACATCTCCTATACGGCAGTACGCCAACCAGAGGAGGAAGGCGGTGGATGTCTGTAGCAATCAGTATGGAGTATAGAGCAGAATATGTCCCGTTGCTGATGCATCGCATGTGTCTGCTTTAGGTACAGTGACACTAATCTTAGTTGTGTGTGTGTGTGTGTGCGTGTGCGTGTGTGTGTGTGTGTGTGTGCGTGCGTGCATAGGTGTGTGTACCGATGATGTCTCAGATCTGTGTAAGTAATGGAAAAAAGTGTGCCATTTTTTATAGCTTCATCCAGATCAAAGTCATATATTGTCTTTGAGTTATTATCATGATATTAAAAAAGGTAGTCTTCATTTACTATTGCTCTGATTCTAAGGTTGTGATTCATCTGAGTAAATAAAAGGTTTATTGAACTGTTTAAGACAGAAACATGGGGCACAATATATAAGAAGCTGGTGAGTGGTTAGGGTGTTTGATTCCCAGCCAAGAGGTTCTGGGTTTGAACCCCCAATGTCTACCTGTAGGCATCTTTGAGCAAACTGGGCGATATAGCCAAAATATTATATCCGGATAATTCATATCGCAATAATAATATGTATTACCATATAGCATGTTTTCTGGTAATTCAATAAAAATAATTAATTACTTGACAAATGAAAAGTACTGAGTATTTTTATATATTTTCATCACTTTATTGTAATGCAGCCTTTAAAACCAGGAAAATAAACACCCTATCCTGATATTACCATATCTAAAATCTAAGACGATATCTAGTCTCATATCACAATATGGAAATAATATTAATATATTGCCCAGCCTATGCCTAACCCCTGACCTGCTCCTTAATGACAAACACAAACAAATGCACTGTAAGTAGCTTTGAATGGAAGTGTCAACTAAATACTAATAATATTAGCATTTTTGGATGTACTATAATTTATTCCTCCAAAAAAGAAAATGCATGGGTAGTTGCAGCAGGTATTTCTCTAGACATTTCAAGGCTACAATTTGCCTTAGACATGAGACTACAATTACCCAGCAGGCCACATTGTGCCTACACATCATCAGTCATTTAGAGCGGCGATGTCACACTAAGCCCTGAGTCTCGCCATAGATTGACTTGTTGAGTATGACTGGACTATGGTAATAGTCTAGCGGTAGAGTTGGGATTTTAAAAGCTTGTAAGGGCAATTTTCCACCGGAGAGCTTGATTATTGTTTATGTTAATGTTTGACTAAAAGCAGAAACTGTGATTTTTCTTATTACGTGCACTTTCTTGTTATAACGTGCACTCCTCGTAACCTCAACATGGAGCTGTTATTCCTCCGAGCACGCGGCCACGTGCGCTGTTGGCCCTGCATACCAAGTGCTTATCAACAGAAATGCTAATGTGACCTTTAATATCAGAAACAAAATTATGAATGAGATTTATATTCAATAGCTGGCAGACATGAAAAATATTTTCCTCACTTGATGAAGGGCCTGCAGCAGGCACTGTCGGTGCGTACGTTACAATGGGAAGGGATCGTGTTTAAAATAGACCCATCATGTTACACCTACTGTGTTTTTACACACAACTGTGTTTTAATACTAAATACAAATTATGCTTAAATAATAGAAACTATTTGGATCGAATCTCCATCTGGCCATCCGTCTGTCAGACGATCTATCTATTAATGGTCCATCTGTCCATTCATCACTCATCATTTATTCATCCATCTGTCTGTCTATCCATCTGTCCACCCAGTACTCTGCACTGCCATCCAACCATCCATCTATCCTTCCATCCATCATCCATCCATCTATCATTAATCCATCCATCATCCATCCATCCATCTATCCATCCAACCATCCATCTATCCTTCCATCCATCATCCATCCATCTATCATCAATCCATCCATCTATCCATCCAACCATCTATCCATCCAACCATCCATCTATCCTTCCATCCATCATCCATCCATCTATCCATCCAACCATCCATCTATCCATCCATCCATCTATCATCAATCCATCCAGCATCCATCCATCCAACCATCCATCTATCATCAATCCATCTATCCTTCCATCCATCATCCATCCATCTATCCATCCAACCATCCATCTATCCTTCCATCCATCTATCATCAATCCATCCATCATCCATCCATCCATCATCCATCCATCCATCTATCATCAATCCATCCATCATCCATCCATCCATCTATCCTTCCATCTATCTATCATCAATCCATCCAGCATCCATCCATCCAACCATCCATCTATCACAAATCCATCCATCAATCCATCCATCTATCACCAATTCATCCATCCATCTATCATCCATCCATCTATCACTAATCCATCCATCCATCCATCTATCATCCATCCATCCATCCATCTATTCTTCCGTCCATCTTTCATCCATCATCCATCCATCTATCACCAATCCATCCTTCCATCCATCCATCTATCATCTATCATCCATCCTTCCATCTATAATTCCATCCATCCTCTCAATAGAAACATATACTATGTTCAACATTTGATATAAATTAAACATGAGTAAATTCCAATTATAAAAACCACAAACTTTGGAAAAAATTGAATGAAATGAACACAGAATTAATCAGAGAATGTGATGTTTAGCAGGCCTATTTCAGAAACTTTCCCCCCAAAAAGTTATGCTTAAATAGATTTTCAAATTAAGTCTGGATTAAATGTAATCAGTGTTGGTTGATGAACTGGCATCTGTATTTTGTCAAATTGAAATGCCTTGAATTACAGATATGAAACTAAGGCAACCAATATCAAAATCTGTGATTTCTTATGCTGGCAATAAATCACACAAAAACCCACATGCACACGTACACACACGCCCCCCCCAGACACACACACACACACACACACACACGCACACGCACACACGCACACAAGCACACATCCGCAAACTTTATTGAATGCCCTTGAGCACCAAAGTAATAGAGATCTATGTATACAGAGTAGCCTACATTTATATTTTAATATATTTCATGGGCTTTTCATACCTTTATGGACAGCAGTGTGGAGAGAGAGAGACAAGAAAGTGTGTCGGAAGAAGAGAGAGCGAACGACATGTAGCGTAGGATCGCCGTTCGGGGAATCGAACCGGGGTCCGCCACGATACGGCGTATCGCACGGTTAACGCGTTAGCGGGTTAATTCCCCGCGCCTCCCGGTAGTCCGCATTTCCAACCGGGCTGTGCGGTGTTAAACATGGCGACAACCCCGGCGAAATCCCCTTTAATCAGATGCTGAAACACTGCGGCGGAGGCACGGCGAGCCTGTCAGACGTCGGGATTATGAGCGGCTTTACGTAATGTGTTTGCACCGGAGTGTGTGCTTATTAAGCTCCCAACATTGTAATCTCAGGATTTCCAAAAAGGAACCGACCGTTACGATGGCTATCATTAAACACACAGTGTAACATTATGGTGCTGCTTTCGGTTTGGAAATGGGAACGTGTCGTCGTACTGCTGCTGCAAAACCCTTTTCAATGACTGTATTTATTATATATTTTACGACCCCCCCCCCCTTCCTCTTATCCCCCTTATACCCGCCTCTGTGCCACCACAATAAGGGGCCACAATGCACCAAAACCCGAAGTTTAGTTTCCCAACAAACTCTTTTTCCCCCGTGCGGGCGGTGAGAGATGAGTCCTGCCTGTCCAGATTGAGGTGAAAGTAGGGGTGGTCTCCCGCGTCTACTGCCATCTGCTCCCAAAAGGGGGAGGGAGGGGAGGAAGAGGAGGAGGAAGAGGAGGATGCTGAACACACAGTTCTCACAGCCACGCTGACTGGTACTATCTCCCCCCCTATGACATCATCGATACGGACCGGGCTTACAGGAACGTGGCCTTTTTTTTTACATACGCCTTCACCTTAATATGCGGCGGGAGCGGCTATTTTATAATTAACGGCCCCCTGCGGTTGCGATGAGATAAGCGGTTGCGATGTGCGACCGGCATACAGTACACCGGGGGGTGGAGGGGGGTTCGTCGTCGGAGCTATATCATCTTCCGCTCCGGGATCAGGGCAGGGGCCACCGCGGCCGTCCACCCATCATCCTCCCCCACCCTCACCCCCCACACCCCCCCTCAGCCCCCTTCAGTGGATCTGAGAGCCAGCAGTGAGTCTCCACAGAGCCTCTCAGTGTGAGACCAGACAGGGAGAGAGACACACAGAGAGAGAGAGAGAGAGAGAGAGAGAGAGAATCAGGGGTGGGCTGGGTGTGTGTGTGTGTGTGTGTGGGGGGGGGGGGGGTTCGGAGTAAGTGTGGGGTACCCGCGGATGGGGGAGTTTCCGTGTCAGTGGGCTCATCTTACAGCCTCTCCCCCGACGGACGCCTGTGACATCCCCCTGGGCCCAGATGGGATTCAGTGGGCGGCTCGGTGACAGCTGGTGAAGGGTGGTCAGGCCTCATGCATAATGGAGGCCGGGGTCAGCAGACTCCAACCGCAGACCCGGCCGGCGAGTCGGCGATCCGACCGGCCGGCCGCACCGTCGCAGTGGAGAGAAGCGGTTCCTACTAGCCTAGCCTCCCTCCCTACTCAGGATTCATAGCGCGAGGTGATTGGGTATTCAGAGATGCGCGCGCGTGTGTGTGTGTGTGTGTGTGTGTGTGTGTGTATATAACTCCCGAGATGCGTGCCTAACTCCCGTTTAACGGCGATTTCCGTGAACGCGGGACGGCGGCTTTCGCGGGAGACCACCTCGGTTGATTTTCGGTCAAAAGAGGACAACGGTGTTGTCAACGCAAACTTTTGAGATTCGCGGTTGAACGTATTTCTCTCTCGGCACCGCTTAGTGTTCGGGTTCGTCCGGCAGGTGTTGCACAGGTGGGCTCTGAACAGTGTGTGTGTGTGTGTGTGTGGCGCGTGTGTGTGTGATTTGTGCGGTACATCACCTCCGTCTCCCCCCCCCCCCCCCCCCCCCCCCCCCCCTCCAAGCCCGCCGCCGCTCGCCGCCAGTCACATCAGCAGCCACCGCCGATACACAAACCTATACACACCTCCGGCTCCTCCTCCTCCTCCTCCTCCTCCCCAACCCACCGGCCCTCCCTGGGAAATCGCAGGAGTGAGAAAGTGCTTACCTAAGGGGGAAAGGGACAAAAGAGAAGGGGACAGACAGACATAAAAATCAGTGAGCATAATGTCCTACTGAGCAGGGGACTCGCATTTCACAGATTAGCCCATTTCTCCTCGGCACACTGTAGCGCCACATGTTTTTAGACTGGAAAAAAAAAAAAAAAACCCGTCTCCAGCTTCAAGTGAAATGGAGGACAGGGAGATTATCTCATAGATTCCAGTGCTCAGCATTTTCACATATGTCTAAGCAGAGAGAGAGAGAGAGAGACATGGAGAGAGAGAGAGAGACAGAGAGAGAGAGAGAGAGAGAGAGAGAGAGAGAGATACGTATGCATCTCCCAGAGAGTGACAGTGAAGTGTCTATGGGGAACGACAGAATATAGCAATGCAAATACACATTGACAACAACAACAACACAAGTTTCGGAGTCGAAACTTATTTCATTAAAAAGCTCTTCAACGGCACCGAGATGCAATTCTGTTGAACAACAGAACGGAGGGTGGGAAAAAAAACAAAAAGGCGGTCTGGGATTTATTTCTATAACCGTCCCTGGCTTTCTGGATATTTACAGAATAAACTAAACTTGTGTCTTGGATGTCAACTTGGATTCCTTGTCCAGCACCCGAACCCGGAGAAGAGTTTCCACGATGCTGTCCAACTAAAGGATGGGAAAAAGAGCTGAAAGTAGTTTGCTGTGAGGAGCGGCATAGAGGAGGATAGAAAAAAAAAAAAAAAAGCGTGAGTGTTTTGTTGCTTTCGGCTCAATGAGGGGGGCTTCCATGAAAAACCCCAAGGGGGTCTCTTCCCAACGCCGGATGTTGCGTCGATACCACTTGACTCGGCTATACTCCGGGCCAATTCCCTCGCTCTCCCTACTGTTGCGGGGGGGGGCACAGATCTTCCAGCAAACTCCTTTGCCAGGAAAAAAGCGGGAGCATAAACAGGGGCTAACAAAAGAGAATAGGATGTGCGGCGTGACTACTAAGCGAAAAGAAGACTCAAAAAGCGGTCGGGTTTTGTATTGTTGTGCGCGCGCCGCCGAGGAGAAGTCTTCAGGCCCACCACCACCACCACCACGCCGTGCCAATCATTATTATGGATGTGCCCAACGCCGCCTGAGTAGCGCAGAAGAAACCGGCTAAACATAGAAAACACGTTGGGAGAAAAAAAACACGATTCACCGATCCAATACAAAAAAAAAAGTTGTTGTCAAACTTATTGGCACAGATTTAAAAAAGAAAAGTCACTGACATCCGGAGCCACTGAAATCCGGAGCGGTATAGAGACACATAGTGGGATGAGCCACCTAATGATGAGCCGGAGCCGAGGTGGTTTTTCGCACAGGACCGACATTTTGAACAAATGAGTAAAAGAAATGTGTCTGTGAGCGATGAGTGACAGCGAGGTGTCTGGCACCCCCCCACCGTCCCAGTGGAGTGATCCGGGGGTCATCATTAAAGGGCCTCCACCCTCCCTTTCATTAGGATGTAAGACCCTTGTAATGCCCCACGGGCCGCCTTTTTATTTAATGAGCTTAGATGTGACAGCCAAGGGAAGCGGGTCCATGGATCTGCACAAGGAGACAGGGCCGCGGACCCGTGGCAAGAGAGCCCAGAGAAAGGTAAGGCCGAACACACACACACACACACACACACGCGAGCACGCGCACACTCGCACACACACACACACACACACACACAGGCCAGCCGTACGGGCTGATAATAAGACCGAATGCATCAGTGGTCAATGGTTAGAAGCAATTCAAGGTTGTCTAAGTTAGCGGCTCTCCCTTAGCGAGGAGCTGGCAACTGCCAATTCAATGAATAGAATTAGCATTGACATTCGGAGGGCTCTGGAAACAGAAAGCCAATCCTTCGCGCTCACTTTACTTTACCTTTTTTTTTGGGGGGGGGGGGGATTTTTTACCTTTTTTTTTTACCTGCTGGAATGTGCCCATACATTTTGCCCTCTGAATTTTACCCGACCACCATGCCACTTTATTTATTTATTTACGTGTGCGTGTGCGTGTGTGTGTGTGTGTGCGTGTGTCTTTTATTCCTCAGATCAATTTGCACCCGAGAGCCGTATATATGAAATAATGAATTAACTGTGAGTTCATTATAATGCCGCTTCCTGCTCACTTGAGAAATCGCTAGATTGGAAGTTAATAGGTTTCCGCCGTACTTTCCTACAGCTGTCAACAGTGTGCAAGAATACCTCGTATCACCGAGTTGGTGGCCTCCGTAAAACAACGGACAAAGAAAAGAAACTTGAAAAAAGCCTTAATTTTCTTTTAACTTTTTAAGCACGCACACACACACACACACACACACACACACTGACACGTAGCTTCAACCGGTACGAGAGAGACCCTTGTTTGACTGCCTCTCCCTCCCTCTCTCTCTCCGTCTGTCTAACTGGGAGAGAAGTTGCCCACTGAGGAGGAGGAGGAGGAGGAGGAGGAGGAGGAGGAGGAGGAGGAGGAGTTGAAACAGCTGAATAAAGTTCTGGGTTTCAGAGCGCCGGTGTGATGGTGATGCGCGGTGCCAGTTGTCTCTGTTCTCTTTCTTAACCGAGCGAGCGCCACATAGGAAAATACGAACGCGCGCTCGCTTAAGGCTTGCTTAGTACTGCTAGTATTGCTCACAGGCTCTTGACTGTGAATGTAGAATCAAAGCAGACAAGCTCCTTTGTTCCCGACTGTATTGTTTTTTTTTTTTTTTCCTATTCTCTACTTTCTTTCAGCCGCCCGTATAAACCGACAGCGGTTATGATTATGTAAATATTTATTGTAAAGGACCGGGGGAAAATAAAAAAGGGAAATGGAAATTATATTTTCCATCTGATTTATCCTCAAGCAACGTTTTAAGAAGTAAACCCAGGCTGAACTCTATCAGAAGTGTCTCCGGTTATGAACAGGATGGTGATTCTGGATGCTCTTTATCTGTATCCAAAACAATCCTATCTCATCTTTGGCACAGTTGCCACCTGTGTCAAAAAAACGAAACAAAATTATAAAGTAAAACCAACTGTTGAATAATTACACTAGCATAACAATAGCATAAAATTAACATATAACATCAACAACACAGCATCCATTAACTGTCACCCCATATACTGTATACATACATATATCTTTATATATAGAGAGATTTATTTATTTATTTATAGAGAGAGAGAGAGAGAGCGATAACCAGTGTGTGTGTGCTGATAATCAAGTGAGGTCATATCAATTATCAATTACACTTAAAGGGGTCGGGGGGGGGGGGGGGGGGGGGGGGGGCGCGCGCGCGGGGGGGAGGGGGGGGGGGGGCGTGGGGGGTCGTGGGGGGGGGGGGGGGGGGGGGGGATTAAAACAGTGGAGTGGCGGGTGACCAATGAGATACAAAGAGATATTGTGCTTGGCAGACGCACCACGTCCATTCATCACGCGGGCACGCAGGTAATAGGACTTGAGAGCGGTGCTAATGGCCGACGACAGGCTCTCTGTAGAAGAGATGAAAGGTGTGCCATTACGGTCCGGACGCGCCAGAGGAGAGGCCAGGCGGCTAATGAGTCATTAGAGGCGTCCACCGGCAGACAGGCTGAGAGCCAAAAGGCCAGGGCTCCTTTTTAAAAGACTCAATACCCCGGCTGACACTAATTGTAGCCGTCAGGATAGCATGGATTTTCATGGCGGATAATAACAGTCTGCTCCCCGGTGACACCTTGGCCTGTTAGCCCCGCCGCGCGTCACCCCCGCCGCCGCCCCCCCCTAACCGGCGCGGCGGCGGCGGCGGTGCCAGGTCTCCGCTGGAACTGTTTGATTTCATCAGCTCCACAGCCCTGATGAGCAGATGATGCGCTCGCGCATGTAGTCCCGCCGATCGCAGTCCGCCGCGCGCGGCCGCGTGCGTTGGTTCATCAAAGTTTCTCCATGCCACTCCCCCTTTTTTCCCCCCCCTCCACCTTCTCCTCCATCTCCTTCTCCATCTCCTCCTCCTCCTCCTCCTCCTCCTCCTCCTCCTCCTCCTCCTCCTCCTCCTCCTCTTCCTACTCCATCTCCTCCATCTCTTCCATCTCCCCTCCCCCTTCTCCTCCATCTCCATCTCCAGCTCCTCTTCCTCCTCCTCTTCCTACTCCATCTCCTCCTCCTCCTCCTCCTCCTCCTCCTCCTCCTCCTCCTCCTCCTCCTCCTCCTCCTCCTCCTCCAATTCCATCTCCCCTCCCCCTCCTCCTCCTCCTCCTCCTCCTCCTCCTCCGCCTCTTACCCCTCCTCCTACTCCTCCCCCCTCCTCGTATCTGATCAGGCCAAGGCGTTGTAGTCGGCTCCAGAAGGAGTAGAAAAGCAAAGCCGGAGGGGGGGGGGGGGGGGGGGGGGGAGGAGGGTGTGGGTGTGGGTGTGGGTGGGAGAATGATTTTCAATATTCTTGTTGTACCAGTGGGCTCCTGTGTGGAGCACCTGCAGTGTGGAGCAGCCACACACATCTCTCATTTGGACAGAGGCAAAGCGGGATGCTTTATGGGCCAGTCATACTCCCTGTCAGTGTGCTAATGTGATTCAGCTCCGAAACAGTCAGAGGAAATGAGAAAAGCTACTCCTTTCCCTATACCCTTGCAGCAGTCAGCCATGATGCACATGGGGGTCTAACACGGGAACACACACACACACACGCACGCACACACACACATAGGAACTCGTGCACACAAACACACACACATACACACACACACGCACACAGAAATACACACACACACACACACACACACAGGAACTCATGCACACGAACACACACACACACACACACACACACACACAGGAACTCATGCACACAGACACACACATACACACGCACACACGCACAAAACACACACACACACACACACATGATGCATTGACATGAGAGGATGAAGGCAGTTAGCGGGGACTGCAGGAGACCGCTGATGCCGGATGTGAAGGTTACATTAGGAAATGCTTTGGAGGGATTGGCGACGGCTCATTTGACTCCAGACTAGAAAGGACAGTCACAGCATCTTCCCTCTGGCTAAGTTTGAAACACAAGGTCGACGATGTTAGAGGATGATTTCTGAAACGACGCATGCATAAACTTTTTTTTTTGTGTGTGTCGCTACTCCAATTTTTGATTGTACGCTATGACGGTTCCCAGCCCAGCTTGGAAAGTAGCGCTGAATAAAAGCGTCTGCTAAATGCTACGAACATGTAAACGGCCGTCGCTATTACAAAATAGTTGAGACAGTAATTGTAGTAATCACTTTTTTGGTGTCCTATAAGCGTTAAACAACACGGCGGCGCGTCCAGCCCCTCCACAGAGGCCAAGCGGGGCCGCGCATCAGCTCCTCGCCCCGCCGCGATCGTCTGGTTCTGGTGTAATGGCCTCCAACACGGGGTTAAAAAAACTGCCCACCTTCGGTCGCGTCTCGCTGTTTCAATAAGGGGAAACAAATCCATAACCACTGGGTCTAAAAGGCCACCGCACCAACAACCTTTTAAAAGACCAAAAGAGGTGTAATCTGAGAAACAAAGGTCAATCAAATATGGACTTCTCTAACGATTGCTTCACTCTTAGACTAATTCCCGCAGGCAGGAGGAGAAGGTGGAGAGGTGGAGGGGAGGGGGTGGAGCTAGTTCGGCTCGCTCGCTAGTCGCCACTGTTGTGGTTTTTTTTTTCCTCTATCGGGAAAATGTCTCAGGTCACCGATGCCTGCTGGGAGTTTAACCTGCTGGCGAGGGTTTTTTTTTTTCTTTCTTCCTCCTCCCTCCTTTCTTCTTCTCAACACTATTTGCTTTGCAGGCACCCTTTTTCGAAACCAGTTCCAAAGACAAATTTGATGAATATTTTAAGAAACGGGGGGGGGGGATGGGGGGGGGGGGGCCCGGTCGGCCCTACCACCCCGGCCCTGTCTGGTCTAACTAGGTTAATCTGCGTTCCCTCTGAGCGTTTCTACATTTAATTTAGGCTTTTGGGGGGGACGATGCTTAGCAGTGACAAGATGAAGAGGAGGCCTATCCATCTTCCCCTAACAGTCCTAATCTTTATCGAGGCCCCTGACTTCAGGTAGTGCGTGTGATGGATAGCACCCCTGGCTGAGGACAGTCCATTAGCAGCGAGAGAAGCCCACAAAAGCCCGTGTGCAGATACACTCTCCTAAGTGCTATTCAGCGCGGGGCCCGGGCGGCCCCGCATGCGACCGGCACTATAGCGAAAAAGAAAAGAACAATGTTCCTAAGCAGACGTCCACACTGCTTAGACAACCATGTAGCCGGACAGACTTCAGATAAAGAAAAAAAAACCCGGTAAGCCCCACAACAAAAAAACAACGACGACAACCAAGCCACTAACAGTCACCGGAGCGGCGCAATTCGGTAGCCCAAAGTCCCCAAGTGTCCCAAGTCAGAGCCGGCCCACCGTCCAGAGCTACACAACCCGAGGGAGCGTTTGAATACCAGACGCAGGGATATTGTAATGAAGTCTTTAAGTAGTCGTCTTCAGTTCAGCCTCCTATCTGAAGCCGCTATCAGGCCGCTTTTTGGATGCATTGTATGCATTGCCATAAAAATACATGATGGCTTTATTTGACTTTTATTGACTCCAACTGACATATAGCATACGCTATGCCATACCATTTACCGATATGGGCTGTAATAAAAAAGAAAAAGCCGGGAGATTTTGCTCACGAAATGTTCAAAAATAGAGATATATCTTTTTTTTTGTTGCACAAACTGAAAAACAAGTAGGTGGCATGAACACAACTTTCTGTCAGCGGCAGTCTGGAATTTTCTCATAGCTATTTTAAGAGCGCTGGAGCATTAAATCACTCCAGACTTAAAATAAACTGCAATGCAAATTTCTATGACCTTATTGGCAGCACGGGGGGAAAAATAACCCAAGATCTGATAGAGAAAAAAAAGAGAGAGAGAGAGAGAAAAAAAAAAAAAACGCTTGCTTGTAAATCAGTTGAAGCGAAGATGATGGCTTTAACTGCACGTCGTGCCGTCCAATTAGGAGACCGGTGTCGCCAGGTAACTCACTTCCGCCGGCAACACCTTTTTTATCCGAGCGATAGACGGCAGGCGTTTTTTTTAAACAACACAAACAACATGTGTGACGTGTATTAGGTTGTTTTTTTTTGTTGTAAAACCCAAAACTCGACTCACAAAAGGCTTGTTTGTTGATCATTGTCAGACGAATTAAAAAAAAAGCGCCCGTTTCTTTTTCTCCTGCGCTTTATTGCGGTGATGTTCATTTAGGTGTTCTCGGTTGGCGGCGAGCTCTGGCGCGTTGTGTTTGCAGCCGAGGAACCGGAGGAGAGGAGAAGATATCGAGAAATGGTGGTAATCCATCACCAATCATCTCCGGCCTCCCCTCCCCCTGTCATCTCCCCCAGCATTAGAGCTCGCCTCGCCTTTAATTAAGTTATTGTGGAACTGCTGACAACGAAATAAATAAAGCACCCCAAGAGGAGGTGGGGGAGGAGGAGGAGGAGGAGGAGGAGGAGGAGGAGGAGGAGGAGGAGGAGGAGGAGGAGGAGGAGGTGGTGGTGGTGGTGGTGGTGGGTGAGTGGGTGAGTGGGTGGGGGGGTGTGGGGTTGTGGGGGAGATGGGAGGGGATGGTGATGCTGAAAGGGGCGGAAGAATGTGAAGTGCGCGGAGTTTCTATGGCGACCTCAAGCATCTGGCTCTCGTCCCAATAGGGCTTGTTCATCAGAATGCATCATGGGGTCTTTTGT
>JAOPHQ010001734.1:115000-130000 GCA_030340625.1 Merluccius polli | reverse complement strand
GTTACGATGATGATGCTGTAGTTGTAGTTATTCAAAACAAATGATGCGAGTTATTGTCGCCAAAATAAAAGTGCTTCAGAACGGCGGGAGCCATTTTCTGATTGTGTTTATTTTTCTTTTCTTTTTTTTTTTTTGCTTTACAGCTTCATATCGTCATTTACGAAAGAATAAATTGACAAAAATATACAAAACATTTAAATATCGCGTCGAAAGTCATCAAGTTAGCCCTCCTCCACGCCGGCGCTCTCCCATTATTTCTTCTCATCCAAATGACATTATTCTGCGTAGGATCATGTCTACCTTTTTTTTTGTGTGTCATGTTGTCACATCTTCTAATGTCCTAAATAAAGCCATGAAAAAAAGTGTTAATTATGCAAACCATTAGCATAGCCATGTCTATGCTCGGCTAGTGACACTCCTATGGTGCCAAAGACACATGGGCCGTCACTGGCGCCGACTCTTACAGGGAGATGGCGGCTATCCGCATCAACAATAACAACGCTAATAGATTCAGCTAGCATCATTAGCATTTCACTTATTGATTTATTTCCATGAATTTAACATTGGCCAACACACACTTCGATTATAGGCCTACTGTTATCATAGTGAATAGCTATTGAAGCTGTTGCAGTGATTAACTCGTCTTTATTTGGAAAATGCCGAATAACTTCCATATTGTAAGTTAACATAGTAACCGTTAGGGTTCAAACTATGTGAACCAAAAGCTAAAGTATCCTACATGACTACAGTTGAAATATAGGCCTATGTCTACTCATCACCGACTGAACTGGATAAAAGAAATGAATGTAATTAGTATGTGTACGTTTAGCACATCCTATAAAGTATGGTGTCTTTCACGGCATCAACGAAAAACATCTGAGGTCATGTGATCACATCGCACTGTTTTTCTTTGACAGCAAACGACAAACTTTCTTTATGCGAAAACACTCCCATGGCGGCGTGTACGCCTCCCCAAGCCCCCGTAAACACAATACAATTACACAAAGTGTTTCCATTCGACAAAATAAATCCTAGCGCGTTAACACATCCGAGTCAACTTACATGTCATTTACTAGCCTAAGCAGGGGCAGCGACTCTCTGAGGACATTCAGTCCTGTCAGAGGTATCAAGGAGCGGTTACAAACGCTAGGCAGCCACTTCAGTCAGACAGCGAAAAGCCAATAAACACAGACTCCTAAATCATAAAGAACACCAGCTCACAAACTCACTGCACCAAAAATGGGCTTTGAAGGCTGTTTCATTTATGTCTCTTCTCTGCATATTTAACTGCCTCCACTCACTTGGGCATAACAGACCACTCACACAACTCGTTCCAGGAATTTATCTGCAAGCCGTGAAAGGAGCTTGGCACCGCAAAATCCTCGTATCAAAGAAATACTCATTTCAATAAAGTCGGCAAATCACACCCGGAGTTTGCATCGCGCCAGCAAGGTGCGCCGCAGCGGGGGATCGGTGTGTGAGTTGGTTGAGTACATATACAACAAATAACACGGCGTGTGGAGAATGACCATGTTGTACCGCACAGCCGATCATAAACATTGACTTTGACTTTGAATTGCGGCGGTTACACCTGATGGGGACATGTGTCCGTATGAGACTGGATTATATTCAATGTGTGTGTGTGTGTAATAATAATAATAATAATAATAATAATAATAATAATAATAATAGCCGTAGTAGTAATAATAATAATAATACAAATAATAATAACAATCATAATAATAGTAATAATGATAATAATATTCATTATAATGAATTGCACCGAGACACCCACAGGTATCACTAATGAATGACATTTGCTGTGATTACCTGTTAGGATGACTTCCATCTATTTGTATTGTCAGTGAATTATATCTAGTATGTGTGTGTGTGTGTGTGTGTGTGTGTGTGTGTGTGTGTGTGCGTGTGTGTGCATGTGTGCGTGTGTGTGTGCGTGTATGTGTGTGTGTGTGTGTGTGTGCGTGCGTGTGTGAGTGTGTATGTGCGTGCGTGCGTGTGTGTGTGTGTGTGTGTGTGCCTGTGTGTGCGTGCGTGCGTGTGCGTGTCTGTGTGTGTGTGTGCGTGTATGTGCATGCGTGTGTGTGTGTGTCTGTTTGTGTTAGTGTATATGTTGTATAATCAATGCAGTGAACAACTGGGAACTTCAATCCCATCTCCTTCTTACACAGGTTTACTCTTTTTTTGAACACTTCACCTGGACACCTTCGGCAAATCTCATCAGCCCTATCCTTGCTCTTTGCTCCTTACTTGAAGGCTGGATTCAAAAAGAAAAACAGTCTGACAGGCAGGCTGATGGAAACAAATGAGAAACTGGGCTGCCGATTCTTCATTCAGCCGCCCATAGTCAAGTATAAAATATGAAAGGACTGAGAAAATTCACTGGTAAAAATTGAGTCAAATTTCAAAATGCAAAACTAATGACAGCAAAAAGATGTGGTGAAATATGCCGTACTCAATATACAGTTTGCAAAAGGTGTTTTGTCTCTATGATCTCTGTTGGGACGAACTGCTGGTGTATCTGGATGAAGGGATGACTCAAAACAATAACAAAAGTCACACATTTGGTAAAACCGCCATGAAGAAGAAAAAATGCACAAAAAAAAAAAACGGTTCAAAGACAAATGTGCTTTCTGCACGTTGCATCACATAAGTCCAACACCACCAACTCATTTGTTGTTATGGAGTCGTCTCTATGCCGTAACAACATGCCCACTTAACAGTCCTGCAAACGAAGCCATTTCTAACGAAGCCATTCTACCCCTTAGCTCCTCGCAATCACACAAAAAAAATGACAGTTTGCATTGCATTGCATTATTGTGAAAAAGGCAACAACACCAAAAATAATACAGAACCTATACAGTATAGCTACTGTGTGCGATTGAGATTTCCTACGAGGCCGGTATCATAAAGGTCTAATTCTGCCTTGTTTTTCTTGGCGGGCGCTGCATGAGCACACCCACTGATTACCGCACGACCTCCGCGGAGAACTAAAACACAGGGTGTTTCCCCCTCCGCGCTGCCATAATGATACAGTACTATTTCTGCTCAGGCAGCTGGTGGGCGGCTCTGCTGGAAAACTCACTCACTATGCCTCCCTTTATAATCCCCCCCCCCCCCCCCTCGAATCTTGGAAGACATCGCAAGGTTTAGTTTAATACGAATGTCTCGTGAATTCCTCTTTTACAAGTCGCGCCCGCCAACCTCGCCGCCGCCACCGCCGCCACCGCCGCCACCGCCGCCGCCGCCGCCACCACCACTGCCACCACCACCTCGGCGACTAAGTGCCACCGGAGAGAAAGGAAGTCGCTCCTTATTGGTCTTAAAGGGGCGTCCCATTGGACCGGGTTGAATCAATGGAGTCTTAACTATTTCTACTTTGTAATCCTTCCAGCGGCATCGCAGAGTTTGTTTAATGATCAGGGCAATAAAGGGGCTTACAAAATAATTGGCCATTATTAGCTATTTAACTTTATTGGGGGTGGGGGGCCGGGGGGGGGGGGGGGGGGGGACAGAGGGCCCCAACATCAAACCACGTTAAATGAAGGTGTGTGTACTAATCAAAGCACGCATTAGCACAGCTGAGAGAGGGAGTGAGGCTGTCTGCGTTATTTCCACAGTATTTTACTAACACCTTTTATGCAAATGAGGATTGTGTAGAAATTCTGCCAATTATAATACACCAGGCACTATTAAGGTGTTAGATTACAGACTCCCAGCGAGCCCTGGGTACAGCAAACACAGCAGAGGAATTAAATAATGACTAAATGGGCAGACACACCTCCTGGAATCAGAAAAACACGGTGGGCACCCGCACTTTGATTTCGCCGGGCGGCGGGGGGGGGGGGGGGGGGGGGGGGGCGCAGGAACGCATCTGCTCGCCGTCGCCCATGAGGCTTCATCTCACCCTGTTTACGCCGTGCCCGCGAGTTCAATCCCGTTTAAATTAGTCCCGCTTAATAGCGTGCGCCGCCAAGCCATGGTAGGGGAAGGGGGGGGGGGGGGGGGTGGCGGGCGGTGGGGCGGTGGGCAGGACTGACCTTTATTCCCTAAATTAAAACATGACGAGGCAATATTTGTGTATTAACAGAGGCTAAAGACAAAAGGGAGAAGGGGGGAGGCCAGGCATTAAGAGGATAAAGTCATGCTTATCACAACTCCTTTCTATGAAAGCCACCGCCGCAGAACACGCCGCCGCCCATTCTTCCTCCGCAAAGTCAATTTCACCCGGTCAAATGCGGTGTGACCGTTTCATTAGACGACTTTATATGAAAAAACCCGAAGACCTTGTTTGTGTACTTCATGCGGCGTATGTTAAGGTTCCTTTTAGCCTCGTCCTTTGTAGGCCTATACTACTGTATGTCCTTTGCGGTGCAAAGTGTATCCCAGGGCCAAGGTTGTGAGCCACGACCATGAACGACATTCATTCGTTAATTTGCTAATTCATCCGTTAAATCGTCCATCCATTCAGATATGAATCCATATCGATGTTTGTGCCATTTAAACGCCATTTTCTGCATTAATTTACTTCCATCACTTGCACCTTTGTAATTGTATACAGCTTAATCATCCGATCTGCGATGAATCAACCTTTAATTCTGGAATTAACATGTCTCCATGAATTCCTCCCTCTTGCTCTCTCCTTATGCGGCTCTTCGCTGAGCTCCTGCGTTGGCAGCCCGGTGAAAGGTGCGAGCATCCTCCTGCGTTTGTTCTGATCCTCGGAGGACTCCTGCTAGCTTTCTGCTGTCGTTAGCGCTCTGTCACAGCTCAATGTGATGTTGTTACCGTAGCGCGCCGCACGCCACGGCAGCAGCAGCAGCCGCATCACAGCGGACAAATTGGGCCAGGAGAAATATGAGATGTTAAGTGCACTTTCTCTTTGGGCATTAAGTACCGCAGGCAATCGCAGGTGAAATAAGTACTTCTCGCTCTAGTAAATGTAGGAGAATGTGTCATTGCATTATCATCCTATACGCTGCCGTTTCCCCCGATGCACCGCTAGCACATATCTATGAATTAATTTGGTTAATGATGCAAATGGCAAAAGTTATTTTTCTTATTTCATACATGCAAAATGCACAACATGCACAAATACGAATGTTATCATACTTTTGCAATAATAGCTTAATGATAACCTCTTCTTCACATTAAGTTATTATGAAATGATGTTGAAATGCATATTTGTGAAATGCATCATTTCACAAATATGATTGTTAACATCATTTCACAAATGTGAATGTTAACATCATTTCACAAATGTGAATGTTAACATCATTTCACAAATGTGAAAGTTCATTTGAATCATTTGCAATCAGCACCTTCATTTCTGGCCACTGATTAGTCCATGGGGGTCTGCAGTGGTGTTAGGCCAGAGCAAGGCCGTGGGTTTGGAGCCACGGTCAGAGCTAAAGGCCAAACCTCAGTTGTCTAGATGGGTTAATAGCAGTGAAACCCTCAATCAGACATTAATAAATAGCTTCCCTGCATCCAATATTGACTTTTCCCAATTTTAATTGCTTAACAAACTGCTAATTTGTAACTGCCTATATGTCTGTCAGATTTGCTGATTTGTGTGTGTGTGTGTGTTTTAGTGTGTGTGTGTGTGTGTGTCTGTGTGTCTGTGTCTCTGTGTGTGTCTGTCTGTATGTGTGTGTGTGTGTGTGTGTGTGTGTTAACTTCCTCAGGGAGATTCTTTTTTGGACCATTAGTGATTAAATTCAAATTTGACTTCTGGTTTTCATTATCTTACCTCAACCCATTTTCAAACCTTCCGTTAGCCTAATGAATTCTTGTAATTAATTAACGTATTATGCCCGGGAATAAGAGTTAAAATAAAACGAGGATCATGGTTATTTTAACTCCTCACGCTCCTCACCGAGCGAGACAGAAACCGCATGCCGCAGAGTCGGCTCCCAGGAACGCCGCAATGACATGAAAGGTCGTACTCTTCAACATCTGCCACATCTGACCTGACCTGTTGGCAGATGTGATCGGGTCAGACGGGACTCTGACAGAAGACACAGAACATTGGAAGGGGGAATAGTGTGTGTGTGTGGGGGAGGGAGAGAGGGAGGTAGGGGAGGGAGAGAGGGAGGGAGGGAGGGGCGGCCGCAGGGAGGGAGGGTATTCATATATTTGTCCTCTGGGGGAATTCAGATCCTCTAGTCTTTTATGACCGTCATACGACCCTCCTCACAAGCACACATGGGCAAACTGCTGCAACCATACTGTACAACCGCTAGCAGATGGCGTTCACATCCTCGCGTTGGCAGACTCTGTGGTTCCCGGGCGAGCTGGGGTTCAACCACCGCCACCGCCGCTCCCTTTCCAGGCCTCTTGCCTGCTCACTGTAATTGTTGTGACTGTCGTGTGGAGAGGCCAGAACCGAAGCGAACGTATCGGCGGGAGCCGTGTCTTTACCCGACGCCCAGTGTAAAAACAACAACAGGAGACGAGTCAAATGAAAAGCAGTTCCTCTGGAATCTCCCGGTTTGTATTTCTTTCGCTTCCCGGCTTCCCCTGTTCGGTCAGTGACCCTCATCTCCCGTTTATGATAAACACACATGTAGTAAATAAAGGGCTTATGACTAGTTTGTTTGTTATGTCAACAAAAGTAGATACTGCTCTTTTTTCGGATACATAAGATGATGATGATTACACTACACACGCCGTTACAACAGTGTGTTGTAACCCTGAAAGATGAGTGAGATGTTGCACTTAGAGACAACAGATAACAACATAGCAAGTGTGTATGCTAATGTGTTTTTGACTAAAATATGATAATGACCAAAATTCTAGGTAAAATCGCTCTTACTAACCTACTGAACAAAATGTTTCCTTGCATCCTATTGGCCGAAACGGCTGTGTGGCTTGCTTTAATTGAATGTTTGGTCTCCCCCTCACAGACCCGAAGCAAGCCTATCAAAGGCAGCCCAAGTCGAGCCATGATGACTCAAATTAGTAACACGACTCGCAGCACTACAGATCAACATTTGGCTCATAATGAGAACCAGATGTGCGTAAATAGCGTTTAACATGTTAATTGCCCCAATTATCGACCAAAGATACAGTCCAATTAAAAAATTGAATCTACTCTTTTATCAATACATAAAAAAACATATTTGAAGAAATGTACATCACCTAAATGTTCCCCAGCCTAGTCGTAAAGTTTAAAGTGTGTCGCCCTGTCGAACGGCCGGAATGACTATACCTCTTGATGACTGCGGCGCGCGGGTGTGACAGCAGGTTGCTGTGGAAAATAAAATAAAATACAGCGCCTTAGGGGCAGAAGAAAGATTTTCATTTGCTCGGCTCGCCGTTTCCCCGGCTATTGCACACTGTCCATCCTATAAGTTATCACTGGCTGGCACATTGGTTAGAAATGGAGCTAATTAGGTCCTTCCTGCTCCATACCTTGGCTTCCGCTACAGAGAGCCCAGCGCTTCTCCCTGCTGCTGCCTCTTCATCACTGACAGCAAACCAGGTGCAAACTACTCTATATTACGCTGTATTATATATATTATACCTTCTTCAGTGGATATTTTCCATTTACTGGTGTTGAAATGAACATGAATCAAAAATCAATTGACAAATGTTTGAACATTTTGAATGCGCATTTAGCATTCATCGAGTAATTAGTCAAATATGTGCCATTTGTTGAACGCGCTTATCGCGAGCGTTTTACAAAACCGTGAGCGTATACGTTGTTACAAGGCTGGCCCCAGTGAGAAACACTTAACCCTGGAGGTGTTAATAATATAGTGTCTCATTCAATACTTTCTTTAAGAACACAAACTGTGAAAACAAACCGAGTGAATCCGTTTCAAACAAGTCAGGTTACAAAGACGTATAGATTCGCAGACGCAGGGGGGGGGGGGGGGGGAGGGGGGGTGCGCCGGATGAAAAGAGGGAATGGAGTCAAGATCATTTAAAGGTGACTAACCAAAGGAGCCCCGAGCCTTAGCGCCGTAGCGGTTCTCCTCAAGGTTGCAAAGCCCCACCATCTATAGCGCCGCAAATGAAATACTCAAGGAAGACATAAGTCTCATTAAGACCCATAAAGGACATCCCTAATAAAACCCTCAGCCCGACATGCAAGCGCTCTCCGGTGATGGCTGATTAATTGCTGGTGCAAATGGAACCATGGGCGAGAGATCCTGGGCTCACTGGTGGTAATTTATTCTCTCCTGTCCTGTCTTGTCCTCTCCGCCTGGGGAGATCGCCCAGGATGAGAGAGAGAGAGAGAGAGAGAGAGAGAGAGAGAGCTATAGTCGGTGGCGGCAGTTGTGGCATCCAGGGTACCATGTTACGGTTTGTGTCCAGATCATTTGTTCAGATTGTTGCGGTGATAACAAGCTGTATGTGTTGACACCTCCGCATGGCGGCGTGAGGGCCAGCCCATAACAGGTCGCAGATTGATAATGATTACGAGCGCCACGCTCCGTGAAGAATTGCGGTGTCACCGGCGATGACCCAAATCATATTCCAGGTAGCCATATATCAAATAAAGAATAGTACTATGTAGTGACAGCCGGCTCTATAATCCATCAATAATATAATCTCACTTATTCTCAGCCAGGGGTACATATTTCATCATCTCCCCGTGTCTCCCCCTTTTGTCAGATCTCTGTCTGTGATTAATAGAGAGCTTTTTAATGCCAGGAGGGGCTACTTGTCAAACATATGGTTAATGAGTGAGTAACTACCTCCATAACAGGCTTTGATATGCTCTTGCTTTGATCATTTTGGGATCAGATTGAAGCAGAATAATGATTGGTAATGAAAAAAATAAAAAATGAAAAATAAATGAAAAAAATAAAAGTAAAGGCTGAGCCTTTAAGAGTATAGCCGATGATAGATGAGGGAGGGGGAGGCCAGGGCTGCAACAGCTGGGGTGAAAAGACCTGGGAAAGGGGGTCCAAGGACAATCTGGGCCAGTGTAATGCCCAGCTGGGGCCAGACTCATAGCTCCTGCCCTCTCACAGTGATAAGGGGCCGGTGTCACAAAACAAGTGGGGGGAGGAGGAATTATGGGGGGAAAGTGCAGAAATAGGATGGGAAGGAAGGAGGAGAAGGTGAGCGGATTCGGATGGACCCTTGGTGGACACTGGGAAGGTCACAGTGGGGTTTGGTTACCAGGGGGCTCCCCGACTGACACGGCTGTGGAGAGGGGCATCTGGCACCGAGACATGTCACCAAGCAAAAATAACACCGCCGACAGGCTGCTAGCACGCCCACAATTAGCAACTCAACCGACAAACACAAAAAAAAATGCTTACTTCGTAACACATTCCTGAGATGTTTTGGTTTCAGGAAAATAGTTTGAAAAACGCCAGACCATGGGCCAATTCACAGTGTTAAAATTCTCTGTGGTGGCTCGCTGGGTTAAGTTGGCGGTTCTTTATTGCATCAGTTGAAAGGCAATATAGGATGTGAAATATCACGCAATTGACTAACGGTGTGGCGATTTAAAAGGTTTTTGTGAATGGTGACAGCTTGTCGGAGAGACCAGTTTCAATTTGTCTCGGCGTGAATGCGATGAATACCAGAGTCACCTTCAGATAGGCTTCCTGACTGAAAGCTTGATTGGCCCCTTAAATAAATTGTAATTATATCCGTCCAGGGACAAACCCCCACCACTTCAGCAGGCCATTTGGACCATCTTAACAGTACTGCAAGAAGGCCTCTTCTGCCATTTTCTTTGCATATCTTGTCTGAGTGATGTGTTTTTGTGATGGCCTAATATGCCGTAATTATGCCATCATAGACGTCTGGGCGACCGGGGGTTGATCTGCATGGGTCAGAGACCTCAGTCTGAAGAGCATTCAAGTTTGTATCCTCCTGCTGCTTCTTCGGCTGTTTTTTTTCTGTTTTTTTCTCTTCGCCGCGGACGGCATCGATGACACGTGAGTTGATAAACGCTCTGCGACGATAACCTCACCGATGCCAGCCAGCCGTAGCCGAACGGGGGAAAACAAACACGCGTTGAGTCCCCTAGTCTGACATCCCTTCCCTTTAGTCTCGGGAATCATTTGAACGTAATTATGGTGTAATTACCATACAAGGAATACCTTGCGCTATAAAAAGAAAAAAAAAACACGTGCCGCCATACATCCGCCTCATAGTTTCACGCGTGCGGTATATGTGAGTGCGCTGCCGTGGCAGCAGCAGCAGCGGCGTCGCTTTAATAACGTCGCTTATGCTACACTTTGACAGACAGCTGGCTCCCTGATGCAGTGCCAACTGTCATTCAGTCGCTCCTCAGCCGTGAGCTAAATGTGTCATTCACGTGAAGTTTTTACTGTGACCGTTTAAAAGCACCCCCCCCCCCCCCCCCCACTCATCAACAAATTACCATGTCAAAGTCTCCAAACCTATTGAACCCCCATCCCTCCTTCGCTGTGCCGTTATTTAGTATCGAGGGGCCTAAAAATAAAAAGTTATAAAGATATATTTGTCAGTTATCTCGGGTTGGGGATATATCACGGTGACACCTCCGTCGCCGGCATCGACAGCCAGAGAGAGAGATATAGGGGAGAGAGAGGGGGACAGAGAGAGAGAGAGAGAGAGAGAGAGACAGAGACAGAGAGACAGAGAGAGAGAGAGAGAGAGAGGGGGGGGGGGAGCGAGATAGGGAAGAGAATGAGAGAGAGAGAGATAAGAGATAGAGAGAGATAGAGAGAGAGATAGATAGAGAGAGAGCAAGAGAGAGAGAGAGACAGACAGAGAGAGAGAGGGGGAAGGGAGAGAGAGATAGGGAAGATAGAGAGAGAGATAGATAGAGAGAGAGCAAGAGAGAGAGAGAGAGGGGGAAGGGAGAGAGAGATAGGGAAGAGAAAGAGAGAGATAAGAGATAGAGAGAGAGAGAGAGAGACAGACAGAGAGAGAGGGGGAAGGGAGAGAGAGATAGGGAAGAGAAAGAGAGAGATAAGAGATAGAGAGAGATAGAGAGAGAGACAGAGACAGAGAGAGAGAGAGAGAGAGAGAGAGAGAGAGGGGGGGGGGGGGGGGGAGGGCAGCGAGGAGAGGAGCTCACCGTTCCACCTCGAGACTAGATTTTCTGAGCATAATAAGAACATAATTCATTCACATAATTCTCTCGTGCGACGGCGAATTTATGCTATTCAAGCGTCGGGAAAGATGATCACAAAGACCGGGAGAGACTAGGCTGAAAAAACACTGCTTGCTTGATTAATTCCAAATGAAGTAGCATGAAGAGGACATTCGGTACAATGCTCTGAGTAAGTTGATAATGAATGTACGACGCCGGCCGCCGTTGGTACGACTCCAGCAGCAACAGGCTGGCTGCAGGAGATTGATCATTAATTGGTGTCAAAGCCGCCGATGCCGTTCGTAATCACGTGCGGACGGACTCCGCTGCGGATTCACACGTTCACATTCACGGCGCAAAAATGTGTTAGTTTGAGGGTTTTTTTTTCTTGTCACGCAAACACTGCCTCCATTCTGTATATGCCAACCTTGAAAAAAGGGACAGGGACATCATCTAAACAAGAGTTGCATTCAGTTGTATGAAATGACATCAGCTATGGCGGCTGTCAAACGCGAATCCTGAGATGTGTTATGGATCTACATGCTTAACAAGAGGGTGTGTGTGTGTGTGTGTGTGTGTGTGTGTGTGTGTGTGTGTGTGTGTGTGTGAGTGTGTGTGTGTGGTTTGGGGGTGGGGGGTGGGGGGAGGGGGGGGGCGTAGTCAGTATGTGTGTGAGCATGCCTGTGTGCGTTTGTGTGCGATAAGGTCAAAGTGTTTTTGAAAGATCACAAATGGTGTTTTTCGCCGGTCGACGCCGGGAGTTTGAGTTCGTTTTTCAAAATAACTGAAATAATTCAAAAAGCCCCCTTTGATGGATTATACCGTGTCAACCATCGGCCCGCTGAGCTCTGGATGAATGTGGTTTGGGCTCTTACAGGCAGATGAGGCCACCGTGTCAAAATGATACACAACTTCATGCAAATGAGCGATATTTTAAAGCTTTAGAGTTCAATAAAATCTGTCTTGAACTTCGGTATTCCTCAATAACCCCCCCGACAATGCCATGCCTGTCTTTGTTTATTCTAATTTTGTCACACGTTTCACTGTAATTCGCTGAATAATTATCGACATACCGGTATATACATCTGTAGAACGGAGATGTATATAACGCTTCCCTTACGATGTACTCTGACACTCGCTAACACGTTACCCTATATTTAAATATTGTGAAAACAGGGCTCTGAGTGGCAAGTCAGTGACGCAGGTCTACAATGTAAAGGTTGGTATTATGCTAATTGGACTTAGACAAAAGAAACGCGCAGGGAAGGGAGAGAGAGAGAGAGTAGTGGATCATTTACATATGCAGTGAAACCGAGCACCATCCTTAGAAGACATGACATTTGGAGACAGGCTACAAATGGAAATCATGTACAACAATCTTATTACATTTTCGCATTTCATTTGACAACTCGAAAGTCTGATGACATTTCAACCAGAAAAAAAAAAACACAAATCTCAAATCCACATCCGTCTTTAATTCCCCAACTTATTCCGCCGCGCCGAGGTGACCGGGCTCAGCCTCCTCGTCCGCGGCTAAACCTTTGTCAGATCGCTTGCTAACTACGCTATCCGCCTGCGCATCGAAGCAAAACTTTATGCTAAATAAATGTCCCCCTCTGTCCCGCAGCAGCCTATCTGCATTTTCCAATAAGACTCTTAAATTGATGGATGTCATCTTAGCGCTCGCAGCCAATAACTCCCGCTGCTTTGGAAATAACAATATGTTTTGGTTTTTATGAGGTCTAGACATGCTATTCTATTTAATGACATCCCTGCGCCGGCGGTGTTTACATTTATTGATATCTGTTCCGGTGGACATCGAGCGGGACCTCCTGCGACCCGCGCTACACCGCTAACTTTGACTCGCAGACACACACAACGCAATTCATCATTCTTACAAGCGCGGACGGCGGCAACCGCAGAGCGCCGGAGCGTAGGCCTGTTGCGTATATATTTAGATTTATTTGGCTTGTCTGAGCCCAAATGTTTTCCGTTGAATCCATTAAAAGGCGAAAATAAATTGATGAAAATAATTGCTTGTGAGAAAGTGAGGGTGTGGCCGGCGAACGAGTGTGACGGGGAGTTTGATGTCAATGCACTCTGACATTATAATCAATAATGACGACGGCGGCGGCCGCATGGATCTCCACTCGGCTCGTATTGTCTGGAGTATACCTGTTGTGTGCGATTAGCTTTTCTCAGTTGGAAAATGAAAACAGCGGTTAACGCGGTAATATCCAACGGCCCTTTGTCTGAACAACAGCGTCTTCCCAAAGAATAGGAATCCGACACGCAAGAGAGCAGCGCTATTCAGCCGATCCCGGAGATAGCGCCTGAAAGCGAGCGGTAATAGTCAATAGAAAACGTGTCTTGAGTGGAAAATGTATAGGCCTACATACTGTTTACTTTAAATACGGCCCTTTATTTTGTCGTATCCATATACTGCTACACGACTACTACTAGTGCTACTACTACTACTACTACTACTACTACTACTACTACTACTACTACTACTACTAGTACTACTACTACTACTACTACTACTACCACTACTACTACTACTACTACTACTAGTGCTACTACTACTACCACTACTACTACTACTACTACTACTACCACTACCACTACCACTACTACTACTACTACTACTACTACTACTACCACTACTACTAGTGCTACTACTACTACTACTACCACTACTACTACTGATACCACTACTACTACCACTACTACTACTACTACTACTACTACTACTACTACTACTACTACTACTACTACTACTACCACTACTACTACCACTATTATTACCACTACTACTACTAATACTACTACCACTACTACTACTACTACTACTACTACTAGTACTACTACTACTACTAATACTACTACTACTAGTACTACTAGTACTACTACTACTACTACTACTAGTACTACTACTACTACTACTACTACTAGTACTACTACTAACATCCAATCTCTCTGCCAGTAAAAGGTAAGCTAATAGTGAAATACAGGACAGCAAAGTGAAAGTGAAACTCAGTATTTGGTGGGTAGAGTTGATAACTGCTGTGCATTAGGTGTGATTGTGTTTTATTTCATCTGCGAGAGAGAGAGGGAGAGAAAGAGAGAGACAGAGAGAGAGAGGGGGAGAGAGACAGAGAGTGCGGCCTCGTTAATGCAAGCTACCTTCAATTAGACATACCAGAGTATCAGCGCATCATTATTGTGTACACCAAACGCATAATGTACCATAAAAGAACAGCGTAAACAAAGTTATGCACACGACCGGGGGATTCAACCGGACCCAAAGCTTATAAAAGCGAGTGTGTGTGAAGAAGATTCAGCTGAAACAACGGCCGGCCTAATGATAGATAATCGCCACGCGACCTTCTCAGCACAAACATAAACGGAAAAACCACTACTCTTTAAATGTAGGTGTATGTGTGTAATTGTTTTTGCCCCGGAATAGCTGCAGAGCGCGCTAATAGCGGCGGCCTACCTCTCCAAGAGCGCTGTTCAAAGCTCATCTCGAATGCATAAGCACCGTTTTGACTTTAATCTACGCCAGTTAAGCAGACAAGATTAGATTACGCACCGTAACCGAAATTAAATGCGAACTGAAAGCCGAGATGATACCACTTATATCAAACATGCGCTGGCAGCGGGGGATAATTTGGAATAAGTAAATAGTGACCCTGATTATATTAATTTAAAAAAATAATCAAACAGCCAATCCATTTAAATAAAAACGACATCGGCCATTAGCCTTAGCATACGTCAAACATGTGGCGCTGTAAAAAAAAATGTCGCGTATTCGGTCGCCATATCTCCTCATGTTGCTTGGAGGGTGTTTGGGTGTGTGTGGGGGGGGGGGGGGGGGGTGGTAGTATGTATGTGTGTGGGTGTGGGTGTTGTGTATGTGTCTAATG
>JAOPHQ010001734.1:15000-105000 GCA_030340625.1 Merluccius polli | reverse complement strand
TTGCAGAAAGGCTCAGAGGAATGTGCAGCAGCTAGGGCAGCGTGCAGCTCATTCCCTCCTTTCATTATGTCATAGCAGCACAAAGGCAGCTAATTGCAGCAGCCCTTCCCTGAGAGTCGTGTCAGTCCTCATCTCATGGATGAGTAGGTAGCATTTAGAAGTTCCCTCCACGCCGGAGCCGCTCCCATCAGCGCAGATTCAATTCCACGCATCACATTTATTTCAGATGTCATTATCTGTGGCAGCTCGCCTGCCCGCCGTCCTCACACTGTCGAGGTGCTGGTTGTTGTTGTTGTTGTTGTTGTTGTTGTTGTTGTTGTCTATCTGTCTGTCTGTCTATCTATCTATCTGTCTGTCTGTCTGTCTATCTATCTATCTATCTGTCTGTCTGTCTGTCTGTCTGTCTGTCTGTCTGTCTGTCAATCAATCTATCTATCTATCTATCTATCTATCTATCTATCTATCTATCTATCTATCTATCTATCTAACTATCTATCTATCTATCTATCTATCTATCTATCTATCTATCTATCTATCTATCTATCTATCTATCTATCTATCTGTCTGTCTGTCTGTCTGTCTGTCTGTCTGTCTGTCTCCCTGCCTCCTGCCATCCTCACACTGTCGAGGTGGTTGTTGTTGTTGCCTGCCTGCCTGCCTGTCTGTCTGTCTGTCTGCCTGTCTGCCTGTCTGTCTGTCTGTCTATCTCCTTGCCTGCCATCCTCACACTGTCGAGGTGGTTGTTGTTGTCTGTCTGTCTATGTATCTATGTATCTATGTGTAACCTGCGTTGTGTTTTTCCTTTTAAGTATGCTATGTATCTATGTATCTATCTGTCTGTCTATCTGTCTGTCTGTCTTTTTTGTTTGTCCGTATGCTTGTCTGTCTGTCTCTCTGTCTGTTTGTCTGCCTGCCAATCTATCTATCAATGAATCATCCATCTATTATCCCTGTTATCTTGTACCCCAGTTTATTTTCTTAAGCTGGGCCGTAGGTGAGTGGTCTTGATGTGAATGAAATAACACTTTGCGTTGCGGTTTCGGTACTTTAAAAAGGGGACACGTTTTTCCTCGCGCTGTTGCGTCCTCTATGTATCCGTCCAATCTAGCTGACAAACTCGCCCTAATGTTTATTTTAGACCAACTATTATAGATAACACTTCATTCCATTTCACCTCAGCCGTCTGTTTGAGTGGCGTCCTGCTAACGATTTGTCTCTAACTCTGGGTTGACTCACCTCTCTCTCCCCCCCTCTCTCTCTAGTGTAAAAGGTGCCTTGTGGTGGATGCGCCGGGCGGCCGCGGCTCCTTGGGCCCCTGCGCTCGTCGGGAGAGTAGATGGGCTTCCAGGGTCTCTGGGAGTGGAGGGGCCTGACGTCTGTGTCTCCACACGCAGCATGAATAATGGATGGAGACGGATCAGATGACTGAAGTGCTTCATGTGGATCCTCCGCAGTAATGACCATCCGTGTGTCCCCGTGGGCGTGTGTGTGTGTGTGTGTGTGTGTGTGTGTGTGTGTGTGTGTGTGTGTGTGTGTGTGTGTGTGTGTGTGTGAATTCACATTTGTGTGTGGCTGTGTCTATGTGTGTGTGTGTGTGTGTGTGTGTGTGTGTGTGTGTGTGTGTGTGTGTGTGTGTGTGTGTGTGTGTGTGCGTGTGTGCGTGTGTGTGTGTGTGTGTGTGTGTGTGTGTATGCGTGTGTGTGTTTGTGCATGCATGCTTGTATCTGTGTTTGTATGCATGTGTGCATGAATATCTGTGTCGCATTTGTGCAAGTGTGTGTGTTGAGTGGCTGGGGGTGTGTATGTGTTTACTGAGAAATGGTATGTTTGCCACGTGCGTGCGTGTGTGTGCGTTTGTGTGTGTGTGCGTGTGTGTGTGTGTGTGTGTGTAGATGCAAGTCCCAAGGCCTCATAAGTGTTATATCGGTGATGCTCACTACAGTAATGAAGGACCTATTAGCAGACCTTCCCTAAAAACTGTCAGACCTTTCCTCTACTGTTAGAGAAATAGATTTTGTCCAAGCTTTTCCTCTAGTTAATGTTTGATTAGAAAAAAATAGCTTTAAATTACAATCCCATTTCCCCCTGGTACAAAATCAATCAAATTAACAGAAATTAAATTATTTGAGGTGGAAATCCATCTAGGCAAACCATTCACCATGAAAATGTTTTCCTCCCAATATGAACAAAAGAATAATTGAATCACACCCATGTGACCCCCTCCCCCACACAAGTAGGGTACACAAGTGTATATGTAATATTATATATATATATATATATATATATATACTCAGTATATAATAATCATAATCACAATCATAATAATAATAATATAACCATTAAGGTTGAATCACCCATGAATCCTATTGGTCGTCAATTATGAAACTGTATTTTCTATTCTTTCTCTTAGACATTTCATCGTCGTCTTTCTTGGTACTTTCCCATAACTAGATGTGTATCCGTTTTGTTGGTGGCAACCTGTTGTGGCTGCCAGACCTTTGGCTTTACTTTTTTATAGATATGCTGTTGTTCTCCACTTCGGAGAACTGCATGAATGTCCGCTCGCTGTACCTCTCTCCCCGTGTGTTCAGAAAGGAAACTCGTACAACACAACATCATGTTATTTTATTGTATTGAACCATTGAGGAGTGAGTGTGTGTGTGTGTAGTGCGTTTGCACGTTGACATGCTGTGCATTATCAATATTAGTTTACAAACCCAAGCACTTTTTTTTTTAAAGAGCACACATAGGCCTATTCACATACACTTCCTAGTAATCAATTAGGACTTCACCCAGTACATCCAATCTTTCCCAATCTTCATGAATATTAAATGTAACCGTTGGCTTGAGTGAGCCTCTCTTGTCTGAGTGAGGTACTGACAGGGCAGTTCATCCTCGTGAGAGATTTAGACATTTTCTTACTCTATTCCACTTTGACCCATTTGGAGATTAAAACAAATGTATTCTGATTCTCTGCAATTTGTGTCCTGCTGGCTCAACATGATTTACCTTTGGCCCCATCCTACACGAAATTACCTTTATGCATACAATATAGCTTTTTATAAAAAAAAACATCAAAACAGGAAGGGAAGACATTGACATTATTATAGTTCAGGGCCATTAAAACACTGTGATCCCTCATATCATCCGAGGTGAGAAAGATTAAGTGTTTTTCCAGATGTACACTAAGCCTGCAGATATGTTAAACTGGGTGTTAGATGAAAAGTTAATCTTGTTAATGGGGGGGGGGGGGGGGGGACAACTTCCAAGCTTCTTTTGAGATGATGAAAAACCTCTAATATCGGCTCAAGTTTACGCCACGTGCGAGGCGACAAAGCCCTGAAGAGGCAATCGTTACATGATCTCTGCTCTACCTGCACTCCAGTGATACATCTTCACACTCCCAAACCAGCAGTTCAGTGGCTTAAGACACATGTGCATACTAATGAGCTATCCTAATTCCCTGCGGCTCAGTCGTTGAAGCCCCCCAGTCCTCTACACCGATGATTGTTGTGCCTCTTGTACATCACATATTTAATTTTGTGTGTGTGTGCGTGTGTGCGAGTGCGCGTGCGTGTGGGTGTGTATGTCGGTGTGTGTTTCATCGGTGTTGGTGTCTACTCTTTGCTCCGTGTGTGTGTGTGTGTGTGATTTTATTCTATATTAACATTATTTATTATAATACAACAGTATTAAAATACAAAATGTGCGTGACATCATTACACATTGTGGCACGGTAGTGCATGCTTTCATACATGTGGCTAAGCTCTAATGCTTTCATACTCATGGCTAAGCCCTAATGCAAAATCAATATGCCCAACGCCGTGACCACCAAATGTATTCATGCTACTGTATCACATGGTAACACTGTTGATTACAGTCGGCCGCCATCAAAACACCAACCACTCCATTTCATATTGGTTTCAGCCCTATAGCAAAACCAATGAAACCACTATGAATATCATTTTTAACAATCACACAGTCACATCATCATCCTCACAGCACAAACACAATAATAATAATAATAATAATAATAATAATAATAATAATAACAACAACAACAACAACAACAACAATCACCACCACCACCACCACCACCATCATCATCATCATCATCATCATCATCATCATCATCATCATCATCATCATCATCATCATCATAATAACAAGAAGAACAAGAACAAGAACAATTATGTTACAATACATCGCAAAATAAGCCAGTTACCAAGACGATAAACAACATCACCCAGTATGATCATTAATTATGGTGCCATTCTTTGTATAATGATTTATTTCAGAAAGGGTTCTGCTGTCGGTATAAATGTAACGTCCAGTAGGTCAGGATCTAAGGAAAGCACAGAACAGAGACAACTGGATCACGTCCCTCCAGAAGGATCATGTCCCTCCAAAGCATCAATTATTCTTGTTGAGCATACACACATCCACACATTTGATTGCACAGTGGATACTTTGGAGAGAGTAGCAATGTCTCCATTTCTGTTTCATTTTAGCAGTTGCAACACTGATGTTTCCACAGACACGTTTGAAGAGGGCTTTTCTCAAATCACAGAAAATAATCACAGAGACAATTAGAACTGGGGTGAGCTCAAATTGTCTCTGGGGCCATCAAATACAACATACAGCATCATCAGGACACTGGGCACATTAAATCGTCATTAAACATCACTCACCAGATTCAAGATATTTACCCCCGTATACAGGAAAAACTACTGCTGTATGGGATCTACAACATATTGCATTATTACTTTTGTGTGAATGATAGCATTCCATTAGCTTCTTTTGGCCCTTTGTTCGCACATTCCCATTCCCATTTGCATAACGCCCTTGCCTCTGTTCTCCATTTGTCTCTAAGAACATTAAGGAAATGAGTGAACCATTTCTAATCTACACTCAGTGACAAAACTGAATTGAATTGAGCATGTTCTTCCCACCTCAGTAAACCTTAATAAAATGAATCACCAGTACTCACACCATCAATAAACGCTGAGGCTGTGAATGCAGTCTGCTGTGGAGTCCCATCTACGGGAGATAACAGGTCACTGTGTGGCAATATCGATGGAGCCCAGGCAAACATTTTCACATTCAGTTGAATTGATCCGTGCTACAAGCGCCCATGGGCAATTAATAAAACGAAATATCTTAACGGGAATTCGATAACTCGTCTTTGAATGCAGTCATGTAGGCCTACAGCACATGTGTAGACCGACTGCACTCTGAAAACCGAGAAAAACGCCAAGCATGGAGAGATTTTTTGTTTAAATTCATGTTGTGAAGTGAAGTTCTTCATTACCTCAACGCAACGCCTTATTTATATTCCAGTGTTTGATTTGAGTAAAAAAAAATAACTCCAACAACTGTTCATACTTCATTACAGGGCGTAATCAGTATTCTGTGAATCTCTCAAACCAATCAGGAATGCACTGACTGATATCCAGCATGCCTGCTACTTGTTGTTATATATCTGTGGTACTGCTGCCTTAAAGCCTGCTGCTTACTTTAGCAGAGAAGTTCCCTATAAACATGCTCAGTACGGCAGCACGCGGCCTTTTATCTGTAAAAATAAGTATTTCTATTATCATAAAATAAAATTATGCCTGCTCATTCATCGCTCACAAAAGATCACACCAGACTGCCCAGTATGAACTGCGGTTATCACACACATCTAAATGGTTGGATGGCGGCTAATATGAAATATCTTTATTAAAACATGCTCATGCACTATGCTCTTGCACCTGTCCATTCACCAATCACACACTCTTCATTAAGTCTCGCCTTTTTTCTGCCACTCCTATCTCAGGTTGGCTCCGGCTCAGCCGCAGGGGAAGACTCGAGTGATAACAGCACACCGCCAGTCTTTTCAATTAAGTTCTGAAATAAAATACAGAAAAGAAATTATGAAAAAAAAAAAAAAATGTAATCCTCATCCTTCATGCCAGGGTGCTTTCTTAGATTTTCACAGTGTCTGTATTAATCATTGGAATTATGAATCCGAAGGCTGCACGCGCTCAGTTGTGCCAATCAAAACCATTGGCCTCAGGCACTGATGACTATTTACAAAAGCATAACAAAAGACAAATAAGGATTATGCTGTTTAATATCGCATCCACCGAAGCCCCTCTTCACATAAACAACACCTGCTCCATTCAAAAGAAAACATATCTCATCATTTGTCGTTGGATCTATAGGGATTTATTGTGCTCCGAAATGGTATATATTAGCCAAGAGTTAGCTCGAATAGTTAGCCGCTGCCAAGCATAAAAGTACTCCAACATGGCAGCTCCTGCATTCTCTTTGAAACATCAACCACGCCAACAATCAGGTTGGTCTTTCACCACAAAGGAGACATTTGTGAGAGTGATGATGTGAGGCATGAAACAGCCTAATTTTAGGACCATCAGTGGGCCTATTTTTCACTTGACACATCTCATCATGTCGCTCCTCGTTCCATTGTGATGCTTCTTCTCCGTGCCTCAGCTGGGTCTAACTAGTGGACATACTGTAGGCCTGGTGGCCCTTTCTTCTTCTTCATGTTTTCTTCTTGAAGTGGAAGATGCATGCGCCTCATGTGCAGGCTTATAGCACAAACAGAGGACAAACTCAGATTATTCATCGGATTATTATCGGATTATTTATTGTATTGTAGATTTGATGTATTGTTGTATTTATTAGTCGAACACTATGAGCGATTATTGTTCTCTCAAAATTATTCAAAACAATAATGATTTCTTATCTGTTACCATCCGTAGGCCAGCTTCTCGTTTAAATGAGTATTTGCATTAGTTTTGAACAATGTGCTCATCAATAGACGACAACGTAATGGATGTAAAGAGATTCTTCTCAATAACACACACATCTGTTCTAATGGAGTGTGTCAAGAACAACACACTGTTTAATTAGTACTTTTCTTACAGCTCAATAAAACATTATGCAAATAATGGCTCATAAAGCATTTAGTCATTGACATGAGCTTCGAAATCGCAGAACTTATTTCATTATTTAAAAAAAAAATGTTGTGGTTAATACAGTACATTCATCAGCCTGTCAATGTATTAATAATGTCTTATGGATTTAATTTAGAACCGACATCCTTAAACAACCAGATGGAAACAAAATGTACAAAAAAATAATAATTTGAATGAACGCATATTTTGTCAGGGCTTCTCAATAGTGTGTATTCTTCGGCGGTATTCTCGAGGGCACTTTGAAGGCGGCACAAAGGGCTGAATGCCGTTTCCAGCGTGAGTGTGAGAGTGGGGAATCTGAAATGAATATAGAATATATAAGAGGCTTGTCATACATCATGAGGAATTGAAAGTGGCAGCGGCTTGACAGCTTATAAGGTGTGATGCAAACAGCCACAGCACATTACGCTATCTGTGAATACTTAGCGTAGGCCTACGTTTGTACATGTTTGGGAAGTATGTAACTGCATCAACAAAAACAAAAAACAGAATAACTTTGGATAAATAAGTGGATAGACTATTGTAAGTTATGCATGGTTATAATAAATAAGGCAAGTGCATTCCATGTTGACAGAATGGCAGATGTTTGCATTTTGTTTTATTTGTGTCTTTTTGCCACCTGTTTAAATGCTGAATCTGTATGCCGTGTGTGTGTGTGTGTGTGTGTGTGTGTGTGTGTGTGTGTGTACGCGAATGTGTGATAGTATATCCTCACATGTCTAAAATCAATTTATTAAAAACACATTTTTATTCAGACTTGTTTCAACTTTCACCAAAAAATTGATAAATTCCTGGTATTGTTTCATCATCATATCAAAACATAGGCAAACATACAGAAGATTAAACCTCAATTTGAGGATGGGTGTGACTTCAGTTCCTGGCATTTTCATTTATCTTAGTACAACCTGTTGCTAGGTGGCAGGGAGCAGAACCAGAGGTAGAAGTGAATTTAGAGAGCACCTCTTGTAGTTCCCCTCTAATGTATTGCTTGCTTAACACCAGAGGTGTCAAAACCTACAAATGATGCAAATATTTGGAATGAAATGTCAAACCACAAAACAAATTGGTTGGGATAGAATGAGAAATATGATATCTGCTGCAAGTCAAGATAAGGGAAGCAGAGATAGCGCTTGTTTCTGTGAATGTGATGATGTAAACTAGAAGGCTATCTGGTCTCCGCGTAACCATATTATGTTATGACTCAGTATGTTGCCCATAATGTACTGTAATGGGTTTTTTTCTTTTCACAACATTGCCGGTTGAGTTTCTTTTAAAATGGAAATAACGTGGCATGTAATGGATGAGGATGTGTCTGGGGACAGTGACAGTGTACTAGTGGCTAGGGTGTTCGAACCTGAAACTGAAAGGCACCGGGTTCGATCCCCAGTGTCTGCAGCCATGCCTGTAGGCACACAGCAAAATGCCGAACCCCTACCAGCTCCTTAAGGACAGGTGTCTTTGGACCGTGGATAAAAGCATCTGCTAAATGAGCAAAATGACTAATTCCACAAGTTACTATTAATGAAAACCTAAACAATTAAATCCTGAAACCCTCTATTCCTGTATGCAGAATGCAAAAACAAGATTACTGCCATCTCTATATCTTTAACATATTGAACAAATTGATAAAGTGGAGATATGCTGCCCCCTCTGGTCCACGAGACGTCATTGCACACAAAGTGCTGCGTCATTAAGTATTATTATATTATTACTTCACTAATGCTGCCCTCTCCAAGCCCTAGATGGCAGCAGATATAGACTTTGGTTTCCAGACCCAACCAAATCAAAGCAAACCAAACCTATTAGATGCTTTATTTTCTATCTAATAGATTGTTTCTGAATGGTCCACCAGAATACTGCATATTGACAATTTGCGGGCGGAGGGTCACACTCTACATTAGATAATTATATTATAGTGTACATTTGCATTATCAAAATAATCCATATTCCTTTCAACATTATTCCATAAAGTGTTTTCAAATATACCCAAGTGCTTTGTGTACGCTGTAATGACATTATGCACAAAATAATGGATGGGTCTCCCACCAGTAAACAGAGAGATCAAGTTGACTTTTGCATGCGGGTTGTCATTGTGGCTTGCCAATGACACCCGATGCTGGATTATGAAAATAATCAATATATCTCCAGGCCCTGCACCACCAGGGGTTTTAAGGCGGCTTAGCCCCCTCAAGTGCATGTTTTGCGCCCTCTGTTTATGCTTTATGTATCTATAGAAAATCTGCATATAAAAATATTTTATTAGCGCTGTTATGAGTAAATGTATTCTTTGACTTTGAAATAGTAGCCTTGCATTGTTATGTAGCCTTTCTGAGGCTGTTGCATGGTTAAATCAATGAATTTTATTGTTTGACAAAAATAGCCCCCTCGTAAATGTTAATAGCCCCCTCAGTCACTGTATCCTGGCACCGGCTCTGCACCGCTCTGTGTGTGTGACAACAATGTTGATGATGATGATTAGGATTACAATATGTCTGTATGGCAAATGTGATGTCACTGCATTTGTAGTTTCACTGGAGTAGCAACAGTTTTTATCCAAAATTAGTCCTTATTCCTTATTAAAATCTATTGATTTAATGTAAAAGTGATGATCACAATGATCAAATCGGTTATCAAAATGCAGACTCAAGCATAAAGGCGTAGGTTCAGGCCTGCTCTTTCAGTTTCTCCTTGTCTGTTGTTTTGTGTGTGTGTGTGTGTGTGTGTGTGTGTGTGTGTGTGTGTGTGTGTGTGTGTGTGTGTGTGTGTGTGTGTGTGTGTGTGCAGGTGAGAGAGAGGGAGAGAGAGAGAGAGAGAGGGTCTGCATTGATGTGTTCTCAGCCAGACTCCCCATCTCTCCCACCCAGATTAATATCAGCGGCCACAAAGGAGGCCTCTGTGCCCTGCAGGACAGACTCCCAGGACAATGAATGTACTGTCTGACAACACTATCTCTCGCTCTCGCTAAGCCAATACACGCCTCTTAATCCACCTCATTTACATGGATCAATCATAAAGCGGCTCCTCTGTTGTCCTTCGAGTAACTATACGATAATACTGCGCAAATCAGATAAAGGTTTAGTCCCTAAAATGTTTGGGAAGTTTGGGAAAAGGAGAAGGGAGAGGGCTTCGGCCCCTTTGTAATTGCTATCCGTTTTTGTTCCCGCTTGTTTATCTTGTCAAGAGGACCTCCCATGGCCTCTGCTGATACCGCTCAAAACACTCAATATTCCCTCGGTGCTGCGTCCCTGGGCTCTTGACCCGCCGCTCCTTGCTTGTTTTCCTGTTCAGATTGCGATATGGAAAAGCAGTTAAAGTCACATACCCAACGTGACGGTGGGTCACCTCCAAAGCCCTTTACAGCTTACTTACATTTTTACTGTTTCTCTTCTCCTGAGCGTTCACACACACACATTCACTTCCTGCTCCTCATCAGCATCCAGCTGATGAATCAGGTGGGATTTGAGTGCATTTGCAGTGGCTCTAATAAAAGATGTTTAAGCCTGGAATGCTTTTAATTGAACATCGTCGTAAATTAAACACATTCCCTTGCCTGTTATCACAGGGCCAGATTTTTACACCTTGTAATAAAACACTAATAATTCCTAGCGCTTGAAATACCTTTCGTGTTACTCTCCCAGGTGCCATCAATTCATACCCTGAATAAAAGGTATAGCCTAACTATTTCACATGCTCTCCTTGAAGAGAAATCTGTCTTTGACCGCTGCTCTTTTTCGTCTCTCTTCGTCTCCTCTCTCCCTCTCCCTCTCCCTCTCTCATGACTAATTCCCGATCGGACGGTCGCACTGGAGGTTTCCACAACACCACGTGATCTCCTCCTACGTCCCAGCTGGATGGAGGAACAAGATGTAGGCCAACTCCTGTTACTACTATTATTTATAATGCATGTATTAAGTCACGCTTCCTTGGAAGCATGACTAAAGGTGCAAAAGGTGTCATGGTTTTTCCCCATGGTGACCCATGCTTTTAACTGATTTCCCACGTAATGGTTCATTCCACCTCCTTGCTCTAGATGTGGACAAAGGCCTTTACTCTCTCTCTCTCTCTCTTTCTCTCTCTCTCTCTCTCTCTCTCTCTCTCCCTCTCTCTCTTTCTCATTGCATCATTTATCATACACTTGGTAGTCCAGGTCCGCCTGGAAAACCCCAGAATTTGGCCCCACTTTGTCCTCTATTAGCTACCATCACAATAGGTCTCAGTACCAATCAATACTTGTACCCAGCACTGAGTATTGCCTCTTTAAACTGCCACTATTACTAGTACATTACTGTTGTGGCAAATCCATATTTAAGGCACCCCATTAGCTTGTGCTTTCTCTCTGGTTTGACAGGACTATTATTTATAATAGGTCTGGTGATCTAGGGCAACTGTGCAACCTGTGAGCGGTTAGCTAGCGCTGATGACGTAACAACGTTGCTTGAACCAAGGAGCCAACACAAATCAGAAATATAGCCCAATGGTAGCTTCACACGCAATTCTGTTTTTAAAGCACGAAAGGACAAAAGGAGAGATGCGAGATCTGCACTATAACCATCTGGCATAGGTTTCCAGTGTTAATTACTCAAATGAAGTGTATCAACAAACAGCCATCCCATGAAGCCACAAACCCAATACACTTAGCAGACAGTTTGGTTTGGCTTGGTGTGAATAGAGATGGGTCAGCCTTCTGGAGGAGATGTTCCAGCACCAATCAAATCCACAGAGGATCTTTTGCAAACTTACATTGTGCACATCTATATAAATATAGACCCATTCAATGTGGTGGAAAAACCCAATTATATTTTTTATTTTTTAACAAAAAAAAAGGGAACACAATCATTTTTTTGTGTAAAGAACTATAGGCTGTGCATTCTCGTCACATCCAAGTCTTGAAGTTGAGCTGAATTGAAAAAATACATAATATTTTATAAAATGATTGGATGGCAGATTCTGTATTTGAGCTTCGAGATGAGGATAAGTCTGCAAAAAAAATTAATTAAATCATTCAAAGCTGTCTACATCTTCTTTTCATTGCATTTACTCAATGCCATACACTTACAGATAAAAACAACAACAAAGATCAACCAAATAAGCAAAATCAGCAAACACCAAAGCAAACAAAACACACACTACAGTATCAGTAATATATAAAGCTAAAATAAAATAAAAACAGCCAATATCACAAGATACAGATCCTAATAGTGACTTCTTTGTGCAATTACAGTCCAGTGTGTGTGTGTGTGGGGGGGCGGCTGTGGGTGGGGGGGTCCTCGTGACGTCAGAAAACGATCCGGCGACGGCGCACTACTTAACCGCAAAGTCCGTCCATCGGCTCCGCCGCCGCGCATTGATCCGCGCACGTGAGCAGGCACTGCTTGTCAGTCAAGCTTTGAAACCGCTCGCGCTCGCGCCTCTCACCCGCCGGTCCTCGCTGCTAGCTAGTCGTAATAATAACCCCCCCCCCCCCCTCCATCAGCCACGGTGACCAGGACTGGGATGACGTGAGCCGAAGCCCCGGACCCAGACCCAAGACCCAAGACCCGGACCCAAGACCCGGACCCGGACCCGTCGCGTAGGCAGCCAGAGCCGAACCGGACCGAAGAGACGCCGTTTGTAGCGCGCGCGCGGGTGCTACCGTTAACGTTGGGTTCTCCGCGAGTTGCGATGGTCCAGTTAAGGGATATCTTCCTAGCGTTGGTTCTCCTGGGCTCCACAGGTAAGGACATAATAACACCACCCAGAACAAAAAGTGAAATGTATGTGTTTCTATAATGGTGACTTTGGTGGCTGTATTTTTGCGATGGGGGAATACACCTGCATGCACTTGCGAGCATCCGTCCACGGCCAGGAGGACCGCATCTCTCCCCCATCCTCCCCCACCCCTGCCTTGCCCTCTCTCTTCTTCTCTCCCCCCCCCCCCCTCTCCCCCATAGCAGGGCAAAGAAACGATGCTGCTGCTGCAGCCACGCAATCACCACGTATACATTAGCTCCACCGCCTGAGTTAAAAGTGCCATTGGTGGTGCTGGTGGTGCTAATGGTGGTGGTGGTGGTGGTAATGGTGGTGCTGTTGATGGTGGTGGTGCTGGTTTTGCTAATGGTGGTGCTGGGTGATGCTGGCGGTGCTGGTGATGATGGTGGTGGTGGTGCTGCTGGTGGAGGTGGAGGTGGTGCTGCGGGTTAACTTGTCTCCCTCTCCGGTCGACGTGTGTTGACACCTTGGGACAGCCCTTTACGCCCCCCCCCCCCATCCCCCCTCCCCCCCTCAATGAGGTGTGGGTTTCCCATTGAATAGTAGTAGTCATTTTAATTATGGTGAGTTGTACTGGTGACCAGTGTGTGTGTGTGTGTGTGTGTGTGTGTGTGTGTGTGTTGTATAAAGGGGACATTATGTGCATGTTGCTTTAATTACAACCCCATATTTTCCTGGCCGCACGCGCATGCACGCACGCACACACACACACACACACACGTCTGAAAAGATAAACTCTCCTACAGTGGATGTATTCTGGCCTTAAGGCACGACATTGTAACATGCAACCACGCAGACATGCAATTTGTGTCCATGTTGTAATCACATGCTTATTCATTTGCTCATCCTTTGCACACATGCAACGCGCGTGCGTGTGTGTGTGTGTGTGTGTGTGTGTGTGTGTATGTGTGTGTGTGTGTGTGTGTGTGTGTGTGTGTGTGTGTGTGTGTGTGTGTGTGTGTGTGTGTGTGTGTGTGTGTGTATGTTTGTGTGTGTCTTGGTGATATTATAAAGGGTTTGTTCAGGTCTTGGACGTTTTTTAATCACCATCTGTGCTTTGAAAGCATTATTTAGATAATGACATTGCTTTTGCATTTCTCTAATGGCAAAAGCAAAAAAGGCCATTTGTTTTTGTTTTTTTGTTGCGGTTTCTTCACCAATCATTCATTGGCAGGGCTCAATTTCATTAAATGGCAGTGGCTAGGACCTGCTTATTAAATGTTTAATTTAAGGGGTTTCTTGTTTCTTTTAATACCGTTCCAATTCCTTTTAATATACACCCCCACCAACTCGGCTATTGTCCCATGAAGCCTCGCTATTTTGTGGTGTCCAATGACACGCTTTTCAGAAAACTGTTAGGATGAGTAAGACGATATGTGTGGAGCATATGGCTGGTCACACAGGCACATGGCGCTACGATGGCTTTGTACGCAAGCTTTTAATCCCCTCTGGACCAGGGGTATTCCTTAGAGAGTGAGGAACGACTGAAGTCACTGGAAACTTCTCTGTCTTGCATGGTGACGCAATTTCTCTCATGCCAGTTTGCTAGACTACATCAAACTGCAGATTTGAAGTGGAAAAAAATAGGTTTTTCCATTGGTAAACAAGATCTGGTTTCATCTTGGTTTCAAGGATGTGTCATTACCTGGTGTGCTGCCTGCTTAATGCTACAGCTCTTGGCTTGGAAGTGTTTGATTAGCCTACATCTTAAAACACATCATCATATTGCTCATTTTATGGATCCGAAAATATGTATATTTGCATGCAAGATTAAGTGAAGTATAAAATTAAAACTGTCCTACTTGACTGGTCAAACCGACTAGATTCATCTTGGTTACAAATACAGAATAGAGCAGCAGCACCATTTTGGATCGATTTACATTGATATTACAATATAAATGACGGCAATGTCTACATGTGACAGCCCTATCAACATAGAAAAGGTCACTTCAATTCAACATTTGTAAACTGATCATTGTTAAGGTAGTCGACCCTATGTAAACAAAATGCTGTATGTTGAGAACAAATGCTTAACATTATGCTAAAATAACCTGGGTGGGGCCATGCGTCTAGGGAAGGCTTCCATTATTGGCTGAAACTGGAACTTGATATGTAAGAAGCAGGCGTCCCATGCTGCGAGTCGTCACGTGACCGTATTAAGCAGCACAATGTAGGTCTCCCGTTAAGCATTGTTTTGCTGAGCCAGTGTTTCATCATTAGTGACAGGGTGCAGAAAGTAACGGTGATGCAGTCTGACTCCATGCTGTTCCCCTTTCAAAGCATCGCGGCTGATACTCCCCTTGTTACAGGGATAGTATCTAAGGCCTATTCCCGAAATATAATGACGCAACGTCTCCAGCTTCAGTTGTACACTGAGAAAAAGTGATTTGAGGAGACGTGGGGTCACATTTCAAGGATTACACTACACTGTATCCCAAACAGATTAGATTTAGCTTGACCACACCCTGTGTATATCGCTTTGCGTCAGTTGAAAATCCCACTGTTCCCACAATTTTTTCTTAGCTAGCCTACTATATTGAATATTTAAATTTGCAGTAGTGATGATGAGAGAAATGTGGCCAAACTGAAATTGAAATATTTTTTGTTGTTTTGATCATTGATTTAATTGATTAACAATTCAGTCAAGAAAATGTACGCTATTATTCATTTTACATTAAAGTGTAATTTCAGCTAGCTAGTGCTACTTCTTTCTGTCTTGATGTGCAAGACCATCAGCCACCCATACATGTAGGCCTACATACGTAGTCTGTCCTATAGGCAGAACTGAGGGGGCAGGGCAGTTTCTCAAGGACTCAAGGACTCAGTCGCAGTATATACAGAGGTGAGTAAAGCCCTTTAAACACACCGCTCGCTAGCTGTTTACAGCGATGACTGGAGCACTCGGTTGATTGGCCAATGGGCTGCTGCCAAGCGGTGATTACCGCATCTGGAGCTCGGACGTGCCTGTTACTTGACTGTCAAGAGATACCATGGTAGTCACTGCTACTGCTAGAGCCTTTAATGTAGTGCTAATAGCTCTGTGAGCCACAAGTCACGCCGGGCTTGAGACTGCTGTGAGCTGCTGTGTCACAGGTTTCCTGCCTGGTCTTACTCTGCTTTATAGATGTGTTTTTATTAAGGGTGCACTGACATCACTTTTTCCACTCCAGATACCCCGTGTGATATCTTGCTTTGAGTAGTTTTACAGATGAGTAATATATAATAACTGATATCTTGGGTTGACGACCAAATAACATGGTAGCTGTTATATAGGCCGTGACCTAATTCATTTTTCTACATTACAGGCATTGATTAATGTGGCCTATATATTCAAGTATGTCATCATTATTGTGTTGGTTGTTTGGGGAAATATAGTATAGTATTATAATGTATTTTGTCAGGAGCATGTCCAAATAAATACGTTTCAACAAAAGGGGCCAAAAAGTTGAAAAAAACATACTGTGCCGTAGGGTTGGGCGATTTTCCGATAGAACGGTATTTCATGGTTGTATAAAACGTGTCCATATCAATACCGTCCCAAACTATATCTCTCGTTATAAGCCCTTGTTTCTTTTTTTGAGGCTAGAGAATTTGATCTGACGTCAGCGACTCACCGTGAGCAAGTAAAAAAAGAAAAAAAAAAATGCGATGCCCCCCCCCCCCCCCCTTTCTGTGAATGACTAAAATCTGATTGCATATTTTCAAAGTACAATAAGATTAAGGTTGGAAAACTCGCTTCATTCTCCGACACACGCAACATGCATCCAGCATTTTTGTGTGTCGGAGAATAAAGGCAGAATTAATGAATGACCTTTAGCGTAGGCTACATTGAATTCGATTTGTTGGCATTAAATCCTCAATTGAATGCCAGATCGAATTCCCCGATTTTTCTTTTCACCATAATTAGCCCTACCTTTATGTCTTTATGATCGATATGTGTGTAAATCTTAGGCTATATAAATATTGCTGAAAGCGAGGTATAAAGTGCTGGCGGATTTCTTTCTTACTCCACAACCTTAAAAAGCAGGTAAGATGAGCGCAAATAAGTAAGGTAAAATGATGTCTCGAACTATATCGGCATAGGCCTACATGCAGAATATGGAGGAAAAACTTGAAATACGGTCATATTGCTAGCTAGCTTGCTATGTCACTCCATCACCCCGTTTGAGGCAACCGATAGCCAGATATAGCCTATTGCTGATTTAATAATTCCTTTCAGCTTATAGGCTGAGCCTAGCCTACTAGCACAAAATAATGAATACCAAGCTTATGAAGGTCGTAATTCATCGCTAGTCTTTTACTCAAACATGAGAAACGGGATTTGCAGACGATTGCTTACACCCTGTGGCAAAAGAGAGCATAGCAGTGCATGGCACATTGGAAACAGACGTTATAAGATACGCTCTCGCTCTATTATACAAGTTGCTTTTTTTTTATGGTGGACCCGTAAACCGCAATGTTTTGGGGGACCAAAACATTGCCCAACCCTTCTGTGTTGTTATGATCAACTGATTATTTTATTTTAGATTGGGTTCGGGGAGAAAATAATTCTTCTCAATATGAATATTGCTTCTCAAGTTCATCATCTTCTCATTGTTGCAGGTGACAAATCATTTAACATGCTTGCAAATCATAAAAGGGTGAGTGATTTGAATGTAATCATTTAGTTGATTTGTTTTTCTGTTAAAAAATGAGATCTGGGCTCCTAGTAGTAATCCCAGACAATGATAAAATCATAACAAGACATTTACTGCTGACAAATTAGCCCACACACTGATTTAAATAAAGTACATTGCCGACAATGCTACAGTGGGCTATTTTTAAATGATATTACATAATCGCATCTTTTTAACCTTTTGTTCTGACTGTAGAAATGTTTTGTTTGCCCTTTTGAATGGGAAGAATATTAATCTTTTACATCTAAAACATCTGTGGTGGTTAGTGGTAAGCACCACAGATGTGAGGAAGGTGAGAGAAACCCAGAGATTATGGTTTGAAAAAATGGCCATCCTTGCTGAATCAAAGTTGGCCATAGTTGATGCCAGCCAAGATCTACAGACAACAGGAAGCTAAATAGTATTGATGTAGGCCTATGAAAGAAGGTGCAAGTCACAGGAACGCTATGCTTAGGCAAGCTGGCGCTGACTTTTTCTAACATGCTGCTATGAATATAATTATTTTTGTTTTGAGTAACACAGACTTTAGGTAAGAAAAACATAATGCTTTACTCAATTCCAGCTGACTAAGGATGTTATTTTTGGCCTACACGCTGTACCTTTCGCTGCCCCAAATAAACAGGACATAAAAAGACAAACAATATTTAAAACCTCCAGTGAATGTTTGTATAGTTGTACCTGAAGGAAAACCAAAATAAATATATGACAGGATAAATGTCTCCATATACCCCTTTTTGTTGTGTTGTTCCTTACAAATGGATACAAATCTTTAATTTAAAGTGCAAGTGAAATCCACACCCTGCCTGTGTGACAGTAGCAGTATCTTGGTGGCATCGTCTTGAAAAAACCCTGCACAAAATAAAAACCCCTCTCATGTAGGAGCCTATTAGGGAGGGAGAGGCAAGAGAGAGACAGTGGTTGTTTTTTCCTGACTCCTTCCCTTTGTGATGGGAAGTAGATTAGACGCATCCAGGCCCTGGGAAAGATGAAAGGAGATGCATCGCCTTTGGGAGCCAAAAAACATGACATTACACATGCATATGACCCTGTGTGAAGCCATCAAAGGGACACGTAGCCTACAACTTGTCCTGTGGGGGGTCAGTTACTGTAGACTCACCATCACTGGGTTTAGTTAACTTGTAACATTATTCACCTAAACCTTTTTTTTTTGGTTTGCAAACAATGAATGGTGGATATTTCTTCTGAAAACATTTTAATGACCATCATCTTTCTTTATGAGGGCAAATAGAGAGCCTTGTCTTCATTATGCCAACCATTCTGCTTGCCGGGCTTATCCAGTGGGACTACTGTGGGAATACGAGCAAACGGCTAAGCTTAATCCTGCTAAACTGCTTTGAGATGCAAGCTAACGGATAATGTAAACAAAGAGGAGGGGCTGAGACACACGTCAGGGTCGCTGCTCGACACGAAGAACAGTTTCTACCTTTCCACGGGTGATCTTTTTCTTGTTTCTGACATTTCTGAAACCCTTGAAAGGTTTTCATAAAAAAGGGAAAGAAAGGCTGGCACCAATGTGATCAAGTCAGCATTAATCTTACACTCCTAAAATGTATATGCAACCCGAGTCTTGATATGTTTCATGCTCGCTATTCAGTCACACGGCACCGAAAGAACGAGACACTTTGTGGTCAGTCGAGTTGAATTGTGCTTTGTGGTTATACATTGTGTTCCCCGAACGATGGTGATCTAGTGAGTGTGTGTGATCTAGGCCAAACATCCAGGTTCATTGGACCAGAAACGGGCTGGAAAAGCATGTTTCCCCTGTGAATTCACAGCAGCCATCCAGACGAGCGAGTCGTCTCACAGTTGACCCCCATGCTGAAGTTCAGTTACAGACCTCCCATTAAGAAATGAATACGCGATACTTTTACGCAAATTCACCTGCCGGTCAGCCTATCACTCTACCTGTCAATATATACTTAACTGAAAGTCTAGAAAGGAGGATTGTGCCTACGTGTGTGCATGGGTGTGTGTGTGTATTGACTAACAAAACCCAAACTTGCTCAACAACATCCTCCTCATAATAAAAACGGAATGACACTTTCCATGCTTAGAGGGCCTTGACATCAAGAAGCAACAAGCAGAGCGTGGCAACTGGCAAGTCTCTCTGACGGAAACTTTTTATTTCCCCGAAATCGAACCGTTCTCTGATTTAAGACAATGGCTGCATATCTTATCTTGCAGCAAGACAACAGGAGGCTGTTCACTCACTGATGAGCCCCATGCATCTTTTATGCGCTGTAAGGAAACGCCGTCTCCATATTTCATGCGTCCATGCACACTGTGCTTCATTTTTTATTGAGGCATTGTAGGACGCGCCAATTTGAATGAACCGAGGAGAATGGGTATCGCAATGCCTCGGGCTGCAGTCCCTTTTTTTTTTTTGGCAGGGACATAGTAACCACCTTGCAGATGCTTTCACAAATGCATCCATCGCATGCCAACGTACATTTGAAGTATGGTAAGGGCATGTTATGATGTTATTATAATGAACCTTTCTACTCGATAATGAAACCTCAACCCTACATTATGGTTTTGTTCGTCATGATTACTAGAGTAGCATAAAAGTACCATTTCTAGTGGAGCTAGACTGAAGGCTACTCATTACAACTCAATTATTGTTACAATACTCCGAATGCATAAGGCCAACAATGAGATGCATTCTAATTGTATTTTTTCCTTTTTATTTAACTCTGAATAGCATGTCCTTTGGCTCAAAGGCGACTGATTGATCCGTTTCCTTCTAAAGTTTAATGCTGTTACAGCAAAGCCCAACTCCAACATAAGTCATACTGGAATGTGTTCAAAAACCACATCAATAACCACGGCTATTGACCTTCATAATAGGCAATGTTTTACACAAATTGACATTATTGTAATTACCATTATTTATTTAATTTCAGTCTAAATGTAATAACTTTAAGCTCAAACTGCATTAAACAAATAGGTTCAAACCTAAGTGGTGTTGCTTACAATACTAACAACCCCTTTCATTTAAAATTGCATTGTTCTCCCAGTTAAACTAAGTATAATTAAATAATAATAATTATACTTAGTCTGCTGCATTGCAAGAGCAAGAGCCATATGTATCCAATAAATATAAATTGTATTCAAGTAATTTGACAATTATTCTAACAAGCTCAGATATTCCTCACCAAAGGGAGTCTCTTTATTGACTTAAAGACATACACTTTACATCAATAAGTTTGGTTGAATATACCGGCACATAGGCCACATTTTTCAGACTACGTTTGCTTTTCAGGCCCACAAATTACCTTGTGGGTACATACATTTAGTACACTTTTACCTTTTAAATATCTCTTTTTGGCCCCTATTTGCCTTCAGGAACAATAACAAATGGCACATCTGCTTTGTAAGACAGTATGCAGTAGAGAGTGAACAGCACACTAGGAAATGGGATGACATGGACGGTCAACGTATTGAAGCTAGTACGCACAGTGCCATGTTTCAGCTCACTGATCCACCTAACAGTGAAAATAACTTTAAAACCTAAAAGAGCTTTGTTTCTTACTATAAGATTATGTGAAAGTCAACCTTGGACACACTTCCAAATTGAGCTCATCTATATTCAGTGCTCTAGGACCTGTTATTTTACTCAATTAATCAGCAGGCAAAGAAAAGATTGCCGATAAGAGTTTATTCAAATGTTAAATTAATAACGGGGAATGTGAAAGTTAGTGAGACTAAACGCACAAAAGTATGTCTCAATCAGTCGCTAATGACAAAGCTTAAATCTTTCAGTGGAAATAGAAGAATGGGACCCCAGAGAACCATTCATTCTGAAGAACTGTTGGTGAGAAACTGTCCCTGAGATCATATAACAGTAATAACATAGGATATACGAACACAATATGGTCAAGATAAATCGTGGATATGTGTATTTTGTGGTCCTGAATGTTGAAGTGAACTGTGTATAATGCTTCATTCTCTCTCTCCTTGGTCTCTGTTACCCTCTCTCTCACCCTCGAGAGGCCGTACTCGGGGGGGGGGGGGGGGGGGGGGGGGGGGTTTCGTTCTCTTGGCCAAATACAGCCGGATGTGTCACAAACCCCAGCATGCCCTCGTCTTTTTTGTGTGCATTAGATGCCATGAAGTGCAGGGCAGATGACGGGGCCATCTGAGGCAAATCAAACTATCTCACCAACAGCAATAGTGACTAAAAGACCACAGCATAGGGGGGTGGATTGATGGAGGGGGTTACTTCCTTTGGCTTTGTCTGGGAAAAAAGGGCCTGATTATCTTCCAAGTCGACTTTGTTGTGCAGAGCAATCCAATTGGAAAGTTTTCCGTGAGCAGATTTTTAATTTGTGACCCTTGTTATATGCGCTGCCTCATAATTTAGACATGTTTGCCATGGGGTCTGTGGCTGGGCCTAGCGAGATGATTGTGCATGCTTCACAAAGACGGGGCTGGGATGCTTTTCTGCATGAGGGGGCAGTAGTGCAGGAGGCAAATACAGGCTCTGACTGAACCGGATTAGCTCCCTGTTTTACGAGTGGATTCTATTTGGTCAAGTCTTTGGAACAGTGTTGTCAGCCTTCTATGTGGCATACATATACACAGTATATATAGACCTATCATTTTCCAATAGACTGTCACAATATCCCAAACAAACATGATGGAGGCCTACCTTTCTGTCCACCTTTAACCTTCAATGAAGCATTTCCACTGGTCCATGTAATTTACTCTGGTTTTGCAGATGTCCACTGCCGAGTGCTCTTCGGCCCCACGCTTATACAATGATATGATGACATTTTGTTTGCAGCACTCAAAGAACAATCAAATGATATTTAAAAGGCTCATCATAACCTCTCATTTATGAAATAATGTCTTTGTTTACTCAGGATAGCAATGTCCTTGGTGAAGGGGGTACGTGATCCTTTGGTCTATTTGAGGTGAAATAAACCTTTTTTGAATTTCTTTTTTTTAAACAACGTGCGATATAGGGGTGCAAATGTGTACTCATCAAGCAAACCATAAACGATTACAATTCATTCAGTCATTTCAGTCATTTTTCAGAAATCGTATAAATACATTTTATATGAAGTTGATATTTTGACAAAGTTTTGAAGCGGGATAGCATTAAATAGTCAAAAAAAATAAAGCCTTCCCTGTTGCATATTGTTGTTGAAACGCGTTTGACACGTTTTACAAAAATGACTGTCACAGGAATAGCAGTTTCTATTGAGTTTAACTCAATAGCATTTTATGTAGTTTGAAAGTGTTTTTTTTTAAATTTAGAAAGATATTGGATATTCAACAGATATTCATGCCCGAATAACAGCAATCTGACGCAGGGAACTAAAGACGCAATCATCGATATGAGTCCCGTGTGTCTAGCTGCCCAGGAGAAGGGGCTTCGAGCTTCAAGTGAAACCGTTGGTCAGCAACACTCCTTTCTATAGAGCCATCGTTTGGTCAATATTTCTACACAATAGGCGAATTACACAGTACCCTGCCCCAAACAATAGCCTAACTAAAATGCAATTAAACCGGATATGTCTCATGTTTCAAACGGTTCCCAATGGATATAGCATTGAAATGTTCTGAACGCTGTTTAGAAGGGTATCCCGCTAGCTACAACAGTAAAAAGCAGGTAAAAACTACCTGGCCAGTGGAACTCAGGTGTCAATGTACTCATTGACGATTTGGACTGTGTATTCGATTACATTTTTGGGGCATTTCTTGCATCCCTAGTGCGATATGCAAGTTCAAGTAAAACAGTCCTTTTGTCAAGTGGATTTTATGTCTTTTGTCAAGTGGATTCAAACCTTTTTGCACATCAGAAGTAGCATCAGGTATTATGTAAATATTATAGTATACATATGTTATGCATTACATTTATAATATTTTAATATATGCAAATATTGTTAGTTACTTCAGTATAATAAGGTCAATATATTATTTATTTATTTATACAATATTTATGTATAATACATTATACATATTGTGCTCTTATTTTCTTATAATTTTTAAAGATTCTTGGTTGTTTTTGAAGCAGCAAGTGAATAAAAGATTGCACTCAGTCTAAATGGCTTCTGCAGATCAAATATTGAAATGTGCGCAACAGTTGCAACGAGTAGGCTACTGTTCAAAGGGGAAGCACTTTTCCTGCTTTCGGTAAAGTGCACACAGGATTGTGAATGCATGGCATGATGCAACAAGAAACACTAGGCTACATTTTAGGCTACTGGTAGACGTAGTTACTGCTTATAAAGGGTAATTTTGGTTGACCTACATCCATTAAGAACATGGCTTGGAAATATACCTAGTCTTGGCTCCAGCTAACAGGAAATGTTGGATATTATTAGTTAATGACAAACTTTGCTGGAGCAGGCAGCCAAGAACCAGTTAAATAATGGCATTCATTAACCTATTCATTTCTTTCATGGAAAGCCAAAACCAATGCCAACCTAAATTAAATTATCAAATAAAGTGGACACACTGGTAATTATAAACATATATGTTCCTCTATGTTCAAAGTTAATTATGCTTTCACTTAATTACCTTATGCTTTACACGTGAGTTTCGGAGAGCTGCAGCCCAGCAGGAAAGCAGAGTCATTCATCACCACCATTTTGTAAACAAAACCCAATTCAGCCGAAAAACATCTGGCTTAAACCTTTTGCATAGACTTGGATGGAGATAGTGGAGTGGCGGCATGTTGTATGGAGATGAACAGCATCCCTTCTACAGTCTCTGCATATTGACGGCGACTGTGTTGTATTGTAGTTGGGCGAAGTCATAAAAAGGGGTTGATGGATAGAGAAAGGGGGGTAAAAAAGGATAAATCAAGTGTCTCCGCTCAAGCAGCACCCAATGTATCAGTGTGTGAGGGGTGTTGTAAATGTTGATGGAAATGGCGGTTCATCCTGACGTCTTGCGGAGATGTCTCATGAGATTTTAGCCCAGTGGAATGAAGTGCTCGCCTCGCCCTCTCCCTCTCAAGGGCTGCCCTGCCCTAACATCTATTTTTACTGCGCAGCCTCTGATTGGTCAGTAAGGTGTGCGAGTGTGAGCTCTTGTAGTGTCATAAGGAGATGCCTCTGTGCCATCTGTCGCCCTCATTGGGGTAATTGTGGCGACAAGCCACACCCAGTCAGGCTTCTTAGAGAATGCTAAGTACAACCTTGCTCTTTCCTTCACAGCCAAACAGGAACAATATGGGTCTGCAGTGGGAGTCTGAGCGTTGGATTTGCTTATGTTGTTTTCGTTTGGCCTTTGGTTGTAGTATACACTTTTTTCACCTTTTGGATGTAATTGTTTGACCTTTGCGTGTGCAGTAATACCGACGGTCAGTTTCCGCGGTCTCCATAATGGTGTTTCACCCCGCGTATTAAGGAGTGTATCGCATCATGTCTTGTTCTTCACCCAAGCCCCCAGCGAGCCTTCAATCGTTCTGACCCCGCTGGTAGAAGATGTAGTGGCACACCATATGTTGGCCCTTGCTTAACTGAGCAATGCGAGAGGCCAGTGCCTTTCTGCACTCACCAAAAGAGAGAGATTATGACGTGCCCTTTGATCCCCAGGAAGACTCCAGCACACATTGAATTACTCAACGTGATTTTTATACTTCACTCCTTTGCAAGCTCACACTAGTCGACAGAGCCCGCTACCACCGCGGACAAAATAACAATAGGGAGGGTTTCTATATAATATGTAATATTGATAGTCCGCCTATGGGGGCATGAACCAGTTTTCATTCATAGGGCTTGTTGCCAGTGTCACAGATAGGCAGCCAATCAGAAACGGTATACGGCGCGTATTATGAAAGATAGTGACGCCACCTGCTTAAGAGTGGCAGAGGAGTTTTGTGATGACAACACGATTAATTGTGGCGTGGAACAATGGGAGATATCAAGGTTGACCCTGTCTACCACTGCCCTCTAACATGCATCACCGTCTATCCAGCGTGTCATCGTCTGACAGGGCTAGATCAGCACTTCCTATGTGGGTGAAATTCCACATTATTTATTCAAGTTTTGCTTTAGGCTGTCAACCCGTTTGACATTTGCTTTGAGCGAGAGCATTGCCCTGAGCCATCATATTAGGAACAGGCCTGCCGTAAGTGTAGTATATTTAGAATCTGTGAAAATTGTTTTTTTTTTAATTTTAACATCTGAACAGAAGCTCTTCACACAAAGCTTTCGTTTCTATTCTGAGATGTTTATCAAAGACGTCGGTGTTCATTTATTTTATTTAGGACATATTAAAGGATTTAAAATGACAGTGCAAGCTGCTTTTACACAGGAGCTAGGATAGGCGCAGGTGTTCTTGCACGGACATATATTTTTAACGCTCCTCAATCTAAATTAGGTGAAGTTATGAGTGGTGAACCTGTCTTTGTTGCCAGTGAGAGAGTCCTTGTCTCAGTCACTTTCACACCATGTCTCCATTAATTTAGAAGAGCAGAATTGTGTAGCAGCGGCGGGATGCCAAGCAAATTGGCAATTCATGTAGGGGGGAAATCTAAAGCTTGCTCTAACCTGTTCTAAGTGGGCGGGTGCTGGGAGTTCATATGTTATGCTTGTGGCAGAAGACGGTATTGTTTTGATGTTATTTAGTTTCCCTCGCAGAATCAATAGAGAAAGAGTGGTCTCAAATGTGGCTATTGATACGACTGCAAATCAAAAGCGACTAAAAGCAAAACGGAAAGCCCTCCACTCTCGAACGGAGGAAACGTCGGCTACGCTAGGCTATGTCAACACATTTAACCCCTTTGTTGCCAAAGAGATTGCTGGATTCCTAACGGAAGTTAAAGTTATTATAACTTTAATTATTATCACTAGACCATGTAAGGAATGTCATAAAAGTGCAAGCTGTGAAATTTAAAAACTGGAATCCCTTTTTTCAAATATGGAAGCAAGGATAATCCTTTTTTTTCTATTTCTTGTGTGGAAAGAAATGGACCTATTTTGTTTCAGTAATTACAAAGTTATTGGGGTTTGAAATTCTGCTGCTTGCAATTTGAGCCAGCCCCTACACAGTCTACTGTAAAAGAGCTGACACCATTAAATCTAATCATCAAAAATAAATTGCGGTATTCGGAAAACTAAGACTGAAATGTGCCCTGTTTAAAACAAGATATTTAATGGGTTGAATAATTATAAACATGTTCCACTGCTGTCTTATGAGTCAGAAGAGGAGATGCATACAGGCCTAGACAAACTTAAACGGATCCATATTACAATGGTATTGAGTTCTCATGCTTTGTTGGTGCTTAAAACATTGGTATAGAATATTTAACATAAAACCGGTTACTATACTATTTTCTTGCATCATTCCCATATTTCTGTTCCCAACAGTCTGATTCCCTTATATTGGTTATACAAATAGTTTTGAGATCAAATAAACAATGGGAAGATAGCGATGAGGTAGTTTTAGGGCCTTTATTGATTATTGATTGAAGGTACTATTGATTCCCTGGGATGCATTGCAACACAATAGACATACAGCTATTGTATTGATGGGGGTTGCTGGTTGCATGTATACTTGGTTGGTTCCCATCATCTGTGCTGCGCACATCTTCTCTTACGAACACTATTTCTGCTATTTTACTTTACTTTTTCGTTAACGCCTTAATTACACACTTCATACTAATTAGTGTAAAGCCCGTCTGACCCCTTGTCACTTAGCATCTCCTCGCTCTATTCATAGGGCACGGCAGAAGTGGCCAGACACACTGTGTCATCTGCACCGTCCAATGAGTCCTCAACGTGCTGCTCTGCTTTTCCTCCATGCCACTGCTACTGTCTGGCCTCATCTGAATTGGTACCTCCCCACTTTACCCTCCTGCACCCCCCCCCCCCCCACCCCCGGCCTCTCTCTCCCCTCCCCTTTCTCCCCTATTGATCCATCTCCTTGGTGGAGTCGCAGGCAGGCTCATCCGGCTCCCCCCCAGTGTGTCTGCCTGCTGAATAGAGCCACAGAGAGAGCTGTGAGGATGTGCCAGGCTCGGGCTTCTGTATAGTCCTTGGCAGCTTGTGGCTGAGTGGTCAATGCGGCTCCCGCCTCTCCACCCGCCCCCCCCCCCCCACCCCCCCCCTTTCCACATTTTCTCTCTCTATCCCTCTCTCTATCTCTCTTTCCATCTCTATCTCTCTTTGTTTTTACAGTAATTAGCAGATGTGGATGGTGATTGTGTTTTTTTTGGGTTTTTTTGCCGCTGGACAGAATATGCTTTATTGTGCGAGGCAGAAACGGCTAGCTCACCATGCAGCACCGAATAATGAAGTATGCAGGCTTCCTTACATCATCATCATCACAGAAGCGTGTGTCGTGACTCACAATCGCTGGAAAGATCCCAGGGACCCACCACACGCTGATGAGTCTCTTTTCCTGTTGTAAATATTGTGGTGCCTCACCATGTTTGCTTCGCCGAAGATCTGAAGAACACCATTTTTGGTTATTGGCAGACTTGCTGAGCAGACGACCGCACAGAAGACAACACATTTTTCAGCTGTGGAATGTATATTTTAATCGTCGCCATAATTAGGAAGCTTGTTTGCTCATTATGTCTACCTGTGCCGAGGTACCTCTCGCTAAATGAAGAGCGCTACACCGGACAACATCAACATGACAACTTGCTCGCCTCAATTGTTATTATTGAACAGAACCTAACATTGAATTAATCGTATAGCTGACAAACATTGTTTCCCCCTCCCTGAGGGATTAAACCAGCCTCAATCCCTGGCCACGGAAATGGACTAATTCAGTTAATAAGCACTAATGAACCCCTTTCTCTGTGTTTTCTTTCGTTTTGTCTCTCCACAAGCTTTCTCCTCCCCTTATTTTAGCAGAGCTCCACCGGCCGCAAAATATCTGCATTTCAAATTTTTCTTGCATTCAGCCCTACTAAATGCCGTCTCATTACAGCCCGGCTCAGCGTGGCATGATGGGCCACAGACACACACACTCCTCAGGCACCCCCCCCCCCCCGCCTCACCACCCTCCCCGGGCTTTTGTTGTCGCGCGGCGCACAGCTGAGCCAGATGCTGAGGGGTACTTGCCGCTAAATTGCCAGAATGAGTGCAAATTCCGTTGGAGTGCACTGCTGCTTATTGAGTTCACACTCGTCCTCAATGACGAGAGTGAGGCGGGGGAGAGGGGAGAGCACTTACCAGGCGCCATACGGGGGGGACTGTTTACGTATTTTGCTTCGTATTTTCTGCCTGTGGAAGGGCGGGGCGGGGGGGAGATTCATTGCGGTGGTGATGTGGCCGGGTGTGGCATCTAATGTGCCTCAGCACCGAGACTAAAGATGACAGCCATTTGGAAATGTGTCATGGAGTGCTTGAAACCGTTCAAGTAATGCATAATCTGCACCACTGAACAGATTTTTTATTTATTAATTTTCCTTACATAACCGTGCTGTCACAGGTGGGTTTTTTTTAATTGTCAGTTAACACACCTTTTTAGCGTCGTCGTAAAAGGGTGTTATGTAAAATGTGCAGTATGACACGGTCATTATGACGAGGCAAGGGTCGTCTTCGTACTATAAAAACACACAGCAGTCATAATGGCCTACATATAAAAAAAGGTCAAACCAGCAAATGGAAGCAAAAGTAGTCATTTCAGAGAATGGCCTTCATGACAGCTTCATAATAGGCAATTTTAGGGAATTAGACAACACAATTTAGGCTAGGCTACTACTTGGAAAGCACTTAATGAAAATGAGAAAAAAACAAAACCGAAAAACAAAATGAGCACATTTAATGTCACAGAATAGCAGTCTTGTTGTAAACGGTCACCAACCCACACTGGCAGTTTGTGCTTAGCCTGTGACGTATTTCTTTATTCTAATGTGTACAGCCCTGTTGCATAACCTATAAACATCCCTCTTATCTCTGTTAGAAGTGGTATTTTATGCCCTCTTTCACTCGCATGCACATCATTCTGTGGCCACAAAACCCTTCAGGCATGTCCAGTGACTGGTTGGAAACATTACGTATAATTATAAAAAATGTGAATAATTGCATTTCCAAATGTTTTATTAGTCCTAATTTTCCTTAGATCATTTGATTTAAACTATTCGTTTGAAGTAAAGCATGCAAAGCAAATAGCCAAAAATTGGCTATTGGCCATGGTGGAGTATTGAGGGTTGCTGCTGTATTATGTAAGCACCTGCTGTGCCTCAAATCAATCTCTTCATATTGATCATGTGATTTCAATGGACCCCAAAGCACGGGTTGAATACACAGTACCTGCACCTGGTATTGCTTGGTCCAGGTGCTGGAAGACAAAACCTTTGCCCGAATGATGATGGTGATGATGAAGGTAAAGTGTGTCCTATGTTGATTCATTCCTTGGAGGCTGTACAGTAGCAACCAATCAAACCCCAGTTTTAGAGAACAGAGGGAGGGGGTAGGGAGAAGGAGGAGGAAAAAAAACGAGAGAGCACCAATGTCACAGAGAGGGGGAGGGAGAGGGAGGGAGAGGGAGAGAGAGCGAGCTAGGAAACACGTTTCCATAGCAACTGCCAGCAATGAGTATAACCGTGGTTGAGAATCATGAGTAGCAAGCAAATGCTGACTTGTTTCTTAAAAGCAAGCTCTTGGATGCTTTCATTTCAGTGGTTTATTATTGAAACTCAATCAGTGCATTTTCACTTCCTCAGGAAATGGATTTCAATGCTAACTAACTATATCTACATTTTGCAATATCCCTAAAATGCTTTACTCTAACATGGGCTTGTCTTTTATCAAACATTTTCAAAGCAAATCCAATTAAGTCATTAAGATCGTCATTTGCACAATTGTTCGGGGACTGCATTTGCATTCATGTTAATGATGAATGGTCTGTGTCTCAGTGAAGTGTGCTGCTGTTGTAAAGCCTCTGCTGTACTTTATGCTAGCTGGCCAGAGATCGCATCCCAGGTCTTTACGCCTTTTGTGGTTCCCTAGATCACAATTAGTATAGCCACAGACCTTAGGACACAGTCTGACTCCCCAGAGGTGTGTGTGTGTGTGTGTGTGTGTGTGTGTGTGTGTGTGTGTGTAGGCTTGTATAATGGATAATGAGCGTAATCCAACAGTGAGGGAGGTGTTTGTGTGTGTGTGTGTGTGGGTGGGTAGGGGTGAGGGCTCCTTAATACCGAGTCCCAATGACACGACCTGCAGAGTCTGCATAAATTAACCCCTTCATGTATATAGCAACATTATCATACCTTATTAGTAATTATTATTACTATTATTATTATTATTATTATTATTATTATTTATTATTATTATTATTATTTATTATTATTAATTATCATTAATAGTAGTAGCAGTGCTGTTAACATGTGTATCCTGCAGCAAGTGTAGTATTGCGGTTGTTGTTGCTGCAGCAGGAAAGTGGTAGTATTATAATTAGTATTATTGTTATTATTAGTAGTATTGGTAGTATTTTTGGTGTTGATGCTGCTGCAGGAAAGTGGTAGTTTAATTAAGTGTTGTTGGTAGTTGTTGATGCTGCTGCAGGGAAGTTGTAGAGTTAGTATTATTGGTGTTGTTGTTGTTGTTGTGGTTGTTGATGATGCTGCAGGGAAGTTGTAGAGTTAGTATTATTGGTAATGTTGTTGTTGTTGTGGTTGTTGATGAAGCTGCAGGGAAGTTGTAGAGTTAGTATTATTGGTAACGTTGTTGTTGTTGTGGTTGTTGATGATGCTGCAGGGAAGTTGTAGTATTAATGGGGCAATTGCTCTGTCAGTTAGCATTGCGTTAGCTGTGCTGCGGTTTAAAACCGTACTCCGGAAACCGGAGGTTTTGGAGTTTAACACGCAGCTGCGCACGAAGTTAAACCTGATTGCTGTGTACTGACCGACACAGGATCAGCTGATTCCTAGTTAAACTCGGGTTAAACCGGAAGTACTCTGATTTCTCGTTATACTCCAGCAGACGCAGTCTTAACTTAATGTTGGATGCATTTTGTGCTATAATTACCAACAAAAACTTAATGGGAATGTAAAGTGAACTTATAAATATAATAAAACGCAAATAATGTTGAAATATATTATGAAATAGTCTAGCCTACTTTTTGTGAAAATCTGAGTCTGGAATCTGAATCTGCCCTCACCTACGTCAATCCCCCCCCCCCCCCCCCCCCCCCCGTCAACAATCGCGCCGCACCAGGGGGGCGCCCCCGTCAACAATCGCGCAGCACCCCACCCCGTCAACAACCGCGCACCACGTAATGTTTATGGGGGGCGCCAAAATTGTTGCTGCATACCCCCCTGACACTGGGTAGTTGCACCCCTGGAGAGGGTAGTTAGGATGAACATGTCTCGGATAGAGAACTATAACTAAGAGCAGAAGTTATATTTATTGTACTGCATTCGAGGTGTTGTGGACACGGTGGAAGAGGAAAGACACCACCACCACGCTCCGAAGAAAGTCTGTTTGGGATGATCTCAGCAGAAGACCGAGCAGCCCGGCACGTTAAAAGAATTTATGGAAGCGCTTGAAAGTTGAAGCGCGTAATGCTATTGCTGAGCGGACGCACGACCAAGACCTGGGCCCCGTGAGCCGTGAAATATCACTGCTCATTCCAAATCGACTATGTCCAATATTGTTATTGTACTGAAGGCCTATCTGGCGTAATAAGTGTAAATGTATCATACATTATTATTAATACTACTAATAATAATTAATAAAACTAATTCTGTGTGTGTCGGTTATAATGGAGCCTTGTTTCATCCTGCAAACTGGTTTAGTCTCCTCTAAAACCATGTCCGTTTCGAGACTAGACTAACACGCACAAAATACGCCCTCTAGTGTCTGATGTGAATGTCTCTGAAGACACAGCAATTGAGATAAAGGTAAAACGCAGCTGCAGGTTAAACCACAGGTACATACGACACAGCAATGGAGCTTAAGACGTCACGTGACTTATTGCGTCACCGACGAGTTTAAAACCGTGTTAAACTCTAAAAAGTGGCTAAGTTAGCGACAGATCAATTGCCCCATTATTATTGGGAGTATTATTGTTGTTGTGTTTGTTGACGCTACTGCAGGGAAGTGTACATTGTTATGGGAGACTTACAAGGATTGATAAGAGCAACTCCGTCTGGACTTGATGATTACTGCTGCAGGAGGAAATCGGTGTTCACCATCTCCATTCATAAAATCTCCCTCCTTTTCTGTTACACACAGTACATACACGTACACATTCACATTACACACACACACCACCATTGCTTGCAGCCAAAAGTTTAACCCTATACAGACCTGTAACCATGGCATCATGAATCAGGCATTTTCCTCATGTGTAGAGGCATTGAATAGTCCTGGAAGGGGATGGAAATCAGAATTCTGTGCGTCATTGTCCTGTACAACAGTAGTATGTTATGCTCTGAAGATAACACTGTAAACACTGGGATACAATGGGATACACAGTCCTGCCAAGTAAATCCAGGTATTCAGGTATTCAGGAGTCCAGGTATTTTTCTACATCCTGACAGTGCAACCTTCAGTAAGGAAAGATCATTAATATGTATAGCCAGCACTTTAGCATACACACCCTAATTCTAGTTTGCCTTGTTTAACGCACGCACACACACACACACACACACACACACACACACACACACACACACACACACACTGCACACACTGCACACACACTGCGCATGTACACACACATGCACATGTACACACACACTTATTGGTTTGTATCAATGTCATGAATAATTAACACAGCCAGATGCCACTGTCATGAATTCCAGTGCTATATTTTGGCTTCCTGAGTCTCTCCAGGATGTATTTAGTGATCGCCAAGCAGTGTATGTCGTATGCTTATTGGCAGAAAACACATGTTGGCTTGACTTCATTCTGAAACCGTGGTGGGCTTCAACAGTTGAGTTTGTTAACTGTGATATAGGCTTCAGCTAGACTGCTATGTCCTCGAGACCCTGTTAGCAGAAAGCCATTTGAGGATCCGCTTTCTATTGCCACACAATTATTTCTTCACTGGCTAATAGGATGTGTGCTCTAAAGGGGTGTCAACATCAACTGTATTCACTAATGTAAATTTCAGCCACAGCAATGATAATTGAATAAGTCTGAGAGATTAAACCCACTCTGATCTTAACTCTCTTGTTAGAGAGGGAGAGAATTAAGTCATTCTCTCTATCTCTCTTCTCTCCTGTTCTCTTTCTCTATTGACTGAATTTTACAATTATTTTTAATCCATTACATTGGAAGAATGTCCCTTTTTTATTTCAATCTAACATATAAAGTACAATTTAATTTAGAAGTAAAAAAGGACATGGCAATTCCCTTCCGATTTAAGCCTTCAGGATATTGGCTGGGTTGTGCTAAAGTGACGAAGCTAAAGCTGAAGCACGCTAGCCCACCATGTTAGTCCTATTGAAGGCTTTATGAGAGGGAAGCAGACTTTGGTTAAAATGTTAAGACTGCCAGCACTGACATCAGTTTAGCAAGGCCTTCAATAATCTTCCAAGTACTAAAAATAAACGGATCAAATCAATACACACCATCCTCCCTGGTCTGTCTCTGCTCTAATATGTTGATGTTCTGTGTGAAAATGTGTTGTATCACAGTTAATGTTGGGGAATGGAGAAGATGAAGATGTTGGTCCATTACTTTAGCATAAAATTATGCCATGAGGTAGCACCATGCGCAGCTATCCATGTTTTTTGTTCTCCATTCAAGTTTAAAAACGCCCAGGGCCGGATTTGCCAATTAAAATAAAAGTTGTAAGCTGCACTGATCTTTTGGGTGTCTATGTCGTCCCCCCTCTTTCAGTAGTTGTTCCCCACAAAATACAAAGTACACTGGCACAGTTAGGAGCCTGTAGGCCTGGACCTAGTTACCATTTTGACACCTACGAGCACATACAGTGGTGCTCATGAAATCACTAGATGGAGAGATACTTTTAGTAACCACTTTACATAAAATCTTGTTTAAAATATGCTAGTTTATGTTAAATAATTTGGGTATTAGATTCAATAATAGTAGTAGACAATAGAAAGTAGAAAGTTTAGAATGCATGATACTATTTTGAGAAATGAAATGACTAACATTTGCGCTATGGGCTAATACATTTTGATGTATAATAATAACATGGATAATAATTATAAATTTGTATCTATTTAAGAAACTAATAGGCGAGAGATAGTGTCTTCCTGCTAACATATAAGTATCTAGTATAATAAAATCTACATTCTAGTATCATAATATCAGGTTGTTTGTTGATGCTGTTGACTAAATCTGGTCCAAATCCTAGCCTCTCCTGAGTCTCCCCACATGGTGCTCCATCCTCCCTTATCGTTCTGAGATGTTGGCGCAACACCTTCACTTCTCCCATTCCTGCTCCTTGCTGGACTTGCTCTTAATCTGGTTGCCATGGAAGATGGGGTCCTGTGTTGTGTGTGCGTGTGGGTGTGGATGTGGGTGTGTGGATAAGGCTGAGGCCCACCCCATCTTTCTTCCCTTTCGTTTGGGATGTAATTTGCCCCGAGAACAGCTATGAATGCTATGTCAGAAATCAAACAACACTTATTGGATAAAAGAAAAAAAAAGAAAATCTCATTATGCAAACTAAGCCATCATAAAAAAATAATGTATAAAACAATTTCAACACACAAGCTCTAGCAAAAGCATTTGCACATTTCATTATTGTTTAATGAGGTTGTATGCCTTAAGCTTGATGATGACAGTTTTTTGTTAAACAGAACTCGCAAACAATGATCATATTATTAGTCATAACTGTACTCTGAAGCTAGTGCCCAAAAGTGACTAGTCAGTCATACTTGGTCCTGAAAAATGGTTAGCTAATATTCATTTTCCACAAAACTAGTGAGCAGTGAGTGGGAAAGAAATGTGAGGGGCGGGTCCCACCGTGCAGGGTCTCAGCTTAAATTGAAGCCCCACATCCAATCTACTACCTTTCATCTTTTCCCTTAATGAAAAATATGTGACGGTACCAAAACAGAACCAAGATGCCTCTGAGATCGGTGGAATTCAAATTAATATGATGGCAGATGATGTCTGAATAATTGAGTATTGTTTTCACACAGTAGGTCAAATACCTTCATGTTTAAACGCATCTGTACTGTTTACCAATTTCTTAAAGAACCCAATTAATCGTCTGATTTCCATTGAAATGTTTTGATTTAGCAGATGCTTTGGTCCAAAGCTACTCCCAAGTGAGGTTCAACAAGCAGAGCATACAATTAAGAAGCTTTGAGCTAAAGTCTACCAATTTCTTAAAAGAACAAGGTGAGATACTAATATGTATGTATGTATGTATGTATGTATGTATGTATGTATGTATGTATGTGCAGTGGCTCATTTGGTTGAGCGGGTTGTCTGGCAACCAGAATCCCCGGTTCCTCCGAGCTAAGTGTCGAGGTGTCCCTGAGCAAGACGCCTAACGCTAACTGCTCCCGACGAGCTGGCTGTCGCCTCAGATGGTTGACACCACCGTCGGTGTATGAATGGGTGAAATGTGAGGCACAAATTGTAAAGCACTTTGAGTGGTCACTGGTTAGAAAAGCGCTATATAAATGCAGTCCATTTGCCATTTTACCACACTGTGTATATCATAAATCATATTAGCAAAAGCCAAGGCACCAGTACAATAAAAATAACATTCTCATGTGGAGCTTGGCAAGAGGGGAATCCCTGGTATTGCTGTACTAATTATTTGCATTACTATGGTATAGTTCAGAAATGATCGGCCGCAGGTCCAAAGACAACGTCAAATGAAAACAGATTTATTTCAGCTTGTTTCCTCTTAAACAGATGCCGCTTTTGCAACGTCATCAAGGCAGAAGCGGGAGCGGGCTTAAAACCACAAATTATCTTGATACCACCACTGGCGGGCGTGTCTTCTAAGTATTCCCTTCACACAAATAAATCTGAAATATCAATACACGTCCCTCCTACATCTGGTCCCACCCCCCACTAGTGTCCTGTGTTACTGGAAATGTGTCGTATCCCAGAAGCGAGAATGACTTTAAGCTGTATAATAAAACACATTCCAGCTTGTCGAGTCTTCAAAGTATTAGTGATGCTTGTGTCCAGACATCAGTGTCTAATGTTCATACTAGTGTTGCTGTAGACATGTTGCCGTAGCTGCATGTGGCTTTTTAAAAGGAAAAAAAAACGCCTCATGGGTCCTTCCCATTTACATGCAGTTATGTAGCAAAGCAATTACGACTCGGTCGTTTGGTCAACCTCTCTCTGAGTCTCCGTAACCAGGCTCCCTTCCCACTAGCTTGTTAGAACACTGTAATATATGGGTTGGGACGAGTTAGCTTGCCCGCTTCATAATGATTTACGTGGAAGGAGCCACGGTCGTGTCAAGCATCTGAGAGGACCAATTACTGTTTTTTAACACTATCGCCGGCAGATGTGTGCGAGGCCTTTTAAGATTCACAGTGAGAGACGGAGTGAGAGGGTGAGTGAATAAGTGTCTCGTAATGAAATTCCCTATGGATTTGCGCATTCCTTTTGACAGCTTGCTCGCCCAAGTGGAATATGGGAACGGTTTGGCATCGCTGGTTTTAGTAGATGAAATGCAACATTGCGACGGAACATGTTAAAGTGAGCTCATTTTTTGCAGGTTTGAGGAGTGGATGCACAACACACAAAAGAAAACACTTTACCAGCATCATTTTTCAAAAGAGGAGTCATTAGGGGACCTCAAACTGAATTCAGGGGTGTGGGCGTCTTGTCCGATACAATAGATCAAACGGAAACAACTACCGTTGACATGAATTTTTCTTTACATAGTTGCAGATTCTGCACTTGAATAGTGAGTTTAAGGCACTGTTCTACCTTAGCAAAACATTTCAATATTCTTCCAGGCAAGACGGCATACTGTGCACTTTGGAAAATGTCATTTCGTAGAAATGAAGCCACCAAGGGTATGCACATTCTTCAGGCGTTGCTACTACCCAAAAAGACAATTGACACTTGTTATCCACACTAGCCACACTTATTATTCTGTCTTATTTTTTGTTTTTTTAAATTTGTATTTGTCATTTTCGGGAGCTATCTCCTCCTGCACTTTGTGATGTTTCAACACCAAACCAATTACAAAAAAATGGGCATAGATGTATACTTTTTTTAATGTACATTTTTTTATATTTTTATTATGGAAAGTGAATGGGGCCAAAGCACTAAAATCAACAACTCAAAATGTGAACATCTGGGAGCTGTCCAATTTGGCACACATGGAAATCGGAAATAAGCAGGTTTCCCCTTCAGAAAAGTGTGTAGATAGATAGATAGATAAAAACTTCATTGATCCCTTGGGGAGGTTCCCCTCAGGAAATTTAGGTTCCAGTGCAACACCACAATAGTGCAACAAGTAGTAGAAAAAACACACAAAGTAATAAAAAACACACATCGTAAATAAATAAAATACGATAAACTATCAGGGAGATAAGATTAAATAAAATATCAGGGAAAATGCAAATGGTGCGCAAAACAGTGTGCAAACGGCATATGTATATATATATATATATATATATATATATATATATATATATATATATATATATATATATATATATTATGTATGTATGAGTATATGTACATGTCTATATATAGCAGCAGGAGGTAGCGACAGTTGTTGAGGTAACTCAGTGATACATTACATTACATTACAGATGCAGTCAAGTGAATATTAATTATAAGTGTGTAGTAATAGTAATAAATAATATTGAGTCTCTGCATGATTTGGCACATGCTACTCTTCTTATTCTACTGTCCTGGGTGTTGTGTCCTGTTTCCTCCTCCCACTGCCCCCCCTACAACCCACTGTGGAGTTGTAAAGTTTGATGGCTCGGGGGACAAAGGAGTTCTTTAATCTGTTGGTGTGTGTGTTTGATTTAGATTTGTTCCGTTACCAACATTTTGACTTTGATACCAATACTCGCTTCAGTACCTTGATATCGATACCACGGCAAATCACTGATAGCCCAATGTTTCTGGAAAAATGCAAACATGAACGTAACATTTATTTTCAAAAATATTGTATAAACAAATTAACGAGGAACATACGTGGTTGTGTCTCTTGAGCAGGATAATTCTTGAACTTATATTTTAACTTAATTTCTCTGGAACATATATTTTACCTTAATATCTCTTGAACTTATATTATATTACTACTACTATTACTCTACTTTTTATCACATGGCAAACTTTGCCGGGATGGGGAGGCATGATTTAAAAGTGTCACGCCAAAGGAGCTGACACTTTCAACCTGTAGTTTGACCTGATGCCATTTTATCCTCATAGCCTGCTTTCTCTTGCTATCTATCATATAAATCCAGACACTGATAAACAGACACTCATGCCACTAAGCACGCCCACTTTGCCAACGTCAGTTATTTTCCACTAGATGCTGCCTGTGTATATTTTCATTTTCATCTTAAAGTGTGTGTGTGTGTGTGTGTGTGTGTGTGTGTGTGTGTGTGTGTGTGTGTGTGATAACATCAGGATCATTTTGTCAAGACATCTCACTTGCGGCAATATTTTGGTTTTAAAAACAGGATAATCTTATCCTACTATTGGAAGGGATAATTAAAGGCCTACTTCCATTCTAATGTGAAACACAAATAGTATGTGATACACAAACACAATAGTATTTACCTTTCCCTTATACTATTTTCATTTGACAAGGTCAGCAATAATTGAATCTGACTTTTAGGTGCCACAGGCATGCTGCTGCTCTGAATTTAAAACAGAGGAGCTCATCCAGCTCCTAATTTGACAATGTGTAACAACTGCATTGAAAAGGTCAGCCTTACCCATAATTTCAGACATCTGTTGCAAGGTTTTTGGGTTTCTCATCTTCTTAACATATTTTGCTGCAGTCTTTAATCTCAGTTGCAACGTGTTACTCTATATTCTCATTACTGCAGTGATTAATTACACATAACCTATACTTGGAGCCTATACTTAGTGCCTGTACCTAATCTTTTGCATGATTTGATGGATATTTCAGTTTTGTGTTGCACTCTATTTTTAGCGATTGTGCTCAGAGACTTTGGAGCTGTGGTTACTGGTTAATAATGCTCTACTAGTCAGAAGAATATACAGACCAATGTTTTCAGATCTTCAACATTAGCCAGGCTTGCCTTTTGTTAGCCTGGCAAGCCTATGTTAGCCTGGCTAGCCTGAATTGGCCCTGCTAGCCTGGACAACCTAAGTTAGAATTACTAGCCTAGATTAGCCTGGCTAGCCTAGGTTAGCAATACTAGCCTAGGTTAGCTATAGAATAACCTTGGTTGTGCTGGGTTCAGTTGCCTCTTTGTTGGCTCAATTTTCCCAGTGAGTGAGACAATATGCACAGAAGCTGTCTTTGTACAGATTAATGACAACATTTACTGACATCACCATCGTACTACAGAAGGAAAAAAACACAAGGACAGTAAGGTGACATACTAATGAGAAAGACCCCTGGCCATTATCCACATGGGCAAAGTTTAATCAATGCAATCCTGGAAATGTCTCTTGGAGCACATCCATGGATCAGATCTTTTTCACACTCGATCCTGCGCAGGGATCTTACACTAACCCCTCATAAAACGTGGGAAGTAAACAAAAAGGATTGCCAATTCCATCGCTAGTTTGACAAATACAGTCATGAAGACTCAAATTTTCCCATGCATTGTAGCTTAACGACAACACCATATCCTCTTGCCATCTCTATGAATTCCCGCTATTCATTACCAAGGCAATTTCCCCAAGTGAGTGTCCCATCTCTGCCATCCATCAGCACGCAGACTGACAAAACCATTAGGGCTCTGCAGCGTCACATCTGTCTAATGCCCCGCAAGAGGAGAGTCAGACCCCTGCGCTCCATACACCACTTTACTGCTACTCTGTCCTGCAGGGGGGGGGACATGGCTGGTGCAGTGGGACATGCCTGTCCTCGGGCTGTGTGGGCTCTGGTGGCGTCCTTGCTCTCTGGCATCGGAGGGTAATGCAAATCATGTAGAAGACGGCGTTCTCACTTCAGCCCCTGTGTCTGTGACTGAATATTGATGAGTAATTATCTTTAAACATCATATTTTTCAGAGATAATTATGAATAGAGACTAGAGCTGGGCAATATATTGGTATTGTATTTCAAAATTGTGATATGAGACCAGATATCGTCTTAGATTTTGGATATCGTGATAGGGCATAAGTGTTGTCTTTTCCTGGTTTTATAGGCTGAATTACAGTAAAGTAATGAGAAAATTCTCAGTACTTTTCATTTGTCAAGTATTTAATTCACAGGAGTAACACAGGAGTATACAAAAATATGCTTTACCATGTGGTTATTTTATATAGACTATTTATTGAATTACCAGAAAAGATGCTATATCATGAAACATATTGTTATCGAGATATCAAATGACCTATATTGGGATAGAAGATTTTGGCCACATTGCCCAGCCCTAATAGAAACCATGGTGGTGTTGGTTGGTAATGTAGATATTATTCAATGTCGTAATGACCAGACCACGGAAGATGGGGGTGAGATGAATGGTCATGATGTCAACTACATGGCATAGCCCTTGTTGTTGTGTCTACATTTGACCAAATGAGCATTTCTTCACATGATATCTGGTCAACACTATACCCTAAAACTATGCGTGCGCTGGACGATATTATGTCCAACAGTAGGCCTATGGGTTCTCTTTAGCTGTTCCACTCCCTCTGTCCATAGTCCTTAAAAATATGGCCGGCAATAGCAATATCCTTGATCCTCCCCCGTTGGCCCTATACCATAACACAATATTTTGTGTGGGATAAAGTACTTTATCATACCTGTTTGTGAAATCAGCCCCAGCCCGGCTTCCTCACAGGAATACATCACCAGTATGCCAGCACAAAACAAGCCTCTAGATGAATTGCTTTTATTCAAAGATTTTTGGGGGGTTCTGTTAAAATCCCACTTTGTTTGTTTTATTGCTTACGACAGTGGTGCTTTATTCTTTGGCTGTTGTACTTTTCTCCCCCCTGCTTTCCTCTTGTTTCATTACCTTAGGCAGCGACATGATAACCTAACTGACACCTGGCACTGGATCAAATTTAACTACTGTTGTTATCCGACGGACGAAATTTGACAGAAGCGTGATAAATAAAAACATGTCTGTGCTGTTTTTATCTGAGAGATAAAATGTGAAAAGATGCAAGTGAAATGTGAATACTTTAATATCTCTCAATGTGTTATAATTTAAACACTCATATTAGTCAGCCCATCAATATAAACACTCATAGGACTGTTTACATTCATACAGGCTACCCCTGCTACTCATTGAAACGCATTTTAATGCTCATTGTAATGCTCTAGCTTGTGTTTGCAATTTTATTGTCTACTTAAACTATAATAATTTGCAAGTATGGAAGTATCCCAGTGCCTTTTGGTACTTAACATGCATGTTAATAAGCCACAGTATTGTTTCATATGCTGTGTATGCCATGTATACTACCTCCATACATTATACATAGGACTGATGTTCAGGAGACTATATAGTAGATATTTTGCAGCAATGTCATTCCAACTTACCTGGGCTTTATAGTTATTTATTTCAGACACATATCCTGGCAGGCTTCATTAGTGACCAAGTGTTGAAAGCATCCAGGAGCATTTTGAAGCCAAGTGCTTCCCTTCTGCTTGATGGACTCCAACTTGGCCTCCTGCTACAGGAGGGGAGGGGGCAGAAAATGTGCCACCTTAAGAGCTGACCTGGAATTATGTTGTCACGCTCCATGTTGAATTGACTTTGTAGGGCTCATTGTGTCGTGATGGGAAGCCATGCTAGCTCGCACATGTGGGGAAGAGGCTTAGCACACCCTGAACTAGAGGGGTAGGGGGGGATAGGAGAGGGTGTGGAGGCCAGGTATGCCCCATGGTAGCGAGGTGTTGTAGACCCACGTTTACCACCAGGCTCCCACGGGGGAGAGATGGCGGGATTTGGAGTCACCGCTTACTTAAACTTCAGATGCCGTTCAAAAAAGGCTCTGAGCCTGAACACCAAAGCTTACATTCAGAGCGTACGAAAACTAATGACGTTCATCTTATCTGTCTGGAACATATGGTAGCACGCGCCACTACTGCCCAGTTCTTCATTTGGCGTTTGTGTCGGCTTTGTGTTTTCAGTATCTCTGGAGGTGCAGATCACCCCCAGCCACGGCGAGATCAGCGTGGGAGAGTCCAAATTCTTCCTGTGTGACGGTAAGGCAATATCAATTTAAAATGTGTTTGTTTGTTTAGACTGAATCCCTGTGTCTGCCACAGCACCAGTAGTAAAAATGTGGCTTAGACCTGTGCTGTAATCGTTTTTTAAAATTGGAATCATTTAAAGGAGGGTTAGGGGAAATAAAATGTATTCTAATTTTAAGGTGGGAAAGGACATTTCCAAGATATTTCCTGATATATTTTCGTGCCGTCCTTCTTTTCTTTCTCGCTCTCTCTCTCTTCTTTTTTCTCTCTCTCTCTCTCTCTCTCTCTCTCTCTGTGCAGTTGTGGGCACTGCCACAAAAATCGAGTGGTTCGGCCCGACCGGGGACAGGATAGAGCAAAACCGGCCAGACATCACCGTTGCCTCCACCGATGAGTCATCCAGCACGCTCACGCTCTACAAAGCCGGCACGCACAACGCCGGCACGTACAAGTGCGTGGCTGGTGATGGCGAGAGGCAGGCGGAGGCCACGGTCAACGTGAAAATCTACCGTGAGCATTCGACTACTACACCCACTGTATTCACAGTCATAGATACATAGACATACATATACATAGATACATGTAATTTAGCAGCAGGTAAGGGTCAGTCATCTTGCTCAAGGAAACCCTGCAGGTAGGCTGCGGACACTTGGGATCAGACCCAGCACCTTTTTCGGCTGGCAGTCGCACACGCTAACTGCTAGACTATCCTGCCCCCAGATACATGTAATACAAGTATACATGGACTCACACTTCTTGCATAGGTGGTTTAGGAAGACAAAAACATGATTGATAAACGAGGGAACATACTGTTTAATGTACACATCAGAAGCATTGCATCTATCGCATTAAGGGCCCCTGGGGGGCATTTTAGTCGTTTCTTTTTCCTTCTGTTTAAGCAAAGAACAATTTTTTATCCCGTCAATATATTCCCGCAAGACTATCATGGTTAATGGCCCTGTATGTTGGACATTTCTGCCGAGTCGTGTTTTTTATTGTTGCCACATTTGCTGAGAAACATGATCGGAAATGAGATTTCCGATTTCCGATCACATAGTGAGAGTGCATCCGGTGAAATTCATGAAATTTATGAAAATTATGAATTTGACTCCAATACATAGATTGACACACATTGAATGTCTCAGTTGTTATTCTTTGTGACGCACCTAATTAAAAAATGAAAAAAAATAATAATAGAATTTTAAAGTATGAGTACATCAAATATTGACAATCCCTCCATCAATATTGCAAGAGGTGAATCCTGGCCTCTTTCAAAGCCGCCTCAGTTGTGTTACTGGCAGTTGTAACGTTTACTGTCAGTGTGATCACTGATGCATGACAAGACCACATGTTTTGGATGCAGAGCTGTCGGTAGAATCCCTCGGATTGGAAAACCCTACAGCAACTACGATCAACAATCAGTGGCAGATCTCGGCTGGCCGAGAGCTGCTTTCAAGGCCCTGATTGCTCTTCATTATGTCTTATTGCGCTGCTCTGATTAAACAGCTCTTAATTATCCGAAGCTCATGATTAATTTGCGAAATCATCATTAATTGGTAATTATTTATAGAACCCGTTTTTAGGACTGATTGCTTTTGTATTTGACGTATTGCCTTTGGTTTGACTAGTCCCTTTTCACCGCTAATTTGAGCTCGCTCACCACAGACAACACTTCCTCAAGGCCAGCGCATAGCCGACACCACTTTGTGTCTATTTAAGGACTTCCTATCGTGTTTTCTTGCCCGTTCCAGAACTTAGAGGGGCGGTTGTCTACATCAACAGACTGTGGGCCTCTGAAGTCCTCTGTGACTATAATTTTGATAAAGGCCTTAACCTGACTTGACTTGACTTTAGCAGTGAGGTGAGAAAGCATGCCTTAGAATATTTAAACCTGCCTATTTTTTCCAGCATTGTAAAGCGTTATTTTGTGTGGGTGAACCACTGCTCAAGTAGAACATTTTTCTCTCTCTTTTTCTTTTTCATGTTTTTCTTTCATTCATATGAATGAAAGAAAAACATGAAATAATCTTGCGCAAAGTAACACTTGGTGCACATGAAATGTAATATATGAACAGGTAAAATATGTCAATAAAGTCTGGGGGAGGCACTGATGTATTGCACACAAATGTCTTATTTATTTCTTTACTTGTGTTTATTTAATTCATGCAAAAAGCAAGGCCACCCCTAAATGGTGTGTTGTATTAGTACTCTTGATGGCAAAATAATGTTAATTTCCATCTTCTAGAAAAAATCACCTTCACCAATGCCCCGTCACCCCAAGAGTTCAATGAAGGGGACAATGCCATTCTGGTGTGTGATGTCATCAGCACCCCTCCACCCACCGTCTTCTGGAAGCACAAGGGGTCGCGGATCCAAATGGAGAAGGACGGTAAGAGAGCGGCTTGCTGCTCCCTGTGTCTCCCTCTGCTTTCCAGGGTTCAGTTCCTCAAACTACGCCGCCTCTGTCGTTTGTGCGTCGTCTTGTTTACATCCCCATAATTCCTCGACACACCATACCAGATCAGATGGGTATTAACAAGATAACATTTTTGATTGATATAGAGATGGATTACAGATGAAGTGCAGTTTGTTTGTGTAGACTTTTGAGCTGTTGAATGCAAGTTGACGGTATTATTATTTTGAGATTAGATTGGATTCAATTTTCATGAGTTTGAATCTTATGAATATAAACCTGGGGTGGTGGCGGTTACAGTCACATATCTCTTCTTAAGTTCAGTTGATGGCAATTCATTTTTTGACATTGCAATCAATCCTATCCTAGAAAATGCATGAAATATATGGGAGTGCCCAATAGAAGTTGCCGTTTTTGTTGAAAATATAAAGAAAATATACGAATAATGATATTACAATTAGAAATGCTTTTTACTGAAGCAAACAACAGATGTTTTACAAAAACAAGTATTACAAAATTGCAATCTTTGTTTTTCATACATTTATTTTTTTCTGCAACCCTCTCTCTTGAGCCATCGCTTTGATGTAAAATATTAATTGGGTTTTGAATTGAAAAGTCATGTTGAAGTCCCATCCGCACACCCTTGGCACTAAGCAATATGATTATGTTTGGGGTTTCCGTGGTTATCGCCTGCTTCAACATAATAACTCCCAGCCCATGTGTGGCCTGGTTCCCTCACACCACCAGATGCCTCTAGTTTTTCTGTTCACATTTGGACCCAGCAGAGTGTGTGTGTGTGTGTGTGTGTGTGTGTGTGTGTGTGTGTGTGTGTGTGTGTGTGTGTGTGTGTGTGTGTGTGTGTGTGTGTGTGTGTGTGTGTGTGTGTGTGGCCTCTGGTCATGTTGCTCTACTTTCTCTCAAGTGTTAAAGTGCTGTATGGCCTCAACCTAGCTCTGAGCACAGGTTGAAGTTTGCTGGTATCGCTGGTTGAAGCTGGCTGTATTTGGAGGGGGTTGGACGAAGGTTAATGCTCATAGATACTTGTCTTTGTCAACTTTGTTGACTGTGTTTAATTCAATAAATCTCCTTAGATTTCTTATTGATGTAACAAAATGACAATGTGTTGCACTAACCAATTTTAAATGCATGGATACATCGTGTGTCTGAATAACAGATTTTAACGATGCATAATTAATGACAGAATTGGACATCTATAATTAAAATCTGACATTTGGAAATAAGTCATGTTACAGTGACATCAATACAAAAGGCTGAATTAATTTTACAAACCGAAATGCTGAGATTGTCGTGTTGTGTTTTTAGATGTTTTGAAAACAATATTTCCAAAACTGGTCATGTCGCACGTGTGAATCAAACGCGCACTTTTCAGCTTTGATTGGCTTTATTAAAAATGCAACATGGCCATGGCCAAGTTCACCGAGTTCCGTTTTCTGTTCCTTCAGTTCGATTCAAGGTGCTGACCAACAACCACCTCCAGATCCGTGGCATAAAGAAGACGGATGAGGGCTCCTACACCTGCGAGGGCCGGCTCATGGCCCGAGGCGAGATTGATCTGCGGGTCATCAAGGTCATCGTCAACGGTCAGCCCCTGTTTTTCCTCTGTTTGTTACTCATTTGTTGCACATTGGTATGCATGCTTTCTTTTGGCACACATAAATAGAAGATGCTGCTGCACCCGAGTAGCCACAGAAATGTGTTTTCATGGTTATAGTGTTCCCCCTGTCATTTAAAATATATTGCAGTAAAAATAAATATTCCTCGAGTTCTCCTCATCTCCTCTCTGTCTTTCTGTCTGTCTGTCGGTCTCTCTAACTCTCTCACTCTCTGTCCCACCAGTGCTGCCGACAATCAGGGTCTGGCAGACTGAGGTGAACTCCACCGCCGATGTTGGCCAGACCGCCACACTGACGTGTGCCGTCGACGGCTACCCCGAACCCACTGTGACCTGGACACGGTGAGACACACACATCACACACGGAAGGTGTCAGAGGTGACGTATCAAGACAGTGGACCCCCACAAGCAAAACAATGAGCAGGCTGTGATGTCGGCTGCTGTCATGCGGTCAAGCCGGTGCCGAAACACAATACCGCCATCAGGTCCCACAGAAATGGTGTTCTAGGGAAGTACCTGACACAAGCACAGAGACAATAGGCGCCTGTCTTTTACTGAGATATTCAGGCTTGCTGTACTACATCTGTTGCTGCCTCCATTGTTTTCATGTTGCTCGAGAGCTTGGTGGAGCTGGGGAGACGGGGGGAAGATATGAGGGTGGGAAATTGGCACTCAGCCCTGTTGTGATTGTGGTATGAAGTACATTTGTATTTTTAGATGAGTAAAGACATTTATGGAAATGATTCAGATGTTACGTGCTACGTGCTTGGCAGTTGGTGAGTGGAAAAGTCAAATTCAAAGCAGTTAATTGCACTTGTCAGAGTACCCAGTAAAAATAGCACACCAATATTTTTCGGCTACTTATCAAATGGACGTGGAAGGCTAGGGCTGGGTTTACAAAATCTATTTACCTATTCAAATTGATCTTCATTTGAATGATCCGATATCGATTAAAAAAAAATCCCGAGATCGATCTTTTAATATATGCCTTATCACACTTATCTAGTCACTCTCACTGACTGTAGTGTCTGTAGAGTTGCACAACTTGCACTATATTGTGTTGACTGCTGTAGTGTTAGCCATGTTAAATAAAAAGTACATTAATGTACTCGAGTTCTCGTAATGACCACCATCCACTACTTTGGGATCAATTCTTAATGTAAACATTCATATTTTTAATACTACACCAGGTTAGAGGGTTCCTTCTACAATTTGCAGCATTAGTTCTCTGAGAATGTCCCTCATATCCAAGCAAAATTGCTATTGTAACTGAAATATCCCTAACAGAATCGATATTGAATCGGGACCTTTTAATTTGGAATCAATTGGGGAAATCAGTGGCGCTACCCAGCCCAAGCTAATAGTAATGCAAAACAGAGGGCTTCATTTTGTATTAGGCTTATGATGTAAAATAATATTCAAACCACATTTTTTGTGAAACATTTATTTCGTCATGCATTCTCTTGCTCCCCACAGTTAAGCTACCATATTGTACCAAAGTCTTTTATCTGAAAAGCAATTACTAAGAAAGAAATCACTTCAATAATTATCTTTCCCATTTTCATAATTTTCGCCCCCATACTTTTACGTTTTTCTTCCTCATTCTCTGTCTCTCCCACATCACGGTGCGTTAATTTCATTGCTTATGTTCCTTCACTTATAGCCAACCCTCTTCTTGAGTGAGGCTTGTAAGGTATAATCATTAGTATATCTAAGGCTTATCATGGACTGATGCCTTTATTCTGCAGTGACCTACATCTGCATAGGGCAAAGCCTTTGTAACTGATATGTTTAACCCATATATATTATTTTGCATTTGCGTTGTGGTAATTCAACATGGGCTGTGAAATAAGATGAAGTGAATAAGCATTTACTTTTACTTTCACTTTCACTTTTCCCGTTGGCGAGAAAACACACAGCACACAAGAAAGGGTTCTGGGTTCAACAGGCATGTTGTCAATCTCAAGCTGTAATTCTAATGTTTAACTTGTTGTCGCCTTAGCAACGGAGTGGTTCTGGACGAGGTCGATAAATACAGCTTCAACGAGGACGGCTCCGAGATGACCATAATGGACGTGGCGAAGCTGGACGAGGGGGAGTACACCTGCATCGCCAAGAACAAGGCTGGGGAGAGCGATCAGGAACTCGGTCTGAGAGTGTTCGGTAAGGACACAATAATGATGTCTAGCATTTGTAATGACCGCCATTCAAAGGGCCCATTGTAATTGGTGTGTATAACTGTTGTCGTTGGAACTGTTGGAATGCAGTGTGCACTTATGTTTATATACTTATATTATGAGGGACGATATCATAATTTTACCCAATATCCCACGGTTTACTCTATGAATCTCACTGGCTAAGCTAGTGGCTATAAAAGAAAAAATTGTGAGGTATAACAAAAGTGTCGACTACGGAGAGCAGAGACCAGTCTGAGAGTAGGCGGTAAAGACACAGTAATGTCTAGACATGCATTTGTACCGTTTGTCATTAAAAATGGCCATTGTAATTGGTGTATGTAAATGTTGGAAGACCATCCTGAATGCAGTTGTGCACTTTAGTCTAGGTGGGGGCGGGGGTTGTGGAGAAGAATGAACAATGTCCTTGCTAATGGGTATAGAATGGAGCCTTGTTGTGTGAGTGTGGGCTGCTATTGTTCTGCTCCAGGACTGTGTGTTAAGGGTTTTGGGCGCGAGCCATGTGGCGCGAGTTCAGCTTCAGATGTGTTTTTAGATCCTTGTTGTTTTCTCTCTCATATCGTTACTCTTGTCTGCTGTCCAGCTTTCTGTTTATAATTTAGCATCTGTTCCTTTTGAAAAAATAATAATATAGTGAGGAGTACATACAAACAATATACACACGCGTAGGCTGTGTTTACGAATAAGAATAGTTATGTTTCAAAGGCGTCAGAGAGATTAATCGTGTAACCTTTTCGAAAGCCTGCATTGTGAAAATAAATGATGAATGCCCTGTCTTCGCTTAATTTGTGTGTAGCTGTATGAATATGGAGCAGGTTGTTAGCAATAATGATGTATTTGTTAAAGAGCACACATGCATGTATAGATGTATCTATTCATACAGTATATGTGTGTGTATTTGTGGGTTTTAGTGGGAAAAGGGGAATCTAAATTCAGTGGATGTGCAGCCCACATGCTGGGGAGGTAGCAAGCGTTTTGGGCTTGGATCGCTTACGTAATGTAACCCCCGGCACCCCACTGTGCCTTCATAATCGCATAGTGTTTCAACGCGTTAAAAATGTGCACGCGTAAAAAATGATTTCAAAATGGGCTTGAGTGAGTGAGTCAAGATTAAATCCACATTTTGTAATCACATCTTTCGCCTCTGCCGTTAGGAAGATAAACCATGGCAAAATAGTTCATGATTATAAAAATAATGAGAATAAACTTTATTATATAGGCAAGGATAAGCTAACAAGTTTTCAGAGGTGAAGGGAAAGCAGCAATCGATAAATACAAATGTAATGGGCCATGAAATATAAATAAGAGATAAATATATACATTGGACTGGTCGATTGTTACTGTGGCGACGACAAATTCTCCTGTTGGTTGTGTTTTGACAGTGAAGCCCAAGATCACGTACATCATGAACCAATCCACGTTGGAGATGGAGGAGCAAGTAACCCTGACCTGCGAGGCGCTGGGAGACCCCACCCCCACCATCAGCTGGAGCTACGCCAAGCGCGTCTTCACCGAGGGAGAGCAGGTACGCTTCCGGGCGTCCGCGGCGCTTACCTGCCTAGAATTATAGCGACCACGTACAGCCAGGGGCCATTTTGTCGATGTGGCTGAGGGCCCTCCGACACGGTTGATGTGCTGCTACCGCTACACTATTTCCTAAATATCATCAGGTTTAGCTAATATCCTCCAGGTATACTTAATGCGTCACACATTCAGCCAGTTTAGTGGTTGTAGCAAAGTCATTGTGACGTATAATTAAAACATATTTTTTATCTTAAACTCATTGAAAAATATCATTGTTTTTCCTTTATATTTCATTTGCATTTGGTCTTTTAGCAGACACATTTATCCAAACTGAGGCTGGGGTAAATCAAAGCATACAATTAATATTGAAGCAATGACACATTTCACTGGAAAAGACAGCGTTTCACAAAAACAGCCGGATACAAAGTATAGGAGAGCAGGACAGTCACTTATTTCACACTGGGAACACCTTCAGTATGATTAAACCATTGTGTGCTTTTAGAGTATTGTTCATGAAGGTCTTGGTAACCTTGCATTTACAAGCCTTCGAAGAGTATTACTGTTACCTTAGTAACATTTAGGGCTTTCAATGCTCCACATGCACATTTTCAATTGCACATTATTTCTGTTATATTAGTTTTTGTGTGCATCTGTTGCAAATGTAGCATATTTTTCTTATTCTCCTCCTTCCTCCAAAGAGCAACTAAGAAAGAATGAAGGAAGAAAAATGATACTGTGTTTTGGAGGCTTGCCACTGTACACCCATTATATGCACTACATTTCTCCCTTACAGGGGCATCTAAACAGGATCCATCAGGTATGGAAGCAGAGGGGCACAGAAATGCACTTAGGCAAACGATTTTCACCGTGATTTGAATTAGAAAAAAAGAAAATGAAGTCATTCTTCCCATCATATCCAAATTCCTCTTATCTGCCATTAAATCATCCCCCCGCCCCCAGTCATGTATTAAAATCTTCAAAGAATGATCTCATCGTCAGCGTCGATGAGATTGATTTACGGTTGCATGCGTTCCTAATTCGGCCTATTAATTCACCCTAATCTGGAGCTGGAAACCCAGCCGTGCGTCTCATCTCTGGAGATGGGAAGGAATCTTTGAACAGAGTGAGAACACGATAAAAGAGACTGGGGGGGGGGGGAAAAAAGAACCCATTTCTGTGTTGCCATCGCTTGACCACTTCCCGTCTTCTCGTGGTGGCATGCGGTCGTTTGGATCCACGCCATGGCCAGCTGGGTCTTGTCTGTGTGTCTGTCCGTCTGTGCCTTAGCCCATTTGTAGATGGTCTCTTAGTTCCGTCACCACTTCTGGGGGATAACGGTCACATTCTGTCTTTCATGTTGTACTTTTACTTTCCGCCGCCATCTTTTCACTGCCGCCTGCATGCATTGAAATGATTATCAGCCATGTCCCATCAGTCACAGAGAAATTAATGAAATGCATTAGCAATGCCATCAATGAAAAAGAAAGGCAAATCTACAGGGTGTAGGATTTCAGATATTTTGCTCTTCATTTCTCATTATTGGCAGGGTAAACAGATTTCTCTTTGGGGATTATTGCATTTTCCTGTACTCAATTGCTCATCTGAGGATTTAGCCGTGCTCTGCACACGCATTACTTCAACTTTTAGTTTTTAGCGTCTACACAGTTAGGCATGGTTTTCGTTTAATTTTGAGCTCACAAAGCCGTATCTTTTGTTGAATTTGCTCCTTTTTTGTAGACACTGACAAAGCAAAGAAAACAAAACGTGGTAGTGCACACACATGAACAAAAAGAAAACCCTCCATTTGAAAACATGCTGATGAGCATCGATAAAGTGCAGTGGTAAACCGTTGAGTAATGAAGGCATAGTCCGAGTCCCTCACCTCACAGCTGAGCCCAGCAGGGTCAGCCGCAGGACAGAGCTGGGCCGGGGGGACTGGTACTACCGACCGGTTCACCCAGGGTTCACGTCGCCCAGGATAACCCTGGATCCCGGGTGGTACACAGTCAGACCCAGCACTGCTCCCCCAGAACGGCTTAGCAATGCTATTACGGCAAATTCTAACCATTTATAATTCAATAGAGAGCATGGAGAGGGTGGAGTGACTACAATGGCGAGGTGTCTCTCTTTCTCTCTGTCACCAGATTAGATATACAGTATAGAGGAGGAGGCTGTTTACAGTTCAACACCTGTTGGCATTGAAATGTGGTCGGTTTTTGTTTTGTGTTTTTGGTTGCTGATGTTTACCATTATTAAGCTGTTTAATGGTCTAAAATTAATACCCTTTTCTTGTTTATCTGTGCTAGACACAGTGTGTGGTAGTTGTCAGAAGAGGTGTTAGGATTATACTGGCATAGAGGTGTGTGTGCGTGTGCGTGTTAATGTTGGAGCACAGTGCAGGGATCAAGGGTGAGGGAACGAAAGATTACCTTACAATAGCATATAAAAGCAGAGGTACTGCTGTACATACATGCAAGGCACAATGGGAATATTCACAAAAGGCTTTTGCATGTGTGGGTGTCTAGCAGCCTGGAATTATGTTTCAAATTGGCGTTAGTCTATTCGGCTCTTGTGTTGTTGTTGTTTTCACCTCTATAAAAGATAAGTGTCTTTAAAGCAAGCTTCATTAGTGCTGGAGCGGTGGTGAGCCGTTATCCTTTTTTGTGGTTTTAATGAATTGATTGTACGTCGCTCTAGATAATTGTGCCGGAAAATATAAATGAACTATTTATTATCCACACTTTTTTTTTATCAACCTAATGAATGCTTTTTCTTATTTAAATACACCTGAATGTTCTGCTTGATGGAAAGTTGGTAGGCTACTGTTATCTGGAGTGACGCTGAGTCATAGTTAGAAAATTTGTATTAAAGTGATGCTAGTCATTGTCGGCGCGCACAGTTAGCCTTTAAAGTCCCTGTTAAGCAAATTCAGCGATTTGTTTTTAAACACATTATACACATTAGAAAGTAATTCCTGAAAACATGTGAAAAGACTGTCGAACCATGCAGTACTGAATTGTGGAGTTAGACCGTTTTTCTGTTTTTCACCATTTTAGGGTTCAGAATTTTGTGGGCGGGGCTTAATGGTCGCTCGATGACGCACTGGAGCAATACTTCACATTCAGTTTTAACGTCGGGATGTTCCTGGCGGACGGACATTTTTGTAAAACTTGTTGAACACGTGGGAACTCCGCCTACCCGGCCAGCTGCTACACATGCGAACAAACCTATTTTATACAGCCTCTCCACAACAATGTGTGACAGCGCAACAGTGAAGGCTTTTGACTATTTAATGATATATCCTGCTCCAAAACTTTGCCTGCTCCAAATCAACATAATATATAATGTATTTGTAAGATGTCGGAAAAGTGACTACAAAACGATTTTTGTTTATAATTTGGTTGAAGAGTCCTTGTTTACTCGAGTACACGTTTGCACCCCTAAGACGGAGCAGTTTCCACAACGCTTGTTATTTATTGTTAATACATCAACCTTACCAAGCCCGGTCGTACGGCTACTATTTTATCACACATGAACAAAACAGAGGCCACATGTAACCAAAATGTCACCATTGAGTAGAGGGGCAAAAGAATAAAATGGGAGCCGAGCAATATGCCGTCTAATGACGGCAACACAGTATGTCTTAAAGGTACAGTACGTCTTAAATTGTGTGGTACACCACACAATTTCAACTGTTCCAGGCTTCTCTCTTGGGCGTGGTTTCAGCGCCATCATGAGAATACTGCTTATTTTTTTCACGATTTTGAAACCTAACTTTATATACTACATCCAAGTGGCTACTCAATGAAGCTTGATCATTAAGGACTATTTGCATTGACTATTCAGTCATTTGGCAGTTGCTTTTATCCAAAGCGATTGGCATTGGATGGAGCAGGTACAGGTCATTCAGGAGCAGGTAGGCGGTAGGCACGTCGCCCAAGGATGCCTACCGGTAGGTAGGCTGCGGACATCGGGCATCAAACCTAGTCCCTTTCAGCATGGGGTTACACCCTAGCCACTACACAGTATCCACCCCCCAGATCAGTACATTAAACACCTTGAGAATGAGATAATGAGATAGTGACGTGATAAGCTAATGAGATGAGTAAAGAAATCATTAAGATGTCAGCCGCCCTGCAGTGGCTCCAGCGGTGGGTCAGGCCGGGGGTAGCCCACTCTGAATAGCAGCGCCCACTAGGATGTGAAGCGACGGGCCCATTGTTTAGTGTAAACACAATAGGGCCTCTCATTGCCCAGCAGTGGGCCTGCTTAGTTAGTGCTGCTATGATGTGAGGGCTTAATCAGTAAACTGCTACTGTGTTCTCTTCTTTGCTTTCCCCTCCTCCATTTAATAACACAGGGTGGCTCTGCTGGGCCCTAATCACTGGTGTTGGCCCCGCAAGCATCTCTTGCTCGCTCGCTTGCTCTCTCTCTCTAATCTCTGTCTCTCTGTCTCTGTCTCTCTGTCTCGTTCTCTCTCTCTGTCTCTGTCTCTCTGTCTCGTTCTCTCTCTCTGTCCGTCTCTCTGTCTCTCTGTATCTCGCTGTCTGTCTGCCGCTCTCGCTCCCCCAGTTAGCTGCTGTCTCGCCCCTGACTTCACAGCAGGGGCTCCCTCCCCTCCCCTCCTCCGGGGGATGTGAATGTGGAAGTCAGAGTAGCACCAGTGGGGGGGGATGCATCATCGTTGTTCTCTCCGTCTCACAAGCGGCGCATGCTTCTGCTTTGTCTTATTTACATCGAACGAACACCTTTCTTCTCTGCATCTTCCTCTTACCTGCGAAATATGTCAGTGACACATGTCAGCTGCGGCAGGTACACAAAACAGAGAGAGAGAGAGTGAGTGTCCCAGAGACAGAGTGTGTGTGTGTGTGTGTGTGTGTGTGTGTGTGCGTGTGTGTGCGCGTGTGTGCGTGTGTGTGCGTTTTCGAGGTGGGGATGTTCCAGACTGTTGGGCAGCGGCTCCTGTCTTGCACTGTGGGGACGCGCCAGCTGCCCCGCTTGTCATCACGCACAGAAACACACTAGCAGACGTGCTCTGCCGCCTCCTCCTCTCTGTGACAGCCTCTCCTCCCCCCCCCACCCCGCCTCCTCCCATCGGCGCTTGACTGGAGAAGTTAACAGTCATAGTCGTGACTCATCCGCCGCTGCTACCTAAGCTGTTGCGCGAAGTTGGGTTTTTTTTTCCGTTTTAAAGTTTATTCTCGGCTTTATTTATCGGCGTCTTGTCCGAAAGGTTTTTAGATCTCTCTTTGGTTTGTGTCGTTAAATGAGGTAAAATCGTTTTAGCCGTGACTCAATGCGGACTATCCGTCGAGTGTTACGTAAACGTTACTTCTTTTTTTTTAAATGTGCCTTTCTTTATTGGTGTCTTGTCCTTAAACTTGTTAAGCTATACCACTTCTCCTGTTCTGCTGTTATGAACGATGTAGTTAATTTGAGTCTTAATGCTGACTATTTATCTGCCGCTACATGAGCTTGGGAGTAACTCTTGTGCTCAAGCCATTATTAATCGGTCTAGTCTCCTTAAATGCATTAAGCTATACCATACGTTTTGATCTCTCCGGCTCTGCCGTTATAAGAGGTGAAGTTAATTTTAGCGGTCGGGTGATTGATGAGTCTATATATTTTTTTGTATTTCTGTTATTAGTTGTGCCGCTGGCGCTCAATAAAAAGAGAGGATGGTGTGTGTGTGTGTGTGTGTGGGTGTGTGTGTGTGTGGGGGGGCATTAGATGTGAATTTATTGAAAGGTTTATCTACTTTTTTTTCCCCCTCCCTCTCTCCAGTTCTATCACGTCGATGTCTTGAATTTTATTGACATTTTCTTAGGCTGGCATACGATGAGAGAAGCTGTCTGTCATTTTGCATGTTCTGCTTCAATGCGTTTCATGTGGGTCATCGCATTTTCACGTGCGTTTCATATTTTCTCTTCAACGTCATGTAATCCATAGCATGCCTTATGAAAATTATTTTTGAAGCATGTCGTTGTGGGCATGTGGGTATTATGATTTGATGTGATGTGTTTCAACAAACATGGCAAATGTTTGTTATAAATTGCAATCGTTTAATTCTTCAATATCTAGACGAATGTATCAATTTCACTTAATCAATTTCAAATCGGAACATTTTAAATATAACAATGTGTTTGTTATATTTGTATCCTTTGAGGAATAATATCTTTAGCAAAGGTATTTATTTATTCATCTAAATCTACATATATAATGACCCTATGATTCACATTCTTAAAGGTCTACTGAACATCATATTTTATCCGCAAAATCATTTTTTGTTGATTTATTTAACAGTAGATTAACATAAGATCAACAATGCAAGGATGTGTTTAAGCTTAAAACGTTAGCCGTGGGCTAATGCATCTGTTTTTAAATGCGTATCCAGACTATGGAACATCTGTGCATGGTTAAGTTGCCATTCAGCCATTGTAATGACAGCAAATGAAGACTACCTTGCAGTCAACTGACATCACATTATGGTTTTCACGAGCAACAATAAAGCTTAACAACAAGCCAACGGTATGACATCACCGTCTAGAAGGCAGACCAGCCCGAACCCCGTTACCGTCCTTACAAAAGACGTGCGTGTAATAATCTTGACTCATCTTGACTCAACTGTCAACCAAAGACTGACAATCGCAGTCTTGTTTGTGCACTTGTTTGTTCAATGCGTGACGCCCAAATGCCACTGCACTAGTAGGAACATTTGTTTAAAATGCAAGTGGGCTGATGGCTAAGCTGCGTACAACGCTTGTGTGTGACTCTGTCTGTGCAAAACAACAGAGCAGCCATGCGCCAATACGTTTGTATGGCGGTTGGAAACAATCCACAATTGAATCAGCAGCAACATATTGCCGACATAAAGTGCCTGTATTGGAAATCAACCCAAAATCACCCATAGTTGTTTTCCTCCCCTTAAAAAGTGATGTGATGTTCAGTAAATGTACCCTGACAGTTTAAATGTCAGTAGACCTTTAACTAATGTCACTTTGCTAATGTAATGTTAATGAATGGGACGCACCTGTTTGGTTGAAATGGACGCGCTCGGCATTCCAACCGGTTGACAGGTTGAGGGCTCCTCTCTAAGGACTGTTCTGCTGTTTTTTGTTTTTTTTCTTTGTTGTTCTGTCTCTGTCCTTCACAGGCGTCATGGACTCGGCCCGAACAACACAAGGTATAGCTTCTCCAAATGCATGACTTTATCCCAATACCAATCAAATTTCTATTTAAGTCACAGCTGAAAAGATCAATTTCACAGTGGGCTCCAAACCACAAAAAAAACCTAGCAGTTTTATTTTTATATATATATATATATATATATATAAACCCAGCATAATTAGACTACTTAGTCATTTTACAATGTCGAGCTCTACTGTTCATTTAATGAAATGCCTTACCGGGGGACTATTTAAATAGGTTCAAAATTAGACTATTTTACATTAATTTACATTTCGGGGGTTGCAGTACACAGCACTGATACCAAGTAGCTTGCAAACAGAGACTACCGTGTTTGGTACATGTTAAACAGTGCGACAAATCCTTTTGAGGCCACTTGACTATCTATAGCCCCAGCAGCACATTTGAATACCGGACATTTGTCATTCAACCCTGACATGTATTGCAGTACAGTAGAATTATGTGGAGACCCCCTTAGAAAAAAAATTATCTTGGGTGTGTAAAAATAATTCAATTTTGTGCTTGATTGACAAGCGACAAAATGAGAATGTACATTCAACCTGTGTGCCAAAAAACAAGTTGAGGTTCGGAGGGAGACTCGCATCGAATGCATGTTCAATGTTCCCTCCATTTTATGCTCCACTATTCCCGCAGTACTGCTCCCCTCTCTCCTCAGTTGCTGAGGGCGTAGAAATTGATGGAGGGTCCCCCGCTATCAGTTGGTTTTGATTTATTGGAATGGCTCGCCGTGAAGAATTTCCTGTTAGCGAGCCGTTTGTTCTTTCGCCGTGTCTCATCTGTTTTGCTGCCAGTCGCCATACTTGTGTCAAGTGGTTCGATTCCCATTTATATGGCCAGCAGAAACAACAAATACAACGGAAGTCAAATCGCGGAATGGTTTCCGAGGGCGGCCAAAAACGACCGCCGAATTGCATTATTCATCTGACCCCCTTGCTGAGAGACACATGCAACTTTAATGAACCCGCCAATATTATATTGCATATATAATTTTTATAGTTCATTTTTATTATATCACTGTGGTATTTTGTGTGTCACAGATGCGTGTAGACAATGAAGATCTGTATTGTAACTGTGATAATAAGCAAACTGAACTGTTGACCTCAAATCTACAAATGAAAACGCACTGTATTGTATGGAGCTGTAGAAGCAGAGCAATCACTGTGGATCACTGTATTGTGTTGTGTGTCCACTGATCTGCAGTTGGTATTCAGAAGTTGGTACCACAGTCACTGTGGGCTGGCAGAAGGGACGCTATGTAGACCCGGATCAGAATAATAAAATAAAAGGAAGGGACTGGTGTTACGTAAGTGTTTCCCGGGTCCCACTACGCGTCATGCATAATTGATATGCCCAGACACGCTTTTGTCTATTCAGTATGCCATGTTAAACTAATGAGGATTTCTCTATAACGTGGAGGTCTGGACTAGGCAACTAGTTTTTATTGTATTTAAATGATGTGCTGAAGCGAGCCATAACATTCTGTTTAGGTTGGCACTTTGAATCAAAGCCGCGATAATCCACGGCGAGGAGAGAGAGGAGAGTTTGAACACTTCAGCAGCGTGCGTTTGAACTCAGGACCAATGCCGCTTCTGATCATCACGGCTCGTTTCAAACACCCTCGAAAACGTGTTCCTTGCATTGCTCTTTTATGTGATTGAGTTGAGCGTGACTGACTTGAGCAAGTGTTTTAAAAGGAATTAGCTGTTTTTGTTGTTTTGTTTGTATGACTCAAAGAGGGTTTTAGATTATCGCTTAGTCATCGTTGACACTGAAACGCTATTCTACATGCAATTATGCGCAAATCTGAGACAATTGAAGGCCACGGTGGAAATTGTGACAGTAACGTATACCCAAGAACATTAAAAAAAAAACACACACACACAATCCATCATGTCTCCATTTAAAGGCGATATCCGTGTGGCCCGATTAAGAATTGAAGATAAGTTAACCCCAGATCCAGATCACAGCGTGTCACATGTCCGCCGGCGACAAAGGCTGGTTGACCCCTGCACTGCAGGTGAGGGGAGCGCTCGTTTGTTGTTGCTTGTAGCGCTCGCTATCGGGTTCGCCGCGCAGGTAACTCTAGAGGGCCAGCGGTCATCCACTTAAGTCATTAGTGTGTCCTCTCTTTCTCTCTCTTGGACGGGGGCCTGTCGCCTGTCGCTTTTTCTTTTTTCTTTTTTAATTAGCAAGCTTGTGTGTGTCTCACCAAAAGGGCAGTTATGAAGGAAGCAGGCGGACATGGGTTTCAAGGTTGCAATATTGGAGTGCAGTTAGTGTAGCTTATTATTATTATTAGGGCACAAACACACATTTAGGAAATCTTCTTTCTCTTCTTCTTGTTCTTCTTGTTCTTCTTCGTGAGCTCAGCTACTGCCTTGTTTTGAATACAAGACAGACGGAGCGACTCGGCAGTATGATGAGATGTGAAGTCAACAAAACTGTTAAAAGGCGAGGGGTGGTGATGAGGGAGGGGGTGGTCTCCGCACGTCACTACCACCGTGTTTATCTCCTGCTACGTGTTACTCAGCCGCCGCGGCGTGAAGAGAACATCCATGTTGCGTGCCGAGCCTCGTCCCGAGCGCGTGAAGTCGTGAGCCCCTTGTGTGAAAAGCTGATGTCGTCTCCGCCCGCTTTCTTCGATCAATTATTGATGAACCCACCCCCACTCCCACATCCACCCCCCCTGATGTGAATTATGTTCATGGCGGAGCGTAATGTTTTCATTAATGGAATAATGCTGATTGATTCAGTGAGCGTTTTGTATTACTTATGTATTCTTGTGGTTTTTCCAAAGACGTCCTACTCTCAGGCTGTTAATCATAAAGACATCACTGTCGAATTGTCCCGCCGACAGACTCACTACATCAACACAATGCTACCCCAACTCACACCACCCCCCCCTCCATCTCGTCTATTTCACCGTGATTCACAGCCATCACTAGACTTTTTTAGAAAAGTTCTAACTGTGTTCCAACGACCCATTAGCACCGCCACGCTGTCATGCATCCTGAAAGTGAAACAGACCCGGGGGTTTGTTGTGGTCTCTGCTCCCTTCCCACGTCTCACAGAGTCCCGACGGCGTCGTGGTAGTGAGGAGCGACGCGCGGGTCTCTTCGCTCACCATCAGTAACGTCAAGTACACGGACGCCGGCCAGTACCTGTGCACCGCGCGCAACGCCATCGGCGAGGACGCCCAGTCGGCGAACCTGGAGGTCCTCTGTAAGTGATGACATTAAGTGTTTTGTTGTTATATTTATTATATTTTGTGTCAAATGATTGATTTCTTTAGCAGGTAGCCGTGTGTCTTGTGTCGGGGGTCCTGCATCACCCTGTCAGGGTTTATTTGCCAAGAATGACCGACTCGCTGTACCTTTTCACTTACGTAGACGCGCCGAAGATCAAAGGGGCGGTGGCCATGTACACGTGGGAGGGCAACGCAGTGAACATCAGCTGTGAGGTGCAGGCCAACCCCAGCGAGGTTTCGCTTGTGTGGCTGCGAGATGGACAGCAGCTGCCCAGCTCCAACACCAGCAACATTAGGATCTTCAAGAGCCCCGAGACCAGCTTCCTGGAGGTAGACTCATATTGGTATTTTGCATGTATTCACTCCACGCAGATTCACTCCAAGGGAAATACTCACAAATGCACTCACAGACGCACTCACAAAACCACACACACAAAAACACATGCACACACACACACACACCCCTTTTTGGTGTTTCTCACACAAACACACAAGCCTGTGCACACATTACCACACACACACACAACCACATAAAACCCACCTCAGGACATCAACATTTTATGAGCAAAATTCGTGAAGTGGAGGGTGTTTTCTTTAGCCCCATTGTGAAGGTAGGGAAGTGTGGTGAATAATTTAGGAGCGGGAAAGAGCTGGGAACAAATAAAAATAGACCAGTCTAATGGACAGATGAAAGCAGGAGGTCACGGCCACCGCGTCAGACTGTTTTGTTTGTTCGCTCGGTTGTACTATCGCTTGTCCGTTCACATTCACGTGTACAGCTCCTGTTCACACGTTTGCCGTCTGCTCTTGTTGTTTGTTTCTCCACCCCCCCCCCCCCCCCCCCCCCCTGACCAGGTAACCCCCATGTCGGAGAACGACTACGGCAGCTACAACTGCACCGCCTCCAACGACCTGGGCACCGAGTCCAAAGAGTTTCTAGTCATCCAGGCTGGTCAGTCATTATCCTGGCAGAAAAACCTCCACCTCATACCCCACTCACCCCACATCCCTCGACCCCCCAGCCCAGTCATCGATTTTTCTTCCTGTACAAAAAAAAATCACACTCTGCTGTTTGTATGAGAACACACGGTCTCCTGTGATCTCTCTCTCTCTCTGTCTCTGTCTCTCTCTTTCTGTGATATTCTTCGATGAGCAACACAAGTATGGGAAATGATAAATGAGGATAGCCTCACTTTCTTGTCGTGTTATCATTCTTCTTTTAACTGGACTTGCTGTTTGTTATTCCGTTTACACTTTTATGTGTCCTTTCTTTATGTAGTGGACTTGATTTTCCATTGTAAAACCGCTCTGCAGTAAAGTGCAATTGCAGATGCTCTTAAAGGCAGATGTGCGTTTGAAGCCCCCTCTTTAAGACTCAGATGTCTTCATTCACCGCTACAGAGCCACGTCTCGCCCGGCCTCTGCCTGTCATAGCACTCGGCGGAGCGGCAGTTATCGGCTGTCCCTTTTAAGACTTGATGTGCACTCTTATCAGTCGCCAATAATAACAGCCAATTTGCAGTTTTGCTAAGCTTTAATGTGCCCCCGCTAATGCTGTAGATCACTTATAGAGATGGGACATTAAGAGGGGCGTGGAAAGCCAGCTCGTATTTGTCATGTTGCTGTGTATACTTATTGTAAATAGGTATAACCAAATTATTATTCATTATTATTAATCACTGATGAAATCTATTACTAGTTATTATGCCTATTAATGACACATTGTTATAATGATAGCATTTCATGAATAAGGATTATCAAAAATAATAAAGCACATCTCATCTAGTACAGTATGTTTTATAACAGTATTTATAAAGCGGATAGCTCCGGTCCTTGATTCTGAAGGCCGTTGTAAAATACACACCTGACCGCATAATTCATTTTTAGTATTAATGCGCCTGTATGTTAAAGACTCTATGCTAGCCGTATGCTGTATCCAGTGTTGCTTGACAACCATTTTACTGTCTTGAGGAACTATATTGCTTGGCGGAAGAATGATGATTTGTTTTCGATAAATGATCGCATTTTGCGTCATGCCTAACAACGCCCCTAGCTGTTCTAAAATCACTGTAAATCGTGGGCTCAAATGTCCTATTGCTTAAGTTTCCCATGGTATCACTTTCTCTCATTACCCCTCTTGTCTGCTGTCCCTCCCCCAGACGTCCCTTCGGCCCCAACCCTGGGCCTGGTGGAGCCCTTCTCCAGCACGGCCTGCATCCAGCTCCAGGAGCCCGAGGCCACCGGTGGCGTGCCTGTCCTCAGATACAAGGCTGAGTGGAGGCCCCAGGGCCATGGCAGCTGGGCCCAGAGTACCCATGAGGTCCCAGAAGGTATTTTGTCAGTTGGTGCCTGGGGGTTGTCCTTCCCACTGTACTGGGAACATGCGGGGTTACACACATGGAGACTCTACTATCCGACTATCTGCACCTTCTCTATAACTCGCCAAATCTTGTGGGAACACGGCAACCCACGTAGACAGGAAACGCATCGGACATAGTTCTTGACACATTTGTAGAACTTTTAGAAATTGTAAAAACTGTAGTAGCAGCAGCAGCAGCAGCAGTTGTTGTTGTTGTTGTTGTTGTTGTTGTATACAGTGAACGCACTCCCAGTCCATTCCCCTTTCCTCCTCTTGACCTCAAACCCCATTAGGTCCTTCGTGATCTCAAATCTCATTGGCTAGTGTGATTTTAATTGTCTGGTTTTATTGTTGTTTTTTGTGTGGACCCCAGAAGGCAACCACTCTGTGGAAGGTAATGGGGATCCGAATAAAGAATTGGCTGTTGCCAGCGTAATAGCCGATCTCAGTCTCAGTGGTTCAAATCATTTCGAAAAAATCGTTGCCCTCCTGACTCTACATGGGGGCGTTGAGTGTGGTTTGAGACCCCCCACACTACACGACAATCTGAGCCAATTTCATTCCCGAACGCCCCACCCTACAGTGCTTGGGTTACTGACTGTTTTATCTATATTTCAGTCTTCTATAATTTCAGTCTTCTATTAAGCATTATATACATTCATATTCATGTTACTAACCTAAAACACATTTTTAAATAAGGCATGCAAAACTACGCGGTAAGACAGAAAGCCAGGTTCGAAAACATGCCAGAATTTATCGCTAGGATAACTGTTTGTTCAAAGGTGTTTCTATACGGCTGTAGGAGTTTTGTCTTGTGTTGCAATACCACCGACCTCCAGCTGAGGCAGTGACAACGCTGCTGTGATGTGTTGACAGGTTCCCTCAGTGAGGTGACCATCACCGGCCTCTTGCCAGAGACCAGCTATGAGGTCAAGTTGTCTGCCATCAACGGCAAAGGGGAGGGGGAAGCCAGTCCCACTGTGCTCTTCAAGACCGAGCCCGTCCGTAAGTCTGCTGCCGCACCACCACACCCCCCCCCCACACCACCACCACACCCCACACCCCCCCACCCACACCACCACACCCCCCACCCCACACCACCACACCCTGAGTGTCTGAGTGTGTGCACATGTGTGTACACACACAGACAACCCGCTGTTCTCTTCAAGTTAGAGACTTTTGCATCCCAGAACCACCATCGACATTATAATCACACTCACATGCACACACACTTGGACAACACACACACACACACACACACACAGGTAATACATGTGCCGTGACTTATTTCCTTCCCAGCTCCCATGTTCTCACTCTCCCTCTGTTATTACCAAAGAACCCAGTGTTCTCTGCAGATGACTCAAGAAATGCTGCTCCTCCTCAATTGATTCCTGAGAGCTTGGTGTGAACCGGCTGGTGTCTGCAGTCATTTCCCACACCATGATGGTGATGATGATGATGATGGCTCTTGGAGAGCAAATTGCTCTGTTTTTCCAAAGTGGCTGTTGAGATCTCTCCGACAGACATGCTAGCAAATTTGTCCATTTTGTATCTTTTTTTTTGTTTTGTTTGAAATTGCATCAGGAAGCACTATTCATAATTTCCTCTATTTTTTTCCGGCCACGTGTTAATTTACCACGAGGTCAAGGATACGGGCAGTTCCGGATGTTATGTGACATTTAATGGTGATGCCTTCAGCTGTGTTTAGCTGCATTCAGCATTTAGCCGTCATTTTACTTTTATCCAAAGCGACTTGCAGTGAGTTCAGATACATTAAGCAGCAGGAAGGGTTTAGGGGACATCTTGCTCAAGGATTCCTGCAGTTTAGGCTGCGGACATTGGGGGATTAAACCCAGAACCTTTCGGCTGGGAGTCAAACACCCTAGCCATGACACTATCCTCCCCCAAAATGACTGCAACCACTAACAGATATGACATCTTGGCTAGTCCTGAGTCTACCTTAGTGTCAAAGAATAAGAAATTAAGAGTACTTTTTATACAAAGACCTAATGGGATGTCATGATAGACGTTTGATACAGTTTGACCAAAAAGTGTTGAGAATCACTAGTTTTGTTTCATAAATGAGCCGCATATTATCATGACTGCAAACAAGTTAACAAGTGGAGATTAACCACTTCTGTGAAGACACCTTTGCTTCCAACCTCCCATTAGTTAGATAAAGCATTAGTTAGTTTTTAGCACCCTCTGTTGGTTAGTTATGTCTGTGCCTTGGCTGCCTTGAAATGAGACAATGCACACAAGGTAGACAATGTGTTTCCATTTGTAAGTGTTAAAAGTAGATGTTGTGCTGAAAGAAATGAAATGAAAAAAATCCTATGTATTTCAGTTCATTCTTTCACATCTTATGTGCTTTGTGCTTTATGTCTCTGATTTATCAATCAGGTTATTCATACTCAAGTAAGTGCTCCATCTGCTTTAGTATGAGTACTAGTTTTACTCTAGAGTTGCTTGTAGAGTCCTTATACTAGTTTTAATCCAGTGTTGCTTTTAGATAGAATATCAAGTGAACACATCTATAACATAATTAACACCTAAAAAATCCATCTCCATATAAATATACAGTATAATGTGGCATTTCTATATTTTCAGTTATCTCAAACCGGGCATTGAGGAAAGAAACAACACATTTAATTAACTTTAATGAATGTGTAGCTTAATTATGGTGTTCCAGCTAGAGTGATGATGACTCAAGATGGCCCTGATAACCACATATATCTTCTACCAACATTTACCAGACCCTCTGACCCTGTTCATTTTTCCATTTTCTCTTTCAAAGAAGTACCTCTTCACAAGCCCGACGGCAGCTTATTATCACAGCAACAGATTGGGGAAAAAAATACATCGAGGCAAAAGTAAACTTCGAGAGAGAAGTCAATGCAAAGTCAATTGGTTTGGCTGCCATGGATTTCTCTCGGGCATAACATAGCGTATAGCTGCAGCCATTTGTACAAAGAAAATTTTAACAACCTTTAATTTAGTCGTGTGTGTTTCCGTGTTGTCCTAGCTGTGTAGATCATTAAAAATAATGATCGTCACTGTTCAGCAGTACCGAACCACATCATATATAGCATACCATGCAATGTGCAGGTGAACTGTGCTGGTCATTGAACATATATTTTTAAATAATAAAAATAGTCTATATGCATGTTATTTTAGATATATTTGTTAGTGTTGATGTCATTTCTCTCATGTTTGTAGACGGGATGTTTCATTTTACCACTGAGGAAACAGGTTTGTTGTTCATGGGTAGAAAATAGCTCCTCTTAGCGCTGTCACGCTAGCATGCTAGCAACTTGTAGAAGCAGCTTCCCCCCCCCCCCCCCCCCCCCATATAGCACAACCCAAAAATGGTATGAAATCATGACACCATCCACTGCCCTTTACAAACGTTGAGATTAAAATATGTTCCATTGGCGTTTTATTACGCCCGAGTATCTCGCAGGACAGACGGCGGCAGAGTAATTAAAGACATAACTTCTACTGTGATTTGATTAAAAAATGGTGGAGTCCTGCAGAATTACTCGCCGCCTTTTGAAATAGCCAGTGGAAATGAAGGATATTCCGTCCTCCCCTCCTTCTCTGCTTCTACTGTGTTTAATATCACTTGGGAGGAGAGAGGTTGGACGTGGCCCGGGGGGAGGGGGGTAATAAGTCATAAATCTGCTCCTCCAGTTAAGAAACAGTCGAGGGCCTGAAGCTCTGAATCACTGTCTATATCACCATCTGCCCAAGTCGGTGTACACGTCCTCTCCATTCTAGTGTCATAGACCCCTTCTGTGTTGTGCACGTTTTCTGTTTTTCCTTTCCTCGTTCTGTCGTTTTCCTGTTTAAGCGTCTCTGCATGTCTTTTTAACTGCTGTGTTGTCTATTCATCTCCCCTTTCACCTCCGCCCACTTTCTATTCCACCAATCACATCTCACGGTCTCCTCCGCTCCGCAGAAGGTAACTTCCCGTTAAGAGGAATCTAACTTCATTCAGAGAGTCTTAACATCAACGCTGGGCTATGTACTCGACACTCAATCCTGTTAACAAGGCAATATAGACAGTCTGTATTAAGGCCTGAGTGTGTTATTGAGATTTAAGATGGCTGCATTACCTGGATGGTAAACCAGCATCTCCGCTCCTCCAGTCAGAATTACTGCGCTATTATTCACCATACAATAATCCCAATCATCTGCTGTCCTGCCTGACATCCAATGCTTTTCTCTTCATTCTTATTTTTATTACTTTGAGGGAAATTCTACCGCTGAACTACACTGAGTTGCTTGTCGTGTTCATGGCCAGGCATTTTGCTGTATGTAATGTGTGCTTCGTGTGAATGATATGCTTCACAAGCTATAGCAGCTCACATTGTCGACATGTATGGTCATCAAAAGGGTAAGTCAAGGGTTTTGACAAAGGCCCTTATGCTTGCTCCTATGAAACCAAATGTGTCCACTTCAGTCTGAGCAGTCACGACAGCTCAGATCGCAGTTTTTTAAACTCGTAGGCGGAAGTTCCCCTGCTAAAATGGGGATTTACTTACCCTTTAAAATGCATCTTTGTCCAGCTTGGTCGGTGGTTTTTGTAACTGCCATCACATGTAGTGCGACTGCGAATTTGTTCCCGTCAAACTAAATGTTCTCAACTCAAAAAAACAACAGCATTGAACGCATGAGTCAACATTGTGAGTCACTCTGACAACTCATCTATTTAGATCTTTAATTCATTTGATAGATTCATATTATTGAAATATCACAAAACGACAGCCTTTAATTTCAAAAATGCAAAAACTGTCACAACAGGCCTATTCTATTTGGTGTGTATTGCTTCCTGGTGCTCAGTACCTCTAATATTTTCAGCTTGCCAAATAAGCATTTCACTTAATGAGCCACATAACCCCTGGCCCTGGCTCTTGATTGTCAGTTTGCAGTTTTATGCCAGTGGAATGCTAAGAGGCATGCGGAGGCAGACTCACATAAAGACACACACTCTTGAGTAGACTCTGCTAATTAGTCTACCTACAGAAAGATGAAACACAGCTCGCTATTCTTAAAGGAGAGAGAGAGAGAGAGAGATGAAAATTGTATTTATTTTTACAATTTTAAATGTACAGGTGGAACCATCACAAACCCTCATCTCTGCACAAAAGACTAACCTGCCTCCTAGCGCTTCACTTTTTCTTTTTCCTTTAACAACCCTTTTCTCCTCCCTCGTCTTCATATCTTCTGTGTGCTTGTAGGGAAGCCCAATCCTCCTAAGCTGGAAGGTGCTCTCCAGCCCAAAGGCAACTCCGTCAGAGTCAACTGGATCAAGCAGGATGACGGGGGATCCCCCATCCTCCACTATCTGGTCCGCTACAGGCCAGTGAGTACCCACCCCAAATGGAGAAAGGGTTCTTGTACATTTGCACTGCACTGTACTTGAATATATATCATGTACATATACTCCTGTGAATACAGATACTGCCCTTATATTCACATTTGTTATTCTGTTGTGATTTTGTTTTCTTTTTCTGATACAGATACTGATACAGAGACAGTACTTTATTCCCTTAACTTTATATTTTATTGCAATTTTTTTTCTATTGCTATTTGGTTTTACTGTGTGCTGCTGCTGTTATGTCCAAATTTCCCCTTGAGATAACTAAAGTACCCATCTAATCCAACCGAATCTTAAACCGGACCCTGGAGCCGGAAGTTATGGTTTCACCTTATTATGTCGTCTATGAACAAAAAGAGACCTGAGTTTCCCTTTTGGAGCAAGCCTCATGTTGGTCACGTTCAGCCCATCAGCGATTTTTTTTTTTAATCATGTGCACACAGAAGCACACGTCTGACTGGAGGCCAGAGCTCAGCCTGCCCAGTGCCAGCGAGCACGTGGTGCTGATGGAGCTGCGCTGGGACACGGAGTACGAGGTGTTTGTGGTGGCCGTGAACCACAAGGGCAAGTCCGAGCCCGGGTCCTATTCCTTCAGGACTGCCACAGAGCCCTCTGCCATTACAGGTAACGTCAATGAACATCTCCCTTAATGATCATGCTTCACACCCTACTAGGACACATTCAGTTAACTCAATGCTCACTCACACCCCTGCTAAACTCATTCAGTAATGTCAATGCTCACACCCTGCTAAACACATTCAGTAAGCTCAATGCTCACTCAAACCCCTGCTAAACACATTCAGTAAGCTCAATGCTCACTCAAACCCCTGCTAAACACATTCAGTAAACTCAATGCTCACTCACACCCCTGCTTAACACATTCATTAAACTCAATGCTCACTCACACCCCTGCTAAACACATTCAGTAAGCTCAATGCTCAATCACACCCCTGCTAAACACATTCAGTAAACTCAATGCTCACTCACACCCCTTACTAAACACATTCAGTAAACTCAATGCTCACTCACACCCTTACTAAACACATTCAGTAAACTCAATGCTCACTCACACCCCTGCTTAACACATTCAGTAAACTCAATGCTCACTCACACCCTTACTAAACACATTCAGTAAACTCAATGCTCACTCACACCCTTACTAAACAGTAAACTCAATGCTCACTCCGCTACTAAACACACATTCAGAGAACACAAAGCTCAACCCGGTGCTAAACACATATTCAGTGAACTCAAAGCTTGCTAGCAGGAGGCCTCCATTTTAACAACAGGCGAATGAATGACATGCCAAATAAATCCACCAACAATATAGCTGTATTTTCTGGACAGCGGTCTGTCAGAACTGATTTTCTGGGCTAAAAATGCTCTCTTCAAAAGTTCAACCAGACAGCCCTTGCTAGGCGAGTCTTGGAGTTTGCTCTCACTAGACCAGGACAGGCTCCTTCCAAAAAATGAATTTTATTTTCAGCCAGACCGCAACTTTTATGTTGTTATATCTTTGTTTACTGTTTTAATAACGGCAAACAACAGGGTTGTTTGGAAACAGCCTGTTGGTGCTTACTGTACGATAGCCCGGAATAACAGCTAATTAACTCGTAGCTGCAGGTCCTAGCCATTTTTTTAATTAAAGCTCACCCACAGTAGCTGAACCTCACAGCCCTGTAACAAACCCATTAATATTAGACACTTGAGAGCGCTTGGCTGTAACATGACAGCACAACCCTATCCCCCTCTCTCCCTGCTTTCTGTTTCCCTTGCTTACTCTCTCTCTTTTCTCTGTCTCATTTCTCACCGTCTCATTCGTTTTCCCGGTCCATCCTCAACGGAGTCACTGTCTGGTCACGTAGTGAAACTCTAATCCCCACGCCATGCTTCTGCCTCTTGCTTTGATGTGTGCACGTGTATTTTCTTTCTACAGACTTCTTTTTTTGGATTTCATCTTGTTTTCTCCTCTAATTTTCTCTGTTTGAAGAAAGAAAAAAAGAAAGAAAGTTGGGGGAAAAAAACCCTGCGCTTTTTTTTCACTTTTCATATTTTTTTTCCAAATCATATTTTCACATTTCTCTCTCTTTCCTTTGTTCCCCCCTTTTGTCTTTCTCCTATTATTTCTCTCTCTGTCTCTCTCTGTCTCTCCCCTTCATTTCTCCCTGTCTCTCTCTCTCTCTCCGTTCTCTCCATCTTCTGGTGCGGTGTTCCCCGGCATCCCCACCTGGTCCTGGACACTGATGGGACCACCATTTTTCTCGCCCCCCCTACCCTTCAACTTGTCCGCATTGTTTCTGGGTGTGGTTTCCCCCCCGTGGTTGTGGTGCATCCAGCTAATCAGGGCTGCTCATCTGTGACATACACTCTGGCGTCCCTCCTCCTGTCCCTCCCTACTGTGCTCCTGCTCTCCTAGTTCACCAGGACCCTGGGTTAATGTCTTGGGTTTACAGTTAGGCGGTGGGCCGAGGCTGCGTACCTGCTTTAGTTTTAGAAAATAATGATCTCCATTGAGGGAGGACCCGTATTTCTAAAGTTGTGAAGATTATTTTGTTGTTAGTCAGATTCTGTTTGTTGCCACTCGAAATTCTTGCACATTTTTCCAAAATCATAGTGTGAAGTTTGTAAAAATATGCATGCAAACGCTGCAGCCTACTATCAGTCGAACCAATAGCACGCTAAGATACTAAGGCAGGGATGTCATTAACCTCTCAGATTTAGCTACATTGAGCACAGCGTTTTAACTGAGAAATCAGCTGATGGACACAACGGAAAGCGTTAGAACATGGTAGCAGCAGCACCACCACCACTCAACGTGTGAGGGTAAGTATTCATTTTATTGGAAAATGCTTGCTATGCATCTTGTTTGTTTTGTATAACATTTTGTTCAAACGTATGGTTACGTTTTGTAACTGTAAAGGTAGCGTTGGCTCTTACAAATAATTAACCAGTTTATTAAATATATTACTTTTTTTTAAATTTGGCTTAGTACAGATCACCCATTCTGTCCCGCCACCTACGGGGAAAAGTGGCAGGTGTGTAAAAATGTAATACATGTGTGATGATGTGATTTTACTTTTCTAAAAAGTCTGTTCATCTGAGATTAAATTAAGCCAACAGCCTGTCTTCTCCCTGGCTGTTAATGGATGTAGTTTTAATGTTACTGAGCACTACATCAGACTTAAGAAGTAATGTTAATGAGTGAGGGGCTTAATTATGTTGTGCTTTTCTTCATCTCAATAGTGTCCACTACAGCTGGGTGCACACTGCCACTCTCCGGTGACAGAATCAGGTGGGTGAGAAGGCAGTGATGTGATTTATCAAATAGGTCACCTTCTCAATCCTTCAAAGGGAGCTTTCACTAGACAAGGGTGCAAGAGTACAGCTGGGGTTTTATGGGGAGTTTCTGGGGAGAATGGAACAGTAACAGTGAGTTACACACAATAAAGTTTGGTTCTCAAAAATGTAATGTGTGAAATATCATTGTGACTTGCTCCTAATTTCCATTATTTGTTTCCTCCTACAGATTCAAAGTTCAAGATTCAAATTTGAAGTTCAAGATCCACTTTCACACTCCTATTCATTGCATGTTTGATACCAACCTTCTTTCACAGTCTCTTTTTGAATTAAAACTGCCTTGTCTCTTCTCTGCTGGGCTGGGTGTTATCTTTGTGATGTGAAATGACTGTAGCAGTCCATGTGATAGCCAGTGTTAGCTGGTATAGCAGCACGTTCCTAGGTTTCCAAGTTGAATTTTTGCACTGCCTCCTCAGCTACAAGACTCTAGTTTCAAGATCTTACCATAGAAACACTGAATTAATACGTTTTTCCCATCCTGTGTCTGTAAAAGGAATGATGGGTCCATTTTTCTTTACTACATGCATACAGCACTCCATATCGTTATACAAATGTGATGTTTGCTAGCAAACATGGTACAAGAGTAGTCTAGAGGGTGGCTTGTTTTATGACGTTATGCTCATCATTTTGACAAAAGATTGACTGATCGATTGAGGTGAAGTTCCCAAGCAATACAATAGACCTCAAATTTATGAAATCATGTATTTCTTATGATAATAATGTTATGACAGCAGATGTAAGTTCTCGCATAAAAAAAGTAAGGATGACAGTGAGGACTACCTCTAAAATACTGACATTTTTGTGTTTTATCAAGCTGAATAACAATGTAACTTTTGTCCTCTAGCTGTTTTCGCAGAAGCCCGGAGTTTCAGGAAATAATATATGATTTTAAAATCCCCAGATCCAAGGTGTCACAACATTTATTTTACCTTCGTTGACAGTTAAATGTGGTGGTACATTTGAAAATGTTCATTTATACAAACCACACCTGTCCGTGCGACCTTTGAGTTCACTCGTTGATTTAATAACCGAGATTGAGGCATTTAACTCTGTGACCTCGTTCCCCTTCTCCAGCACTTTTCCAATCACGCTATTGGATGATAACTACGAGTATGTCATGCATGTCAGACCCCAAGCGTAGCTGCCTGCTCTCTTTGTGGAAAAAGGTAACTTGGACAAAGTCACGATAAACAAAACATGTGCAAGAAGTACGAGTGGCAACCATTTTTTTTTCATTTGTTGAAAACTAAAAGTTGTTCACAAAAAATGGGGTCCTCCCTCGTTAGGGATCATCTAAATACACAAAATCTTATGTTGGCCCACCGCTTAAGTATATAAGGGGAGGAGGACGAGGTGCATGCATACGCACATAACTACACACAAACATGTCAACACACACATACACGTCTGGTTCCATGGATGGACAAAGGTAGCTGCAAAATTCACCAGACATGACTTCTTAAAAACCAAAGGCAGTGGAATCTCCTGTGGTCCCCAGCCACCTGTCCCTCTCGCTCTCTCTCTGCTCTGCATAGCGGCTAGGAATCAGCACTCGACAACACAACGGGGAGCGACAGTTTGAAATAATCTACACTAGAGAGGTTTTATTTTCCTTTAAGTTAGCGTGTGTCCAGATTGTCAGGTTTCACATGGTCCCTTGCCATTACTGGTTACCACTCACAACATGACAACTTGTGTGTTCTATTGTAAATATTTGTAACATTAACCGGTGCTTGACAAGAGGACAGCAACACTTAACCTGATTTCCAATTGTTTTATTTTGTTATTAATATTTAAGTGTGTCTGCTATGTAAGAAACATGAAGAGGATTTGATTGTACCTTTTCATATCTATATATATATATATATATATAAATCTGATGAATTCTTAAACCTACAATCCAATAATTGATGCATGGATGTTTTCGACTAAAACAAAAAAGGGTAATTCCAACCGGAAGCATGTTTGATTATAATTTTGCTGCCAGTCATATGTCTGATGAAGTGAAATCTCTCGACAGGAAATCGTTATGCGGCTATGTCAGGTGTTGGTGTGTGTATTGATCTGCGGTTATCTGTTTATATACAATTACCTGATATTTACTGTCTTCGTCCACACATACAAAGAAAATGGACTTGACAAGATAAGAGGACTCAAAAGTCAGATTATAGAGCGAGCCCCATCATGGGAGAGTAGCAAGATGGGTCCACTACCTATGTGACTGCTGGTGTGACACTGGTTTACAGTTGTTCTGAACTATCCTAAGGTCCCCATTAGAGTTAGTACTGTGGAAGGCCTTTAGACCGTTGTACTACACCGGCTACATGTAAAAATGCAGTTTTCTGTCCATAGTAGCGTCTTCACCAGTGTTTTCTCGCTGTCTGTCCACACTGAAACAGCGTTTTAGATCATGTCTTCTCTTGTGCGCATACCCCGACCACTTTAGCCGGCTGCAATGTCGGAATCACGTCACGATTATTACACCGTCATTTTCAGAGGTTTACATTTTGTACGTTTATTATAAATAAGGATCCCAATTAACTGAATCCAAGACGATATGTGACCCACTTTAGGGTCACATTTTGAAATTTGAAAATATTGAAGTTATGAGAAATCAGGCATTAAAGTTTTAGGAAGCATTTCCAGACTTATTACATATTACTCATACAGTAATTATTTAACAACAAAGACGACAGACAAAACATTAAAATAACAATAAAAAGCACAACAATAAAAAAACACAACCAAAAACAATAAAATGACAAGACAATATTGAAAAGTACAAATATACATAGCATCTAGACAATGAGATACAACAGAAGTTTAAGAGCAAAACATTGAAAGCAAGATAACAAGTACAAATACGTTTTGCCTGCCCACATAGCAACGCCATGCCGACGTTTTCAAAAAGCTTGTCCAATAATGTGGATGGAATGGTGAATGGGAGAAAGACGGATGCATTTTTACATTTAGCTGATGTTGTGTGGCCTAGTAGTACCCTAATGCACTGGGATCCCTGCCAGCACAGTGCTTATGTTGAACCGTGGCAGTGTTGACTTTGTGGATGGTAGGTCCTTGGAACATAAATGAGTACATGTTTTCTATGTTTAATTTGCTATGTCTATTTGTTAACTGCATCCGGTCGCCTGATGAATATTGTTATGCAAAGAGCTAAATCGATTTTTAATGGTGGAATTGAATCATATTTTATGTTGACATCTGGCTGTCTTTCAAAATGGACATCCAAACGATTGGTTGTGCTAAAACATCACAAAACGTATTTTTATACGTATAACGTATACAAGAAGTGATCTAGGTTTTTTTTTGTAACATAGCCATACAATGCACATTTTTGGTCTTCTGGATTCTAATATCAAATAAATGGGGTTTTAATATAATTGCCTGTTTTTTAATGTCATTTTATATTACATGGTAATACTCCAGTCATTAAAATCACAAACTGAAATTAAAAAACGGGAGTGATATACCACCTCTAAATACACATTGAGAGCTACAGTGTTCACCACAGGTGAGTTGAATTTGTTTTGTGGTACCAACCGACTGCCATAGATGTAGATAGACAATCAACCGTCATAGATGTAGATAGTACTAGAATGTGATGTGTCATTGACTCAACTCCTTAGAATAGATCGTAGCTCATGCTCCAGGGTCATCTCATTGTGGGTTTGTCTTGACTGCCCCAGCAGACGTGAGCGATGAGTCCTTGATGAACCTGCCCATGGGCATCATCGCCGGGATCCTGGTGGGGATATTCGTGCTGCTGCTGCTGGCCGTGGACATCACCTGCTTCTTTGTGAACAAGTGTGGCCTCATCATGTGTCTGTGTGGAAAGCCTGGCACTGGCACCAAAGGACAGAACATGGAGGAGGGCACTGCCGCCTTCATGTGAGTGTCAGGCGCTGGTTTACTGTTTAGTCGTTTAGGACGGTGTTTCTCAAATGGGGGTACGCGTACCTTTATGGGTAAATTGAAGGATTGCACGGGGTCCTTTGGAAAAAAGGTATTGAATCTCAATACCTCCTTAACAAAATTAATGCACAGACATTATTTATTTTCATTTTTTTCCCTCCCTGAAATGTTTTGTATCTGTGAAAGGGGTACTTGGCTGAAAAAATATCTTCTTTACATTAGTAAAAAATAGTTTAAGAACCACTGGTTTATGAGATGGTTTTATACAAAGATACTGGTCATTAAGGATTGTAGTTTTGGAAAAAAACAAGTACACATTTTGTCTGTTAGGTTTATGTATATATTTAGTCACAGACGTTTTATACGCAGCGACATCTTACAGTGAATTCAGATACACTAGTGCAGTGCCCATTCACAACGTGCCGGTTGGGAACGGACCGATTGCACGGCCACTCATACACACAACTTCACACTCGCCACTGCAATTCCTTGGGTCCTCAGCAAAATACCCGCGAGTGCAGTGCCCGTTCTGTGCCTGTTCAGAACAGGCTTCTCGAGAACCGCTCATCCAAACAACTTCACATTCGACACTGCACTTCCTTGGGTCCTCAGCAATACATCCGCCAAGTGTGAAGTCGATCAGATGAACGGTTGTTGAGAAAATCAAATTGTAGTTAGATGTCATTAAGGACCATGTATGGGTGTTGGGCGTCTCGGCTTTTGGGGGACGTTTTGAAAAACAACCAACACAAACACTAAAAATGAACACAACACAACCGGCAAACATGTTAAAGTTACCTCAACAGCCTAGGAATCCAATACAGCCCAAAAATATATCCCTCTTAACACACTTATTATATTACATTAATAGTTGGCAGATTGGGGCCAGTTTGTGGATGGAATGGGGTTGACGATATGAGGAATGTGACGCTCACATCACACACCGTGTCCTCGTTCTTACAGAAAGGATGAGTCCAAGGAGCCTATAGTGGAGGTGAGAACGGAGGACGAGTGCACAGCCAATCACAATGCCGGCGGGCCGACAGAGCCCAACGAGACCACGCCCCTCACAGAGCCTGAGTGAGTATCGAGGTCTCTCCTACAATGGTGGTATTTTTTGGTTTTGTTTGTTTTGTTGTTGCATATTGCACTCCACTTTTGAAGAATCACTTTTGGCATTGTTTGACAGTAATGGTATTTGAGCAATTTCCATTGTGTTGTACAATCTATAAATTCTGACCTTTCATTGTGGCACAATGTTGATTCTTTTGTGGAGTCCAATAAAAAAAGCCTGTTTTCGTTGATTTCTGTCAAGGTAATGTTTTTCTTTATCTTCCTTGGGATGACTTATTGCCGTCTTCTACGTGTTTGCTCTCAGCGCTTCCGGAGTTTAATTTCCTCATCGTATCAAGGTTGAAGCAATACCAGTTCAAGACATGAAAAGGGGCTTTTTGTCCTGTTTAGCAAACCCCCCCCCCCTCCCCTTGCTAGCTAGCCGCCGCAATCCGTATCGGTGTTGCAGGAAAACCGCTAGGATGTTTAGGAGGACAATGTCACTGGTACTGTTCAACCCTCACAAGTGGGTTTGTGCTGTGGAAGTCCATGGACCGTCCCAAACCACTTGTTGCTGCCTGTCGGTTGTTGCGGCTTACTGTCCTTCATGTGGTTGGTGTGTGTATGGGCTATGTGTACCTTCAACTCACAGCATGAAACCTTGTCTCTTTTTATTGATTTACTTCTGGTTTTCTTTCTCAATAGGCTTCTCAGTATTTTTTTGGGCTGCTGTGTATTTTTCTTTTTGTTTTGTTTGTTTGTTTGTTTAGTATATCTATATAACCCCCCGCCCCCCCCCCCCTCTCTCTCCTGCCCCATACTAAAGCGTTTTGCATGCCCCCACCACCCTGACCACCGCCGCCCTCCTCCCCACCTGTGTCTCGGTCGCCCTGGTGTCTAGTCTGTGTGTCTCTGCTCTCTCTCTCCCCGCTTCTCTCAGGCTGGCCCTGGACAACCTCTCGTCCTCCGTAGCCGCCAACTCTGCCACCGCCACCTATGACCCCGCCCAGGACAGCCCCTCTAGCGAGACCACCACCCTCACGTGTAGCCTGTCCACCCCGGCCAATGACCCCTCGCCCACGCCTGTCCGCGCCCCGGCACCCACGCCCGAGTCCCACACCGCCCCCGCCACCCCCCTGCTCATCTCCAATACCGCCGTCGCCGCCAAGATGGTGCCGTTGATAGAGCAGCGAGCGAACGATGGCCCCAGAGCAGAGAAGGAGGAAGAGAAGGAGAAGGAGGAGGAGGAGGAGGAGAAGAAGAAAGCCAGCCGCCCACCTCCCCCTCCTCCTTCTCGTACCCCAGACCAAAGCAGCTCCCCCAAACCGGCCACTCCCATACCGCCCAAACGTAGGAACTCTCCCAAGCTAATCGCGCAGCATAAAGCTAGCCTCCCCGTCTCCTCCCTGGCCTCCTCCTCCTCCCCCACCCAAGACGCGAGGAAGCCAGCCCCCAGCCCCCCGGGCTCCCGCCCCTCCTCCCAGCCCAAGCCCACCCCCGTAGCCGTGGAAACCGAGACCCCGGTTCAAACCGCCTCCGTCCCTGCGATGACCACTGACGCAACTAAACCGGAACAACCCCGTCTAAATGATGACGCCAGCCACACCCCTGGCGATGAACAGGCCCACGGCGATAACGCCGCCGCCGCCATAGTCGACAGCGCGCCCGCCCTTAAACACGCCCCCGATGCTCCCGCGGCCCTCGCACCGCCCTCCCAGAGCGTAGAGTTCGCCGCCCCCGCCTCCTTCGCCCCCGGCCCCCTGGACGAGCCGCTCCACAACCACCTGGCGCCGGCGTTAGACGCACCCTACGACCTGCTGACCCCTGAGCCGCCCGGACCCAGACCCGCCCCGGTCCAGCTCACCGAGCTGCCCAACGGGGTGGAGAGCCCCGTCCTGCCCCCGGTAGACCTCATTAGTCTGGACAGTCCTCCCTCCGACTCCTCCTCCTCCGCCCCCTCCTCCCTGCCCAACGGAGACGGAGCAGCCCCCCCCACCTCCGGCCTCCCATCAGAGACTCTGACTAAGGCTGCTCTTCCTGCTGCCAACGACCAGTATGGCGCCCTCTAGAGGTTATCTCTGTCTGTGTTTGGATGTGTGTGTCCGTGTTTGTGTGTCTGTGTGTGTCTGTGTGTTTGTCCGTGATGTGTTTGCCCATTCGTTTATCACCGCATCTTGCCATTGCCACCACATCCTTATTAAAACAAAAAAAGAAAAGATTGTTATTAATATTACGACGGTGAATATGCATATAGTCTTGTGATCCAGTGGTTTTGATCGAATGCGTTTTGCGTGCACGGCTGAGAACAGCGATGGCGGTTTCTCTCACTCACTCGCAGAATTTGTTTAGTGGTGTTTATCTGTGTGTGCGCCGGTCAGTTCAAAGCGTGCGCCAGCCGTTCTTGGCCCAGTCCCTGGGCTAATTCTACAGCTTTACTGAGAGAAGATGAAAGGAGGGCCTTGATAGTATAGCAGTGTTTCCCAGACTCTGCAGCCCAGAGAGGGAGGCGGACTGGAGCTGTCCACTGCCGCACAGGGGGGACCACGCCTCGCTCACACACAGACACCAGGAAATGACATTGATGTCATGATGTAATTGATGATGTCATGACGCCATTTGCCGTCATTTCATAGTCGACGGCTACACTGGGTTTACCTCCACACACTTGTTATTTTACACTCTGGATGGTATCATTTATTTTTATATATATATATATATATATATACACACACACACACACACACACACACACACACACACACACACGTGGGGCGTGGGGATTCATGTTGACAATATCTCCTCCTTCATGTAATGTGGTGAAGAAGGAAAATGGTTTACTAATATAGTTACTAACACGTGTGTGTGTGTGTGTGTGTGTGTGTGTGTGTGTGTGTGTGTGTGTGTGTGTGTGTGTGTGTGTGTGTGTGTGTGTGTGTGTGTGTGTGTGTGTGTCGAACCAAATCAACTGTGGTTGGGTTCTGCGGCCCAGATGTGGGCAGCCTGCCTGACATGTGTTGTGGTCCCGTCTGTCTCTATTCCAGGACGGTGATTTCAGAGGGGAAGCGTAAAGCAGAGGAGGACGCGTTAACGGAGATCACCGCCGAACACAAAAATCTCATAGCAACCACCATCAGCAGCAGTAAAGCATGATGCGGCCCACGGAAGCAACATGATCCCCGTCCCCCCCAATTAAAATACAAATAAAAAAATAATATATGTTTGCAACAGGGAGTAAAACAGAAGGAAAAATGCTGCAGGAGATTTCCATTCCTTTGTTCCAGTGCCCTTAAACGACGTATTCATTCATTCACACGAAACCTCATGGGGTAGATTTGGGCAGGCACTGTGCGGTGGTTGTGCTGTTTTATCTGCTTTTATCTTTGATTTGATCGCCGCTGGGCTGAGGAAAGATCTGTTTTTATCTACATGTCACAAGAGATTTATTTTATTTTTTTATTTTATTTATCTAGTTGAGACAATTAAGAGATGACTGGGACGGTCGTGGTGGCGTGATGCAACGATGAAATTTAACCTTTCATTTTTATTGCACTTGAATTAGAGTGGATTTTTGCTGGAATATATACGAAGGAAAAGACAAATTATATAGAAATTATTTTGTATTGTTTTCATGTTAAACTGTTCAAATCTAGAACTATTTGCTTTTTGTATCTTGAATAATAATTGAACGATTTGAGGGGCTAGTCTCTTTAGTTTTTGCATGTATGACCTGTAAAGTGTTTTGTATTGTTTTTGTTTGAGGTTTATCCTTTTGATGACAACTGTTTGTTCTGGCCAATGAAAAAGCCCTGACTGCACACAAACCACTAGTTGAACCAATAGCAAACTAGAACAGGAACATGTGAATTGATATTTGCAAAATGATACCTAAAGCACCCAAAGAACGAGGGTGTCGCATATCTTCTACCTGCTATAATCATTCTCCTTACTCACTGGAATACCTGCTTTAACACAATACTAGTTTCTACTTATTTGTATTTGTGTGAAATTACTGCCACTGTCACTGTACAAAGTAATAATATTCTGATCCAAATGATAATGATTGTTCTCTACAAAGGTTTGCGAAATATTCCAGAGACGGCAGAAAATTGTTTCCTACCGCTGGACCCTGGAAATGCCACCTCCATGGTAACAAGATCAACATATCCTTGTCCCTTCATACCAAACAGACCAAATGCCTAACTCTGTAATTCCTCAAATATTTTAAGACCATTGTTTTTTGTAAACTAGGAAATTTTAATTTCCATTCCCTGCCTGCAAGCTTGTGCACTGTGACTGTGTATCGATATAGATTGTCTCGTCATCAGTTTCTGTAAAATAATAATAATAATAATAATTATAATAATAATCTGCATAGCTTTGTCGTGACAGAGTGAGCCTATTCTTTTTATAGTGTATATTTAGAAGTACAGAATATTGACTAATGTCCTTACAACACATGTAGTGTATTAAAACTGTTTTTGTCTCCAGTCACAGCACTATCTATTGCGAGCTATAGTGAAGGTAAAGTCTTGGCATGAATTCAATCAGTTATTAACATGTTTACTAAAAAGGAAGATGGACGTGCCCACGCTTGTTTGGGGGGTGTGTCAAACTAGACCTTGTCGATTTCCTAGGTGTTACCTTTGGGCTTGTTCTGAACGGCGCCCGGTTCCTAACCCGGTTCCTAACCCACCCCCTCTCCCCCATGAAATTGTTATATTCTAGTGTTCTGTAAATGTGGTCATTATTATTTTTTTTTTTAACAATTTTTAATTTACTTTATTTTTTATTTTGTACAAACAAACAAAAAAAAAAAAGTCTCCCGAGGAGCAATGTGTTCTCAAGTTCAGGGGCCACCGCCGACACCCAGGGAAGCAGGATGGTTCACCTGTAATGCTTCAGGGGGGGGGGGGGGGGGGGACTTTTCTAAGATGTACGACTGGTAGCTGTAGCGGCGGTGATGGTGGCGGCTGAATGAAGGAGCGCGCTGCAGCGTGTCGATAGCAGTAGTAGTTAGAATTTTACGTGACCCCGGGGCTTTTTTAGGCCCGAAGCGCCTGCGACACCATCCTGTTTCCCCCTCGTCTCCGGGGCCTCCTTTCGTTTCCATCGGGTCCGACTCAGAAGTGAGCGCTAAACCCCTTATAAGAAAATAAAACATGGTTTCTGAATCATCCAATGTTTGTCTGTTTGCTGTTTTTCTTCTATTGGTAGTGATTTATCTTGTTTGTAATTTGCCACCTGCTTTTGGTTTGTACACTGCAGTGAGCATTGCTCGCCACTAGGTGGCGGTCGTCAGCTGTTTGTGTTTGTTTGTGCCATGTCATGGGCTCACACCACTGATCACTGAAAGCGGTGCTGGTGGAAAACAGGGACTCCTGATTGGCTGGAGAAAGGAAAGCACAGGGGCCAAATGACACACATACACACATACAAACAAAATGGTACAATATGGCGAGGATGTTTCGTCAAACAGGACCCACCGTCCTGTTGGTTTGTGAGTCAGGTCTATTTCTGTAACACCAGGTACTTGATACCGCTGGCTGTAATCTTCCTGGAAAGCGGGTGACCCAGTCTGCGGTGACCCGGACTCGGAGCTGCTCCTCCTGGAGGGGTGTTGATCACTGGGTTTCAGTCAACACAACATACTGACATGGGCTCATGTTTGGATACACAAAGTGCCTTAAAAAAAAAAAACCGGTGTCAACATGCAACAACAACCACCCCCCCCCCCCCTCCACACACACCAAAACACACACACACACACACACACACTATCAATTTGAATGACGTCTCAGACACCACACACTGTCAACACCGTCCTACTCTGCTCGGCAGCGTTAATTAAATGGAGATTAAATAGAGAGACTTTTATATTGGCCCAAAAAATAATGAATTAAGCAATGCATGCCCTAAAAGCACTTGGATGTTACCTGGATGGGTTTGGGAAAAACACAAGAAAAAGCATTAGGCTCCCTGTGTGTCTCTGTCCTGTAGGTGTCTCTCTGTCCTGTAGGTGTGTCTCTGTCCTGTAGGTGTGTCTCTGTCCTGTAGGTGTGTCTCTCTGTCCTGTAGGTATGTGTCTCTGTCCTGTATGTGTCTTTGTCCTGTATGTGTCTTTCTGTCCTGTAGGTGTGTCTCTGTCCTGTAGGTGTGTCTCTCTGTCCTGTAGGTATGTGTCTCTGTCCTGTAGGTGTCTTTGTCCTGTATGTGTCTTTCTGTCCTGTAGGTGTGTCTCTGTCCTGTAGGTGTCTCTCTGTCCTGTAGGTGTGTCTTTGTCCTGTATGTGTCTTTCTGTCCTGTAGGTGTCTCTCTGTCCTGTAGGTGTGTCTCTGTCCTGTAGGTGTGTCTTTGTCCTGTATGTGTCTTTCTGTCCTGTAGGTGTGTCTCTGTCCTGTAGGTGTCTCTCTGTCCTGTAGGTGTGTCCTGTATGTGTCTCTCTGTCCTGTAGGTGTGTCTCTGTCCTGTAGGTGTGTCTTTGTCCTGTATGTGTCTTTCTGTCCTGTAGGTGTGTATCTGTCCTGTAGGTGTCTCTCTGTCCTGTAGGTGTGTCTTTGTCCTGTATGTGTCTTTCTGTCCTGTATGTGTCTCTCTGTCCTGTAGGTGTGTCCTGTATGTGTCTCCCTGTCCTGTAGGTGTCTCTCTGTCCTGTAGGTGTGTCTTTGTCCTGTAGGTGTCTCTCTGTCCTGTAGGTGTGTCTTTGTCCTGTAGGTGTCTCTCTGTCCTGTAGGTGTGTCTTTGTCCTGTAGGTGTCTCTCTGTCCTGTAGGTGTGTCTTTCTGTCCTGTAGGTGTCTCTCTGTCCTGTAGGTGTGTCCTGTATGTGTCTCCCTGTCCTGTAGGTGTCTCTCTGTCCTGTAGGTGTCTCTCTGTCCTGTAGGTGTCTCTGTCCTGTAGGTGTCTCCCTGTCATGTAGCCTAGGTGTCTCTGATCTGTAGGTGTCTTTCAGTCCTGTCCATGTCTTTCTGTCCTGTAGGTGTCTCCCTGTCCTGTAGGTGTCTCTCTGTCCTGTAGGTGTCTCTCTGTCCTGTAGGTGTCTTTCTGTCCTGTAGATGTCTTTCTGTCCTGTAGGTGTCTCTCTGTCCTGTAGATGTCTATATGTACTGTATGTGTCTCCCTGTCCTGTATGTGTCTCCCTGTCCTGTAGTCTCCCTGTCCTGTAGGTGTCTCCCTGTCCTGTATGTGTCTACCTGTCCTGTAGTCTCCCTGTCCTGTAGGTGTCTATATGTCCTGTAGGTGTCTATATGTCCTGTAGGTGTCTCCCTGTCCTGTAGGTGTCTCTCTGTCCTGTAGGTGTCTCTCTGTCCTGTAGGTGTCTTTCTGTCCTGTAGATGTCTTTCTGTCCTGTAGGTGTCTCTCTGTCCTGTAGATGTCTATATGTACTGTATGTGTCTCCCTGTCCTGTATGTGTCTCCCTGTCCTGTAGTCTCCCTGTCCTGTAGGTGTCTCCCTGTCCTGTATGTGTCTACCTGTCCTGTAGTCTCCCTGTCCTGTAGGTGTCTATATGTCCTGTAGGTGTCTATATGTCCTGTAGGTGTCTCCCTGTCCTGTAGGTGTCTATATGTCCTGTAGGTGTCTCTCTGTCCTGTAGGTGTCTCTCTCCGCAGCCCCTGGTGATGGAGCTGCCGAGACGCGGAGAGGACATCATTGAAACGCGCGTGACGTCGTCGCCGGGCTGACGATGATGATGGTGATGATGATGCTGGTGATGATGATGAGGATGATGAGGATGTGCTTACTTGGAGCAGCAGGACTAGTGAGTTTGGAGCGGGCGCGGAGGGAAAGCCCAGCCGTCATGTCGGCCGGATAACCAGGAGACGCAGGAGGACGGATCCCAGCGAGGTAGGGACACACGGTTACACGTCTAATGTGTGTTTAAAGGTGCATACCTGTTAGTATTTTTTATCATTATTATTATTTTTATTATCATTATTTGCGATCATCGCGGTCAAATCAAGGAGGCTGTACTTTTGTTTTCTCTCTCTCTCTCTCTGCGAAACTGAGACTATTTGGGAATATCTCTTCATTTTTTGTATTTTGTATTTTTGCGGGTCGCCCCCCTGAACAACATGTTGGTGGCGGCGGCCGGTCCATCTGGGTCTGGGTCTGGGTCTGGGTCTGCTGAGGGGTTCACATTGAAAAGACCCCCGACACACACACACACACACACACACACACACACACACACACACATCCCCAAAATCCTAGACTAAGTTTCGGCGGTGGTTTTTATCCGGCGGATTGAAACTTTACTATCTCTATTTGTCGTCTAACAAGTAGCACCCCCCCCCCCCCCCACCCCCACCACCACCACCACCTCCTCCTCCACCACCACCTCCTTAGATAAGTTGGTGCCTCGCGTTTTTGCCCGAAACGGCGCCGCGAGACAATGGGCAGCGAGCGGTGAGCGGTGCGCGCGCGGTAAAAAAAAAAAAAAAAAAAACGGTGCGCCGCGCCGCTCCGTCTCCGCGCGCACCGGCGGCGCACCGTTTTTTACCGCGCGCGCCGCGCGGCGCACCTGATGCGCGCCGCTGTTGCTCTCCTGCCTTCAGAGGAGGAGGCAGCGTGCAGGCGGCGGCATCATGGGTGAGCGGTGTAAGCACCTTGTTATTATGCAGACGTGTGTGTGTGTGTGTGTGTGGGGGGGGGGGGGGTTGTTGTTGTTTTTCTTTAAAGGGGGATGCATAGTTTTGTTTGTGTTGTTTTTTTGTATTTGTATTTGTGTTATGTTGTGTGTTAGTGGATAACCTTGGGAGGGAGCCCCCCCAGGGTGCAGGCTACGTGATGCGTGCTCCTGAGGAGCCTATAGGCTTTTAACATGACTTATTCATGTGAGACTTTGCCAACTTATTTTTATTTTTTGGGGGGGCTGGATTGACGTTATTAAGTCGTGCTTCGGTAAGGTCGTTCATCCGTCATTTAAAATATATATATTATTAGGATTTTAGGCGTTTCGATGTGTTGGATGCTACCTGTTGAGGGCTGGGATGCTGGTACGCAAAAATGCAAAAATGTATTTAGTGCGACTTTAATATTTGGTCATTTTGACGTGACTGATGTTGTTTTTTAGCCCCATTATACGGTCTTTAAAAACACAGACTTGGGGATTCAAGTGTTTCAACGTGGCGCGTGTGTTTTCGGACCTGTAATTTTTAATTGAATGTATTTTTCATATAAAATCCATAATTATGAATGTGCGTAAAACAGCAATCATTTGCAATCCCACATTGAGCATTGAGTTCATCATCATGTTTAGACCAGACGCTGATGTTTCTTCCCTCCTCCCCCCCTCCCCCCCCCCCCCCCAAAAAAACCTCCCAGACTTGCAAGAGAGCGACTGTGAGAAGAAGAGCAGCCGCACCTGATGCGCGCGCGGCAGACGCGGCAGACGCGGCAGACGCGAGGGGGGTTTTTCCGCGAGCGAGCAAGCGCCGACTCCGACTCAACATGGGCGTCCTCCAGCTGCACAACCCGGCGCATCCGGGCGCGCTGCTGCGGCGGGCCAATCAGATGCGTCTGTCCGGCACGCTTTGCGACGTCATCATCACGGTGGACGGCCAGGAGTTCCCGGCGCACCGCACCGTGCTGGCGTGCACCAGCAAGATGTTTGAGATCCTCTTCCACCGCAGCAGCCTGCGCTACGCCCTGGACTTCCTGTCGCCCAAGACCTTCCAGCAGATCCTGGAGTACGCCTACACCGCCTCGCTGCAGGCCACCGCCGAGGACCTGGACGACCTGCTGTACGCCGCCGAGATCCTGGAGATCGAGTACCTGGAGGAGCAGTGCCTGAAGGTGCTGGAGACCATCCAGGCCGAGGACCGGATGGAGGAGGCCGGCGGCAGGCACCACCCGCCGCCGCTGTCCGGGGGGGAGGGTGGCGGCGGAGGAGGAGGAGGAGGAGGAGGCGACCAGGGCAGCCGGGCCCGGCACTGGAGGCACGTGTTGATGTCCAAGAAGCATTCCCTGCAGGAGGAGAGGAACTGCACCACACCCACCGCCCTCCACCACCTGGCCCTGTACCACATGGCCGAGAGGGGCATGGCCGAGCCCAACGAGTCCCAGCAGGAGGCCCCCGGGTCCGGGCCCCCGGGAAAGGAGATCCACATGGAGCCCCTGAGTCCCCGAGGGCCCAGCCCCACGTCCATCCAGAACCCCTTCATGGACCTCGCCCGGACCATCAAGTCCGAGAGCATGCAGGTGGATCACCCCGACGGCGGCGGCGGCGGCGGGGGGCACTCCTCCTCCGGCGGCGGCGGGGCCGAGGGGAGCTGCGCGTCGGACCGCCCCCCCAGGGACGAAGGTCCCGGGACCCCGCTGCGAGGCAGCGTCATCACCAGCGCCCGGGAGCTGCACACGGGGCCGGACGGCGAGGGCGGCCCCGCGGGGAACCCCCTGGACCCCGCCGGTTTCCCCGGGGCGGCCGAGAAGCACCTGGCCTCGCTGTACTCCGGCATGTCCGGAGTACAGGGAGGGGCGCCGCCCGTGTCGGTGTCGGCGGTGGCGCCGGCCGGGCTGGGCGTGCCGCTGGACCCCAGGGCCTATGGGGGGCTCCTGCACCAGGGCCTGCTGCACCGGGAGCTGCTGAGCCGGCTGGGGCAGTTCGCGGCGGGGATGACGCGCGAGGGCCCGGCCCAGCTGTGCTGCGGGGAGTGCGGCCTCCAGCTGCACAGCCGGCAGGCGCTGGACCAACACAGGTAAGGCCGAGCGCCGCCGCCGCCGCCGCCGCCGCCACAGCGCGTATCATTTGTCTCTTTTCTTTCTTAAATCTGTGACTGATTTTTTTTTAACTCCGACGCGTTAATCAGGGCACACTTGTAAACGAGAATGCCACTTCTCAGTGCGGTTTTTCCCTGAATAAATAAAGGTTTTGATTTATTGAACGAGTGCACCAGACGCCTTTCACCGCACGCACGCACGCCAGCGCGCACACACACACACACACACACACACGCGCACCAACTCACCTTTCACAATGTGAAAACAATTCAACAAAAGGAAGATAGCCAATGAATGGATTTGTTCTTGAAACGTTGGAGCTTCAGGTTCATTTTGAGTTTGCCCAAACGGTGAAAGTGTGCAGAACTGTGTGTGTGTGTGTAATGCCGGCTGGTTGATTTGTTAAACATTACCCCGCAGATTACAGCGGATCCGCTGTGTGGCTGTGCTTCCAACTATTTACAGGGACATTGGATGAACGCAATACGTTTCTCAATGTGCCCGCCGAAAACAAACAGGTTTACAAGACATGTGGGGCAATCAGCGGATGAATCTCTGTGGACGTCTCGTTTTTTTTATTTTGTCAGATTTTACACAGAGCCCCTTTTTATCGGTCGGATTCAAGGGAGTTTTTTTTTCCAACCAAAAACGCTTTATTATAACTATTAATACGTATATATATACAAAGTATTCTTCGCAATACACTGTTTCAGATTAAGATGCAATATATTTTTGGGGGGTGGTATCAGATTTTTTTATTATTATGTTATCTCCCAGAGCAAAGCCGGCTCCCGGTTCCATCTGGATCCCATTAAATATCTCATCTCCTTATTTTGCATTCACGCAACACTTTACAAGCAGCAGTACAGCCCTCCACCTCCTCCATCTCCTCCACCTCCTCCATCTCCTCCATCTCCTCCATCTCCTCCACCTCCTCCACCTCCTCCATCCCCTCCATCTCCTCCATCCCCTCTACCTCCTCCATCCCCTCCATCCCCTCCATCTCCTCCATCCCCTCCCCCTCCTTTATCTCCTCCATCCCCTCCATCCCCTCCACCTCCTCCATCCCCTCCGTCTCCTCCATCCCCTCCATCTCCTCCATCTCCTCCATCCCCTCCATCTCCTCCATCTCCTCCATCTCCTCCATCCCCTCCGTCTCCTCCATCCCCTCCATCTCCTCCATCCCCTCCATCTCCTCCATCCCCTCCACCTCCTCCATCTCCTCCATCCACTCCATCCCCTCCATCTCCTCCATCCCCTCCACCTCCTCCAACTCCCCCATCTCCTCCATCCCCTCCATCCCCTCCATCTCCTCCATCAACTCCACCTCCTCCATCTCCTCCACCTCCTCCATCTCCTCCATCTCCTCCATCCCCTCCATCCCCTCCATCTCCTCCATCCCCTCCACCTCCTCCACCTCATCCATCTCCTCCATCTCCTCCATCCCCTCCATCTCCTCCATCCCCTCCATCCTCAACGGTGACTCCAGTACACACCAGCAACTGGTGCCCTTGCTAAAAACCGATCAAGAATACCAGTGCTAGTGAAGGCCGGTGGAGGACCCGGGTCCCGGTCTCTGGGCTGGACCCGGGTCCGTGGTTCTGCTACAGGAGTGCTGTCCTCCCTCTGTCTCCCAGCCTTTCCCTTTCCCTTTGCCTCCGCAAGCCGCTGACATTTGAGGCCCCGTGTCACTTCAGCACTGTGGCGTCAGCGGCCAGTGAAAACACAGCATCCTGTGGGATATTTGGCGAGGCTTATTGCTCATTCATGGACACGGGCAGATGTCGGGGGTGGGGTGAAGTGGTGGTGGGGGGGGGGGGGGGGGGGGGGGGGCTGGATGGAGGAGAAGTAGACCCATTGGTTGGTCTGCTTAGGGCAGGAGCAGTGAAGCCACTGCAGGTCTCTAACCAGGTCAGCCATCTTTTCCACTCCGGTTGTAGATTGACATTTTGTTTGTTGTCGTGTGATTTGTGGCACCAACTGTGCTGTGGTTGGAAAAGTAAAAAGAGCATCTAACCCCTGATGAATTGTAAACTTTGTCTTGTTTAGGCTGGTAGAAATACGGTGGCGATCGAACGCCGGGCGCTAAGGATTTTTCGGTATCAATCTTGCGCTCCTAGTTGTCTTTTAATAACCGAATAACGACACCAAATTAGAACAACCGCCATATTTTGCTTTGAGGTTTTCACCTTTTGCACACATGTAGTTTGTATTAGGAATCACAATTCACAATCACAGTTTCCAAAATTCATGAAATTAAAATATTATTAGTAAAATGCGTTTTGAGTAAATTGAAAAAAATGTGTGAATGCCTATCAATAATTATACTATATTAATTACAAGAAATAGTATTAGCATAATAAGA